>JABMIG010000078.1:266326-597134 GCA_013187285.1 Cyclotella cryptica
GCACACCCAAAAATGGTCAACGAACACATCACCTAAACGCATCACTGCTATCACTTCACCAAAAATTGTGTTAACCACATTGCCAAAAACATATTTTCAACGAACAAATCAGTTAAACGCATCACGTCATCGCTTCACCAAAAATTATTTTCAACCTCAAGGCACACCCAAAAATGGTCTCTAACGTAAGGGCAACACATACACTGTCAATGTAGTACAATGTTAGACACTTCTCAGAAAAATATTTTCAACGTAACCGCACCACATAAACGCATTATAAAAAATGTTTTCAATGATAATGCATTACTTACATCGTGAAAACAGGGCATTCATTTTTCACACCTTAATATTGATAACTCGTTCGAAATTTTTTAATTCTCATAAATTATCAAATTCAACTCATCCTTAGTCAAAATAAGAAAATAGTCTCTTCTTCATCACTTCAGTTTGAAATGGCACATCATAGCACAGCACAAGCACACTGATTGTGAGAACATATGACATCCTTGCTTCTAAAATTTGGTTTTATTAGCTCATGCTTTATATGATTTCCCCTGATATTGTAGATTTCTACGAAGAAGCAAAAAGGATTAGCATTGAAGCCAAGATCATGAAAACAAAAAATGATAAGAAAAGAAGAAATCAAAGGTACAGACGAAACAAAAAGAAAGAGAAACCTCAATGCACTAAGGAAAACAACATATATTACAAAAGTCACAGAAATTCCATATGTGAGATGCGACGAGCCAAGTATAAAATTAATGCAGATTCCATTCGCCTGAAAAGTAAAATGTTTTATGAAACTAATGCTGGTGCCATCTGTCAAAAGAAAAGGGTCCAATATGATACCGAGGCAGAGATCATTTGTCAGAAGAAAAAGACTCATTATGAAATCAACACTGTTCGTATTTGCAACAAAAGGAAGAATCACTATGAAGAAAACGCAAAGAGAATTTGTGAGGAAAGAATGAGACGCTACTATCACAGCAAGTCCTCTGGACAGGAATGTTCCTTTTCTTGCTCTGGGAGTGAAAATTCATCGACTCCTACAAGTAGTCAAGAGAACACATCACAAAACCACCACAATTTTCTGCCAAGAGAGTTGAATGAGTCAGAGATGGAAAAAATGGTTCAGAAGATCAGAGAGAAGATATGCCTGTCAACTGCTCTGGATGGTGATATGAATAGGCACCGTGCACATGTATGTGTCATTTGTGATCACCTCATCATTGGATTGGAAGAAGTCAAATTCATTGAGAAAGAAGCATTGTTGGAGAGCTCATCAAAATTAGCAGTTTCAACTTATGAGGAGTACTATGATGGTGTTCCCATGCATCCAGAATTGGTGAAACAGTACCAAGTTGAGGATTGTGATTTGAAGCATTTGTTGCTTTCTCCCAGGGCACGAGTTAGATCAGAAAGGGTATGAGTGTTGTGAGACGTGCTACAGGAGCCTGAAATGTTCAAGAAATAAGGATCAAGACAAACCACCCAAATTTGCAATAGCCAATGGATTTGCAATAGGTCATATTCCTGGCGTCATCAATTTTCAAGACAAAAATGGCAATATCAAAAATCGAAGCATTAATGCAGAAATTGATTTGGATGATCTTCTTTGTGCGTCAATCAGCCCAGTGAGGCCATTTGGATATGTTCATGCCTATACTGGAGGAAGTCAAAAATCTTTGAAAGGGCATTTCTCAATGTTCAGCGTTGATCAATCTCATGTAGGAGGTGCACTGCATAAATACAGGAGTTCTACTGGGGAAAAACATTTATGTGGTATTGTGTGGCAGAATGACGCCAGCTCAGAAAAATGTTGTAAGAAGGCAAGCTGAATTGGACACAGACCTTTTATGGATCTTTTAACATGGTTCATCAAGGAATCAGGTCATAAGGGATACAGTGATGTGTTGCCCCCAGATGAATGTCCAAATCCTGTGATCATACTGCAAGATGATGACAATGAAAATAATACTTCTGATCCGGTTGCTCCTGAATTAGAATGTCAGATCCAAGGCAAGACGTATTACTTTTCAAGTGAGTCACAGAATCCAAATACAGACAATTCAGTGTTTGATAGCACTGAGGATTTTGTCCAAGCTATGCTTGAGTCAACTGCACCAACAATGTTGATGTATGGTGGTACCTACTTGAGAGGACATGAAATCAATTTAGAAGATGCCTTTCCCATTCAATTTCCATTTGGTTCGGGATGTCCGAATTTGGGTAAAAAGAGAAAGGTGGAAGTTTCCAATGAAGCATGTCTGAAGCACTACATGAGACTTTCCTTGAACCAGTTCATGAGACCAGATTTCATCTTAGTTTGTTATCATCTGATGTGTAGAAATGCATCATATACCACAGGACTAATAAAATGCAGATCGAACTATCAAGGACAGGCGCTGGGAGAACGGATTTCAAAGCTGTCTGTGGGTGATGTGCACAAAGCTGCAAAAGAGCTCAACAGAAGGGAACAAAACAGTGAACCTCTTGATATAAACACACCAGCAGCATCATTTTTGAAATCTGTCACAACATCATGCAAAATTCTTGGGCACACAGCAGAAGCTGCCAAGGAAGCTAGAAAGAAGGTTTATGCACTCAGTGACTACTTTGGTCCTCACAGCATTTTTTCACTGTTACGCCGGATGATGAGTGTAATTTCAGAGTCCGAATGTATGCCAACCAAGGAAAGGAAATTGTCATTCCTACAGTGGATTGTAATGAAGCTGATTGCATTTCCGATTTTGAGCTAAGACAAAAAAGAGGACAAAATATCCAGGAGCTTGCTCCCTTGAGTATCAAGCTGCAATGCAAGTGGTGTGTGAACTGTTAGGATGGGACTTCAACAAGAATTGTAGCAAGGGTGTAGGAATGTATGGCAAATGCAAGGCTTTTGTGAGAGGAAGTGAAGAACAAGGAAGAGGATCATTGCATGGCCACTGTTTAGTATGGTTGGAAGGATTTGATGATTTGAAAGACTCTTTGTTTCATAATGACCAAGTGATCCGCCAAAATGCAAGAAAGGAACTTGAGGGATTCGTTGACAGACATTTCTGTTCTGATTATGGCTATTCTTCTGAACTTGAAGTATTTCACAAAGAATGTCAACAACAGGGCTGCATTTCAGACATGTTCCAAGAAAAAGATGCCCAGACACTTCGAGACTGCAGATCTGAATCTCGTAGGATGGAATTGAAGGGCCATGTGATGGAGTGTAAATTGTGTGCTGAAAAGGGATTATCAGGGAAACTACTCATCTGTCGACGGTCACCCTTACAAACATGGCTATGGAGTCAATGAAAAATTCTAGATGTGCTGAACCTATTGGTGTAGAATTTCCCTTGTCTCGAGAAAGATCAGATTTGATGACATATCGATATCCTATCGATGGAGCCACAGAAGGAGCAGGATTTCTTTTGACAGTGAATTCAGGCATTTGGTTGCAACAAGAAGAATGAATGAGCATGACTGGAAGCATAGGACATCTTGCTTCAAATATGGCAAAGAGTGTCGATTCCCATTTCCAAGACCTGCCATTGACAAAACAACATTTCAAGAAGACAATGATGATGAAACAAAGGCAACTGTTTGGAGATCATTGGAGAAAGGTGATACAACCATTTACCCCTACACTGTGGAAAGCAAGCGATCTTTGGGATCTCAATTTTTGAATACACATTGCAAGTATATAACCAAGACTCTTGGCTGTAATAGCAACATTCAAGTTGGAAGTCCCAGGTGTCTTTTTTATGTTGTTCATTACTCCACCAAATCTACGCAGAAAGAAGATAGAGGTGTTGATTTTGATAGAGTGGGAAAGCAAGTCATTCGTCGCATCCAGAAAGAAGAGGAAAAGTTGGTAGCTGAAGGATTGCAACATACACCAAACATGGAGCAAGATGCCTGTTTTCGGGAGGGTTTGTGCCGTTTCCTCATTGGGATGAGTGTTCACCTGAGTCAAGATGTTGTTAGTGCAACGATGGCACATCTGCTATTATGTGAGAATGGTTCCAGATTTTCATTTTCACATGACTTTCAGGATCTGCTTGTTGGACAAATGCTTAATAAGCTAAAAGGAGAAGCTCCAGGTGACTTTGTGCTCGAAGAAAGAATAGGGGTGAAAATGGGGAAGTGGTCATGTGGGCAGATTACTCTGTGAACGATTACTTGTTTAGGCCAGAATGTTTGGAAGATTTGAGTTTCTATGAATTTGCATTGAAGTATGAAAGGATTCCTTTATCTTTCAATAGAATGAGCAATAATGATGATAGTGGCATGCCAATACTACAAGATGGTGAATTTGCATTCAAAGAAGATCATCCAGGAAGAAGATACTGTTACATGAGAGAATCCAAAAGATGAGAATCCCAAAATTATCAATGCCCAAAGGAATGCTATGTGACCTGGAAGATTTAGAGCTGACAGAAAATGAACCAAGCAAAGGGGCCCTTGAATCGAGGGAAAACTATGCAAAAATTGCATTGATTCTTTTCTACCCTTTTGGAATGAATCGATTTTACTTCATGAAGCTCATTCTTGTTTGTGGGATAAACTTATGCATGCTATGAATGAGAATATTGATTCTAGCAAATTTTGGAAATGTGGGACAAAAATTCTCCAAAACATGCAAGACAATTTACAGTGCAGAAAATGCAAGGTTCCTACTGATAGAATCAAAGCAACTACAAAATCAACAGAAAGTGATAATATGTATGGTCATGCTGGAGTTGACCCTTGTGACAGTGATTATTCTGAGTTTGATGATGCCCTTTCTGTAGATTCATATCATGAGGATGAGTTTGAGGAAGATCTCTACCAAGATGAAAACTGTATTGAAAGATCATTGAATGATCTCAAAAAAGGAGAATTTCTTTCAAGCAACAAAACAATCAATACTAGATCATTTGATTCAAGTTCAATTTTTTTACCTGGAAATGCCGCCAATAATGAAGCATCACAGAGTGCAAGAGGTTCAATGAATGCCCAAACTGACAACAGTGTATTTGGTCATGGGGCAAGTAAATACAAAACTCTACTTGCTTTCATCAGTGGTGCTACCATCAGGAATAACTTACATGAGGATACGCAAGGAATTGACTTTTCAGAAGAGGGGATTGATGATAGTGATTCACAAGAAGATTGTATCCTCGAAGAGAGGGAATGGGCAGAGCTTGGATTTTCCTCCACTTTCAACAGAGGTTCAATTCCAACAATGCAAGGAGTTGCTAATCGCATTTCAAGAGAAAAGCATATTACATTGGACAGAATCCAGTATATTGCTTATGAAGTCATCTGCAGCTCATTTCTCCTGAATCTGATTCGTGAGAGTTTGGACTCACATTCATCTATGGCATCTGGATTTGCAGATAGTGATGAGGATCTCAGAGATGAAAGAACAACTCTTATAAAGCAGAAAGTGGAACAAAAGTTGAAGGACCTTGGTGCCAAGGAGCAATTGTTAATGTTTGTCACTGGACCTGCCGGAGCTGGCAAAAGTACAGCAATTGATGTTGCCCAACAATTTTGTTTTCAATTTTGCAAATCAATGGACATCCTTTGGGGTGATAAAACTTTTTTGTTTACAGCCATCACTGGATGTGCTGCTGCTTTGTTTGGAGGTGTTACCTTACACAGTGCAGCTTACTTGAATTCAAAGTCAAAAAATATATCTCCTGAGATGCTTCATAACTGGGAACAAGTTCGAATGCTGATTATAGATGAAATCTCATTTTCAACATGTGACCAGATGGAAAAGCTGAATTCCCGTCTAAATATGATCCGTCGTAGGTTATGTTCCGGTGGGAAGGGATTGTCTCCAAATATGATATTTGGAGGATATTCAATAATATTCTGTGGCGATTTCCGACAAATACCACCAGTGAAAGCTAGAGAGAGTCAGCTCTTGTATTCCAATTCATCACTGTGGGAAAACTCAATAAATGTTGCAATCATTCTTAACAACAGCCACAGATTCAAAGATGACCCTGAGTATGGAAGAATCCTAAAACGAATGTGGGATGGATTGTTTACGAAAGAAGACTGCAATGCCATTAATGAACGTGTCATTGGCCAGCAGGTTCAACTACCTGAAATCCAACAGGATGCAGATATTGCATATGCTTGTTGGAAAAACTCAGAAAGAGTATCAATTCATGCATCTGTTTTCCAAAATCACATAAAAGATTTCCCATCATCAGAGAGTTCTGAACCTCCACCAGAGCATACTGTTGTTATTGAAGCAGATATAAGAAAGGCTCCAAAAAGACGAAAATCCAAAAAACTTTTTCAAATGAAACTTGCATGCCAGTAAGAGTGACAAGTGAATTGAGAAACAAAATTTATGCCAAATGTGGTGACAGTGATATGAAAGACCAACAAAAAATATAGATCCTGCATTAAAACTTTATGTTGGGGCACATTGCATGATAATTGACAATGATGATATATCAAGGGGAAGAGGAAATGGTACATTATGTAGAGTCATTGGGGTCAAAAGAAAAACAGACATACCTTTGAATTGGAAAAATTACGATGGGAAAAAGTGTATACAATTAATGTTACTGATGTGGATTATGTTGAGTTTGAACATTTTCCAAAAAAGATGGAACAGAT
The DNA here is from genome assembly GCA_013187285.1 of Cyclotella cryptica. Classification (NCBI taxonomy): domain Eukaryota; phylum Bacillariophyta; class Thalassiosirophyceae; order Thalassiosirales; family Thalassiosiraceae; genus Cyclotella; species Cyclotella cryptica. The sequence continues at coordinate 272,945 of JABMIG010000078.1, forward strand.
CAAGATTGAAGAACAGATCTCATCATTAGAAAATGACCTTCAGCATGATCCAATGAATGAAGGAAAAGAAGCACAGCTGCATGGGTTTCAAACAAGATTGAGAAAAATTGTTTCCTCAAGAAGATTCAGGCTGAAACCAAAGAGGTATTATTGTACATTCTACAGAAGTGATATTGATCCTCCTGACAAAGGTATGAGACAAAGACAATCATCAAAAAGTGGAGAGCACAAACAGAAAGTGATCATGATACAATTACCTATCAATTTGAATGAGGCTACAACTGCTCACAAGTTACAAGGAATCACAAAAAAAACTCATCATTAATAATTGGAATTATGGACATGGATGGGTTTACACTGTTTTGTCAAGGGTGAGGACAAGAGTAGGTTTATTTCTGAACAAACCATTAATATACAAACCAGGGGCATTTACACTTCCACCTGCTTTGGTAGCTTTTCAACACAGAATGCTTGCAAAAGTTCCAGATAAAGCAAGAATATAAAAACCAATCATTTAAATATTGACACTGTACAAGAAATTACCCAAATTAATTATTTAGTCACTAATATGAGACATAGAAATTTTGCAAACACATTTTGACAATCTATAAATCACAGTCACGTAATGTAACTCCACAAGAGAGATAAAAACTCATGACATATATCTGTGACACACCTTCTTTACAAAAGTTCATATGCTTCTTCAGAGATGTTTTCCAATGCTTGCCAACCTTCATCAGCAGAGCCAAATACCTCCTTAAGTATTACATCTCGATGCTCATTATTGTTTAATGCATCTTTGTTCTCACAGTTTTCCCAGAATCGCTTGATGAAACTAATGCAATCATCATTGAGTAAATACTTGCTCAATGGTACAACAGTTGGTGGGGTTGCCCTGCCTCTGTTGACAAAACTGGGGACTTGATACTGCCATTGGGGTCTCACTACAGAGTTACGTGTGGCATCATTGAGCACATTTACAAGATCACCAATTGCGGAGAAGAAGGTATACTTCGGATCATCAATAGACATGACAATGACATCAGTAGAATACAATTTCCCAGTAGCTGACGGTGTCTGTAGAGGAACATTTGCTCCATTAGAACCACGAAACTGGGCAAGAAACATGATGTGACCAGCTGCCTTGTCACCTTCAGAATCATCCAAATAGCGGGTGATAGGGGCAATGTAAGAAGGATTAATCCCATCTGGTTTGTAGCAAAATGCAAGACAAACTCCCTCGATTCCAACTTCCTTGTATCGCACAATCTGGTCTTCGGATGATTTAACTGATTTCAGAGGGCTGCGGTCTATAGCAGACTTTCTTGGAGGACTCCCTACTTTGGCTGGAGGTTTTCCCTTTGTAGGAGTTGATGGTGCAGTGTTTTTGCTTCCTGTGTTTGCCATGGCTGTTTTGTTGATTTGTTGATAGTAGAATCAATATAATATTCCGAAATTAAAATTATGATCACATCATTTGAGAAAAAATATTCAACAATGATCAGGGAGTTTGGGTGAACAAGATTTGAGGCAACATCTAAGACTGCAACGTCTTCTCCAAAAATTTCAAAATTTAACAAAAAAAGAAATGAGAAATTCTTTTCTCACTTTTTTGTAACAACGAGAAACAACGTTCTGATTTCTTGGAAAATTCAAAAATTGTGTGCCCTTCACAAAAGGTATCTTTTAAGAAATAGATACCTATATGCCAAATTGTACCTGTACCTTTACATATTGAATTTTTCAATTTACAGCATCTTGCTCACTTGAAAGGCAAAAAAAATTCAACATATCCTTTCAAATTTTACTTTAGAACTGAACATTTTGAAGAAGCCATTCTGAGTTGCAGAGTGTATCAAAGGGAAAAATATTTGAACGTATCATTTTTTTATTAAATGTTAACACAAAATATTTCAAAGAAGCCAAATGAATTTTTCACGTATGATCACAGTGCAATTATATCATATTTGGAAAATCCAGCAACATCAAAAGCATGAAAGGATCCTATCACAATGAGTTGTGCTTGTTTCTTCGGTCAAACAATATTGCCGAAAAATGACTCGCTCATTCCGGTTCGGAGTAAATATGGTGATTCCTACGCAATGGCAGTGCCATGCATGCTCAGTTTTGTATTAATTTCAAATGTAAAAAAATGTGAAATATTCAGTACATTCATATATGCATCTAGATGAAACAAGCTGATAATTTTTTTCTTCAATTATCACTAAGAAAAATGAATGTAGTGTTTTAACCCTATAATCTATCAAAATATTTGCATTGACATCAAGCAAGCTTAAGAAACCTATTTTTGATGTAATCCTACAATATGCCAAGGCGATGCATCAAGATTATCTGCCAAAATGATGTCCCAAATATATTGATTGCAAGAATGCCCCCACCTGGAATTCGACCTATTATATTAAGCGATATTTAAAGTAACATTTCAATATTAATTCATCATATTGAGGATGATCAACATCGGAAAATTGGAAAATTGTTTAAGAGATTTGCTCTTTTTTTCCCATGACAAAAATCATTGGTTTGTAAGGAAATTGAATTTGTTTCGTAGGTTCCAACGCAAGCCAAACAAAACAGAAGTATAAGCTCTAACTGTATATATCACGATTCGGAATTTTTCCACATCTCTTCCTATCAACCGCAGAAGAGTCCAATCGTAATGTACAAGTATCCTTGTAAAAGTCTTTGTATGACTGGAGCCACCGGAAACAATATCCTACTCTGTACCAGCAATTCATATGGACTTTAGTGTTGTGTTCAAATTTCGCACCATGTGTCATCATGATATCATCAATCGGATCGAGAACTGAAATAGTCATGTTCCCACAAGTGAATTGATGCCTTGGTGAGGTAATATATGTGTTCTTCTTACCCTTGAAGTTTTCAGGACATGGAAACTTGAATTGGAATGTCATTGGCTGACTACCTATCGTCAATACTAAGACATTGGAACCAACTATCTGAGAATTTTCACCACCTCCTGAAGGATGCCCATCCAAAACCATTTCTTTGTCAGATAGAATATTCTTGATAAATTGAATATTAAAATTGTCTCTATGATGGCCCATTTTCGATTTCAGAGCACCATAGTAAAACAACATCTGACAATGTGTTGGAGGACTTTCCCTTGATACCTCTGTCAAATAATTCCAACATGCTCTCCAACAAATGAGCCCAGCAATGAATGTTGAAAATTTCATAGGTCTTCCGTGCCAATTATCTTGATGTTGACCGTACGATGTATAATTTGGAAGAGTGATAATTCTCTTTCCTTGACCTTCTCCATCGCACCCCTTAAACACATGAATTGCTTGCTTAACGATTCCCTCCGATCTTCGTTTGGGTTGCTTGGATTTGACAGAATCATTCAAATTTGAATGTTGTGGATTGTAGATGACAATATCATCCAAATATTTACATTTGCCTATTCTCTTGACTAAACTTCTTCTATCATCTGCAAATGTTGGAATTAGAGCTTCATCCAAGTCTTTGCTCAACAATGTCAGAACTTTCAGATCATCAGAATTTCTTATCCCAATATTGCAACTCCATAATCCCAAACGAACATTATTGCAATGTTGGCAGCCATGAAATCGTCCTTCTAAGAGATCACCATATAAGACATTTGACTTTTCACCAATTAATTCCTCTTTTCTCATTATGAATTCATGAAGGTCATCAATAGTTGCCCATTTTTTTCAAACTTCTTTGGCTTAAGAAGAAATTCATTTGCAAGTTTTGTAATTTTCTCAACTATTCTCCTGGGCATTGATAATTGTCTTCTGCTCACATCAAGTAATGCAAACCCATTAGTATTCCTTTGGTTTGCAATAAATCCACAGATCTTCTTTTCGTCCGCATTTAATGTTGTGGTGTCATAATACTGAAAACAAAAATTTTGACATGGCAGACAATCTGTAAAAAAAGATTAAAATTTCATACAATAACATAAATCAGATTCATCTTAAACTACATACCAAGATCTGGACTGACTCTCTCCAAAGGCACAACATCGTCATCATCATGCACAGCATTTGCTATACCACCAGGATTTTGCACAGGGAACACTCCTCGTGATTCACTACTTGAAACACTTTCATCCGAATCCGATTTTGGAAGCAAAGGTTTTCTCAGACTCTTCCTTCCCAAATCTGCAAATGCATCTGAAGCACTACTTTCACCACTGCTCAAAACGATTTCTTCCTCTCCCTTGCTGCTATTTCCTGACACACTACTTCCAACAGTGCTCACAACACTTTCATCAACTCCATCAGGGCTGTCATTGTTATTAATCAAAAAGGAAGCTTCATCTTCCTCTGATTTTTCGCTGCTGTTAAATTCATAACAACGATCTGGTGAAGAAACATCAACAAATGATTTCTCACTGCCATTAAATTCATTTGAACCATCTGATAAAGAATCGCCATCTTCCTCTCTTTCGCGATCACTGTCCACTGCTGGAGGGAAAAACAATTTGTTGATTTTAGTACTTTCAAGATACAATAAATATTTTTGGAAACTCACCATGATGCTTCTTTGGTTTCCCCTTGTATGGAATGAGATCTTTTTTATCATCTTCAGATGATGTTTCATTTTCTGGCTCAAAGCCAAAACCAACATGACCAGATGTATCATCATCAACAGGAAAGAAAAACCCACCAATGTTCAAACCAAACGCCTCCATCATGTCATTTTCACACTGAGGATGATGACAGCCCAAAACCTTCAAACAAATATAGTCAATATTTTTCAAGCCATATACTGAATCAAGAAGATTCAAGTTCCCACGGTGAACTCCGCACATGTCCTCCAGTCGATTTCTCGACACCTCATTCCAAACTGATGAAATTGTCAGACTGTCAAATTTGAGATTTTCAGATGCAATTCCCTCCTCTACACACAATCGCAAAGTCACATTATAAAGAATATTGTTTCCCATTCGAGAAGCCTGAAGCGGGTAAATTGCAAAGTACTTTGATAGATGTTTGTGGTTCCAAATCAGACATGCCACTACTGAATTACTGCAGGGAAGAAAAATACTTGCAGACCTTATTGAATTCTGGCAGACAGGGAATCTCTTTCCATCGCAGAGGTGATTGATGTCATCCGAAAAACAATAATCCGACATTTCACCCAGGATAAACTTTTTCGACTTAGCCATGGAGACAAAGTTTTCCGTCAAGAGAGAATTGAGTTCCGCGTACTCAAGCTTACCAGGTTCGAATAATCGCAAAGGATCAATGCAAATCTATGAAGAAAAAAGCCAGAGATAAGTTTGATGAGAAGTTCTCAAATAAAATTTGACTTTGATAAAAATTCTCACCTGGTACAATGAAGTGTCACGATAAAGATCACACTCTGCTAGGGCCCAGAGTAAACTCCTTCCTCTTCTTCCTACTGAAAAATTGCATGTCTGCCCGAACACATAAATCTCTTTCAGGGTAAGACACCTGATTGGTACCGGAGGCAGCTGTAAGGACATGAATGTTCGGATACGTTTCCTGGCAAAATTTAATTCTTTTCAAATCACGACGAAAGGGCTTCGATAATCTCTTGATATCTTTGGGATAATACATTCCAATGAACAAACAAGTCTGTAGCACTACAGTGAATAAAAAAAGGAAGTTTGTTAATAACAGATTTGTTTAACTTAGAAAATTAAACATAGGCCCTCTCACCATCAACTTCCAATCCTCTTTCATCACAGCACTTCTTCGACAGCTCAAGGGAAACTTTAAAACATACCAATCAGTGAGGATTACTTTTCATCTCCGGCTAGAGTGTACTTCTGCTTTTTGGACTTACTGAGTTTTCCTTTTGCCGGTGAAATTTTCCTTTTCTTGAGTGAAGCACTGCTTGAACCATCCTGATCAGTCTTCTTTCTCATTTTGATTTCTATAATATGACATTGGGTTAGTGACGAAATAAAAATAGGATAAAATTGAAATTAGTACAACTTACCATCAGCTTCTTGTCCTGCTTTCTGCTTGGCCAATTCAGAGATTACTTGATCAGTAATGACTTCCGAAGTGTATGGAATGCCTTTGCTGTCATTGCGAACTTTTGCAACATCCTTCCTGACCAGATACATAACACAGTCATAAACAGCCTCACACACAGCACGCCTAAAGGCAGAAATATCCTTGTTCTCCTGAGCAGAAAATAGTTTGGCTCTGATACTAGGAAACAAATCGTCCAAATCATCCTCCTGAACAGATCCAGAACAAAAGGCATTGACCAACCAGTAGATTGAATGCGAGAAATCATTCTTGGATTTCGACCACTTCTCCACAGGAAAGTCCAACACAACATTCCGCACTTTTAACCCAGGTGCTATGTCACTGTTCATATCCTCGGACAAATCATCTGACGGAAACACCTTTTGAAATGTTGTCTTATACACTCTGTATTTCTTTTTTTTTCTTCCATTTGGAAAATTTCCTGAAACAACTCAGTGAGCTCCTCTGCTGGCAAATCACTGTTCTTCAAGCTCTCAGGAACAAGAATTGTTAGCTTTGGCTTAAATGTGTCAATGTCATACTCAAGCTTTTTGTAAAAAATCGCCAAGCATGGCTTAGAATCAACCAACACTAATACAATCCCAATTTTCCTCGAAAAGTCCTGACCCTTATCCCAACACTTCAGAACATTCAACCAATTTTTGACATACTCAACACCACTATCTTCAGAAGACCAATCCAGAGCAAAAGGGAAAACGAGCTTCTGCTTGTTCTCAGAGAACATTGTCCACGCTGCAACAATCAAAAATTAAACAGAAGAATTGGTGTGTTCTTATCTTCTGTCTTCTGGGTAGCACCTCCAAGTTCTTTGACCAATTTAGTAAGAAGTGGGAGAACGACTTCAACTTCAGTACCATCACTGCGCACAATGTTAACACGCATTGATCCATCATGCACATCGCCCAAAAGACCTTCATGATTGTCAAGACCTGAAGCCACAGTGCCCATGGATGGACCCACACACGGAACAACAATATTACCCCCAGAAACAGATTCCACTAATTTGTCGAAGCCCAGCTGCATAACTTCACATTGCTTATTGTATGATTCTACCAACTTGCTGTTCGCCTGTGCCATGATTCTGTTTGACTCAGCCATGTCCATGTTTGCCCTTATCAAGTCCTGGCTAGCTGCCACCAAAGATTGCAAAGTTGTATTGATGTTAGAATAACTGCTTGTAATTTCTGACACACTCTGTGTAAACCCCGATTCCACATTCAGATTACGATACTGCAAATTGTCATTGTTTGGTCCAAACACAAATGCATTGACCTTTCTCCAAGTCTAAAATAATCCAATTGTGAGATTTAAAAAAACATTATGACAACAACAAAAATTGGTGTAACTCACAATAAATTCTTCATCAGAAGGGCGATCAACAGTAGCTGGTGTCCGATCAGTTGGAAGCGTCTTTAAAAATAATAATAAAAAATTTAGAACAGTACAAGTGATGCAAAAAAATAATCAAGAAAATACAGAAACATACAACTACAGTGTTGTTTTCACCAATGGCAGTGGGTTGCAACTCAGAAGTGGTAGATTTGTGTTCTGCAACATTCTCTGCAGATTCCGTTTCATTTTCTGTGTCTGAACTCATATTGCTGCAGCAGTTCACAGAAAAGATGATACAAGTTAGAGAACAAAAAAATTGACATGTTTGTCTTAACAATGCATAGAGAACATTTTAAACCGCAGTACATAAAAACACACAAGGAAAAACATTAAATAAAAAAGACGAAGCACAAAGTAGTTTCGTTATGTGCTCACCTTGCCCTTCTGAATATAGAAAAACGGAATCAGAAAAAAAGACGAAAAAAAATTCAGCACTACCATCATGTGAAAGTGTTCAATACAACAGTAAAAAAATTTAGTTCATACCTTGTGACAATTTCACTCTCAATGCTAAATGCACACATACAGAGGAGGGAAAGGTTAGAACATAGAATAATGACATACAATGTCAACATCGAAGCAATACCACATCAGAACAGGGAAACTTTTGTGAAATTCATTCACTTGTTGTATACCTCAAAGTATCCCTCACAAACGATCATAAACAGTTAAAGGAAGCAACGCAATAACCACTGCATTTTCCACCATAACAAAAACAACCTGGGAACACAAAAACAACCTGGGAACACACAATAATGACGACTGAAATTTTTTTCAAACATTGTTATGTTTGTTGTACTTTGTCCTCCCTTTGCCTGTTGGAGTCTCCCAAACCTTCACAGATCAGGTAAAAACGACATGCAATAACAAATAAATTTTCCACCGTATCAACACCACCACCAAAGCCCCCGAAGATCAAACACCAAAGACCTCCAAAAATCAAAACTTCAAAATATTCTTAAAAATGCTTCTTCACTAAAGCAGTGACAGAAGAGAGATGGAAATTATTGAAGAGGGAACAACAGCATCAACTCGTATTGTTGTGTCCCTTTCTACTCCCTCGATTAACTCGTATTGTTGTGTCTTTCTGTCTCTCTGCTTCTGTCGACCGAGAATGCGTCATCGCAAAAAAAATCTAATGTAACAAACGTCAACTCGAAAAGGGAGCCCAATTGAAGTCACATAAAAAATGGAACGAATGCGCTCCAGTCGACGAACAGCATATGTGCCCCTGACGACGAAAAGCGTTTGCGCTCACGTCAACGAAGAGCGTATGCGCTCACGTCGATGACTGTTGTGTCTTTCTGTCTCTCTGCTTTAGTCGACCGAGAATGCATCAACGCAAAACATAACCTAATGTAACAAAGGTCAACTCAAAAAGGGAGCCCAATTGAAGTCACATAAAAAATGGAACAAATGCGCTCCAGTCAACGAACAGCATATGTGCCCCTGACAACGAAAAGCGTTTGCGCTCACGTCAACGAAGAGCGTATTAGCTCATGTCAACGAAGAGCAAATGTGCTCACGTCGATGACAATAAAAAGCTATCACTTCGACGACCGGCAAATACACCCGCTTCCATGAGGAACGAAGCAATTACTTCCACGACGAGCAAATGTGCTCACGTCGACGGAGAGCGAATGCGCTCATTTCGACGACAACCAAATGCGGTCACGTCGACAAAGAGAGATGAACACACAATACAACCCCCAACCACAACACAACTAAAAACACACGCAGACCACAGCAAATCTGCGAGTCAGATCTGTCCCCCCAATGGAGCAAAGAGATGACGACAGCGGCAGTCGCGTCGACGATGAACGAATGCGATGCCACCAACACCTGAACAAAAAACACACCCCAGCACAACTAGATCACAAGCAACATAACCACAGCCAAACAATACAATTTGTCATAATGCACTTAACACAATGGCGCTTCGGCGGCTCTGTTGACATGGCGCCGGTCAACATGATGGACTCACCAATAGTAATTTATTATTGACAAAACACTGTGGCGGTCGTTGCTAGACACAAAAACATTTGAAAACTTATTGAGATTATGTGTGTGAAAAAACGAATGATTTGACATGATTCGAAACTACTATTCTAACTTCAACACATAATAGTGCTCTATTGCCCCTCGCTGTCAAAACATTCACAATTAAGAATTTCAAAACTGCACAGCCTGGAAACACAACACTAAACAGTACTCCGCCCAAAGTTCTAAACAGATCGTAAGAATCGGAATAATGTGACGTAACAACAACACACAGAATATTGCCACGATCAAAATAGCATCGTGACCACATAACATTCAGTCATAACCTTTTTGCTGACTCATGGGCATTCCTCACACATTCCTTATGACCTACCTACCTCCCCCTCTATACATCAATACATATGCAAAAACACATAACTATAAGCAACTGCTGAAAAATCTTGCAGCGGCTGCTAGTAATTTCGCTGAGGTGGCAAATTGAGTTTTTCAGGGTTCGAATTTGGGCATAGGTTTGTATAGGCGATTGTGAGCTAAGGTGTGAGCTGGAGTATGAGATCAAGATCCTATCCCAACAGTCTTGCAAGAACAGCCGTATTGCCCAAGTTAGATTCAAGTGAAGAGGAGGAGTCGCGCCCATGAAGTTCTTTCCAAATTCGCAACAGCCGGAATAAAAGTTAAGTTCAATGCAGGTCAAAATTGACTAGACTGGTGCCAGACCAGCCCCAAGCACGTGTGAGTGAGCGAGGAACAGCCGGCACTACCAACACAATGATGGATAAACCTCACGATCCGTTTCATTAATAAAACGATCGCGATCGCGAAAGAAGACACAATACCCGTTCAAGCCCCAGCACGATCGATATTGCCTGGGAGCGAGCTCAGTCAGACTCCGTCTGAGGGATTAGGGATTTAAATCAATTTTAATCCCATTTGAGAGCGAAAGTGACGAGAAGTCACTAATTCAGGTCGCGTTGACCTTGGGGGCATATCAGGTAACCTATAAAAGGACCAGGATTAATCCCACAGAAAGAGATACATAGCAAATGGCACCTCGGTCGCCAAAAATTCTCGTGAATCTCCAAATCGCAGGAAATATCTACAGCAAAAAGTGAGAATCAGAGATTCATACGAATCCTGATATACGCCCGACAATATCATAAAACTTTTTTATGATGGATTTACCTTTATTATATTACACGTAAAATAAATATGATTCGTGTAACATTGTTATCGCAAAGAAGGTCTAACTTCGCTCGTGATATTTATTTTTTTAAGATAACATACCTTTCTTTTTCGTTGATTTCCACTCCTGAAATCGTTACTCGGACAAGGTCTAACAAAACAACTAGTACGTCGCTCAAAAAAAGACGTCCAAAAAATAACCTTGATGCTACTTCCTATTATTTTTGACACTGTCCCCCTACCAGCCCCATGCACATGGAACACACAAGCAAAAAATACTCTACACCACCAAATGCATCCTCAAATAATGTTGCAGCAACTTCCCCTCCCTCAGCCCACCTTGCAATCATCTTCCAAGGTACCTTATTCTGATATTATTGGTGCCTCACGTGGCATATCATATTACTTTTTTTCTATTAAAAAGACATTAGCTTGTGTTGATTTCAAACACAAGTAAATATTACATTACCACTATGAAGAAAATAATAATTGTCAATTACACAGGTTCATATGTAAATTCTTAGTTACTATATAGATGCTCTTCATGGGAAGGCGGTGCAAACAAGCCTCTGAATCAGCTGACATCCACATTCACCACTTTCAAGTCTCTACAATACGCACCATGATCCTGATTGTATGGTTGGGGTGTCAGATAAAGCTATATGGTCTTGATCATCTAACAATTAGTGGTTTGTAGACCCCCAATCTCTAAACCCCACCTCACAGTCTATAGACCCCCCAGCTAAAAGTTAAATGGTGGGAAAATTAGACGATTAAAAATTCTTGTGATAGTGATAGCTTTTTAACATCATCAATTTAGATTTAAAAATGACATAGATATTTACATTACCACAAAAGTCACACAAGTCATGAATGAAATTAGGTAATATTATTATTGTGTACATGATTCACACCTTTTCTAACTAATCTCATGATATGGCAAGTCTAGAGGTATTTAGAGAAGAGTCTATTGGTCTATGACCCTTAACCCTAGTCTATAGACCCACCATGACAGTCAATAGATGGTCATGGGGGGTCTATAGACCCTCTGTAATAGTCTATAGACCCTCCTCTCATGAAAGTCTATAGGCCCTCCATGACAGTCTATAACCCCCCTCCCCCTTGTCAGTCATATAACTGGGGGGTCTACAAATGTTTTTTTGTTAAATACAGTGGAGTCTATTGACTTTAAGGGGGATCTACGGACTGTGAGGTGGGGTCAATAGATAGGGGGATCTACAAATGGCTACTAATACATACATCAGCAATCAAAAAATCTATTGTCTAGCAGCAAATAGTGCTAACAAGCTCTAGTTTCTGGAACTATATTGCAGTGTCTTATCCAGTGATACCTGTCACCTATAATGTAGATTAGGTACACATATTCACAGTATGATATACTTAGGGGCAGACTGAAATAACTTTCTCTGTTTTGTTGCAGTAGAATCATACTGTATTCTACACAAAGAGAAAATACTTCACACTTTTGAAAATAGTTGGATATGAATTCATAACTTCAACAGCCAAAAAGTTGCTCCCTATTTCTAGTTATGCCAGGGGTCCTGTTGCTGTCATAGCGACAAGATTCTCTGTCTAAACGGACTTTGTAGAACTCATCTTTGTGTTATGTTGGTGGTTTTTGTATCCAATCCTTTAATCTCATCTATTTTTCAGCCTCTATGTCTGCTGCCTATGGCCACATATACACGACAAAAATATCTTTCTTGTAGTCGCCATTGTGTAGAAGTATGTCATAGTGAAGTGACAACAATCTCTGCATCTATAAGAACTGCAAAAAACCTTTGCGTTGTGTAGATGAGGCTGGTGGTATAGTATATTAGTTAGATGGGAACTATGATGTGCATTGAACTGTGGCATCATACCATTGCTGATTGCCAAAACACTAGATACTCTAAAATTACATCAACAAGAGAAAACAAATATGGACAGGCCTTGCTAGTTGGATTCATAATATTATACTCTATGGTATTTTGTGAGACATACGTATTGTAGCGTACTATTGTATCACGCGGTATGATAGTTAAGGATAGTTACTTTTACCTGTATTGTACGATACCGTATTACGTATTACGATAGCAGAAATATCATAAAACATTTTTATGATATTGACGTCATCTTTTTCGACATGGCAAAATAACCACGCTTTTGTCACAGCGCGCACGAAATTCCGATTCGCCAATATCATAAAAAGTTTTTATGATGACCACGCTAAAATTGCGGGATTTTTTATGATATTGAAGGCTGTTGATATACACGAAGCCCCAGTATCACTCAAGAAAGTGACTGAGAAGTGTAAAAGCTTGCGCACAAGAAGGATAGTGCTAGAGTACTTCCTCTGTGACACAAAGAGCTTTAGCCAAGTATAAAAAAAGAAAATTCAAAATAAAGTAATGACATTACTTTGAACTCAGGTACAAGCAACAAGAAGTTGTAAAATCCCTGCAAAAAATCATACTTGATTTTTGCTGCACTAAAGAACCAGATTTAATGAAATCTTGGTATGAGCCAAAAAGCAAATTTGAATTTAATTATTTCAATAGTTTTGGTTTATTTTCTTACCACAAGACTGGAAGAAAAAAATTATGAAACTAAACCCAAGTGACTAGAATTTTTCTGTCATGGGATGAAGGCTTCCACAAAACCACAAATGGAAGAGAGAGCAACCAAAGTTGTGACATCTCATTAAGCAACAGAAAATCAGGCTTTGTTGAGGACCGAACCCTCAGCAAAGTGTTGCTACAGTAACACCAGGGTGATCAGACAAAGTTTCTGAGAGCACCACACAGTTCCAACAATGGAACCACTCATATGCGTTCCCTACCTGACTAGGCTGGTGTCAAGTTCTTGGCATACGTCAGATGGTGTGCTTCCAACAAAATGGAAGGGCAACGTCACATGACTATGAAACATTTCATGGTTATGAGTTTCTGTCATACACAGCTGTGATAGAGCAAGAGATGACCACGCCAGCATATGATCTCATTCCTGGACAAGGTCCATGAATGATCTGAAATTGTCCTAGATTTTCGAACAAAAAAGCAATGATAAAAATCACCTTGCCAGTGATAAACATCATCAAGTCTGCTTTAAAACTGTGACCTTGGGCTGCACCAACAGCCAGGACACAAGGTATCAAGCACAGAGCTAACCACTCAAGTGCAGTGCTCGCTTTGAGCAAATTTCTCATGTGTACAGAGCTAACCACTCTAGTGCAGTACTCCTCTGGAGTATGAGAAAATAGCAGACCTTCCAAGCAGTGTCACATAGATGGTTGACACTACAACTCACCACAAGCTCAGCAACAAACATGTTACTGAAGTTTCAACAGATGCTTGAAACTGTTTACTTGAGCTTGAGTGATTGGAAGAGAGTGCCTGTTGCCCTGGATCATACCATTCAGGACTGGTAATACACCAACCTAAGACAGAGCATGACCAGTTGTAAACAAAGTAAAATCATGAGGGGATTAACTTTGTGAACTGGAGGTATTAGTTGACAGTCGCCGTCAGATATGACTGGCCAACAAACACAATACCATATCAAATTGTGCTGCGTACATAACAGTGGTTCTTACAAAAGGGGCAATATCAAACAACTAAGTTAGGAAGTTGTTCAAGCCTAAAGAACTCAGTACAGCACGCAGGAGTCAATGGCAGACATCTGCAGCAACAGAAAGACTTTCTGACAAGTCAATCAATCATTAGACTGGATACTGACGCATCCAAACACTGTGCGATCATAAGATTTGAGCAGGTAGTTGCCCACTCCAATCAAGATATGGATAACACAGTGTTCCCAAGTGATGAACAATCACTGATACTGAAACTAATGATAGCCACAAAGTTCCAAAAAGTGAACTAACTTGAAGGATTGACTGCTAGAAGTCACTTCAAGGACCAGCTTGGACAACCACACTAAACTAGGTTGTGAGGGTCTGTACCAGGTAGCAAGAGTTGAGTTTGAATGTCAAACTGTAAAAAAATCTGCAAATAGACATAGGTGTATGAGTTACCAAGATACCTACCCATGCACAGAAGCATAATAAGTGCAACAATGCAGACAGTACTTGCTGAAAGATCGTCCCATGGGAGTACTCAACAGTTACTGGGTGGTCCAGTACTACCGAGGCCCTAGGGTAAGACACTATGATTAGATCACCTCTCTCACAACTGAATTGTAGAGGAGGTTGTACTACGTCAACAAGGCTACAACGGTTGCCAATGAGACAATGTACATCAAAGAATAGAATCTATGGTGTAAGACTATTGTTAGAATAACAAAGTCCAGAGCTACCTAAGTTTGTGTCGAATAAAGGTAGGCTCACATTCTTTGGACAGCTTTCTGACCAAAGGCATGCACAGACACAGATAACCAAGATTGAATCCCTGGCCATGTAAACTAATGTGGATTCAAATAAGGCTGTGTAAAGCTAGAGGATGGTCTCATGGAGACACCACTATCTGGCAATTGTTTCTCTTATGTGAGCCTTGATAGGTTACACCTTCAAGTATTCCAGTATTCCATGGAGTACAAAAATGGCATCCATATCACGGGACTCTTACAGTCGCCTTACTAGTTTTGTCCCTTCTCCAAGGAAAGGACTAATGGATGGCCTTTGGTAGTGCACGAATCGTGGCACAAGCCCAACATAATGTAAGACTCAAAAAGAACAACCAACACAATGACACAAAGATCCATGAACTTTGTTCTTGTGAAACCACAGCAAAAAAATGGTGAATGATACTGCAACATAAGAAGACTATCATATCCCAGCAGTGAAAACAAACATGATCATTTTCTCTATAGAAAGACGTGTATTACTTTGTAAGTGTTTCTGCAAAGCAAAGATGAAACAAGCCACTGTATGCACATCATTGGTATACTAATCGGCATGACAAACCTGTCAAACTCAAATGACAACAACCCCACATATTGACAACATAAAGAGACTTCAAAAGATCTCTGCTGTGAAGTATCAATATGGTTCCACGTACCATTTGATAAGAGTCAAAGACTGTCAAAAAATTTATCACCGACAAGAAAAGTTTGCAAACAATGCATTGTCATTATCACCATCAAGAGTCACAAGGTGTAGACCTCATGTAAGGAGCCTCACCACTGAACAAAGAAGGATGCAATCCAAATTGAATCCCGACTCTGTTGGTATGTAAAAAGACAGACATTGATGTATGTGCTTTACAATGATCCTAGCATAACAAGGATGACTAGACATTGTTCATTTGCTGGTAGTTGACCCAAAGGGCATCTATTCCCATGGATACATAGGGGCAGAGAGCAAATAAAAAGACACATACCAGCACTAAGGATGTATGAGCTAGATAACAAATCTACAGTATTCTTATCACCCAAGTGACAAGACCTGGAATAATATCCACATTGTAACCTCATTGGTACAATTAAAGTGCAGTTCTAACACTACACTTTGTTGCCATATGATAAGCATTTGGCATCAAGCGTAAGTCAACCAGAGTCTTCAAAAAAAACCAACAGTGAATATCATACTAGAGATCAGCATCAAATAAATCAGGTGATGCTTGTCCTGCTGAACAAATAATGGCCTTGTCAGCAGCTTCTAGTGGCATTGTGTGTTCCTAACAACCACCAATGTTCTATTCACTCATACCTACTATGCAGTGCCTACCGCCCTTGTTGTGATGCAAGAACAATAAAGGAGATGATGTTCGGCATTCCTTTGTGCACACACAAATAAAAAAATTGGAGACCACAGGCAACACCAAACAGACCTTTACTGTACCCTCACAAGCAGGTAATGGTCACATATTTGGTGGATGCACTATCATAGTACAAACAGGTAATTACCCCGCAAATAAGTAGTCCGTATGACTGTGATCCTTGGCCCATCACAAATTTCATATGATTGGACAATCAGGGTTTCATGCGGATGTAAGTCATTATCATGACTTAGGAGAGCAAACAACAAAAACACAGACATCAAGAAACACATATGTCAACAAGCAGTGTCAAATGACAGCAGTCTCCCTCTCCACAAGACTTACGCTTATAGTATACATACAAACTTGTATGCCATACATATCATGAAAACCAGCTTGAATTTTTTACCAACATCACTAGGTTTTTGCATGCTGGCACAGGCATCGCAGGAATTTCTTTTTTCCTCAAAGAGGTTTTCATACCCTGCAAGCCATGGCTACTCAGGACCTTTTTTTCCTCATGGAGGTTTTCTTTTTGTCCGCAAGCCACCCTGATCCTCCAATCGTGGGGGCGAGTGACATGAGCCAAGGATACCTACTGGTTCTTATGGCCCACATATGCCCCAATATCAGGACATGGGCATAAACACAAAATTATATTCTTACCATTGAAGGAAGAATCCCACCAAACATTTGGTAAGACCCTTTGGCAAGACCAGGGAGTCCTACAAGACCCATTGGCAAGACCAAGTAGGCAAGTCTTTCACAGTAAAAACTTCACAAATAGTCCATTGTGACACAAATCGATTCACCATGAAAATTTCATGTTAAAAGCATGAGGACTGATTGTGCACAGTCATCATTCTCACCCAATTAAAATAGCTTATAAAAATAATTTCCAATCAACTGGAACTTCACGTTCTTATTATACTACATAGAACTTCAACCAACTATCGGCTTAGGTCAAAGATAGAATCCCGTTGACCCTTGGGTAGTGGGCCTATTATTGGTTCGTGATACCATGATTGGATGGATGGGATGATTTCTTTTCTATTTTGTATGGAGATAGGAATGGAAAGGAGAGTTAGGAATCAAGAGGAGCTCACGTTGGATCCGACATTGGAATATAAAATAACGGATTGGATATTGAAATGTGATTCAGAGAAAGCCAAATACCAAATACATAGTGGTATGAAAGCGGAAAGCAAACGAGAGACGAGATAATATCCCACCAAAATGCATGGGCACATTTCAAACAGGCACTCGAGAAGGGGAAAGCAAATGATAATGACAAGATCACCATGCCATCTTCCATCCTCATCCTGCACCCGTCGCAAAAAGGAACACGAAACACGAATCTCCATAGGACGAGAAGATCCACTTACAATCTCTTCTTCGTTCCACTCAAAGACCAGTTTGGTGTCGCGGCCGGCCGTCAATGTGACGTGTGGCATCTGATGACTGATGAATGAACACTGCTGCCTCATGTAGGAACTTCAATCTCTCTTGGCTGGAGGGTGCAGCAGGTTGTGGAGTTGGAGCAGTTAGTTGGAGCCAGGTTGGAGCCTCCTGGGTTGTATCAGGTTGGATCCTGCCTAATAGATCCTGTTGGAGCGGCTGAGAAGGGCGGCGGTAGGCCGGCCCCGCGCGCCCCGGCAGGCCGGCAATAATAATGTTGAATGTATCTTGCTGGTACTACCCACTTGTATCCTTCAGTTCTGTACATACAATACCATCGAGTGACAAGATCTTGATGAAATGCCCCCTAAAAAGACGGGAAGCCTACATTTTTATGCCAAAAAATAGCGCGCGGCATTTTTTGAGCTCAACATCAACAACGGCCGACCAACAAGGATAGGATAGGACAATGATGTCCAGCACATATTATATGTCCTTCGCACCTTCACATTCCATTGACCAACACGAGTCTCGCTCGCTCATCCGTTGTGAACCCACATCATCATCATCATCATCGTAACAGAATACCCTATCGTACCAATCACGTCGGCTATCCCAACAGAATCGATTCATCATCCATCATCCTTCTTGCTCATGACACCGACACCCTCCACGTCGTCAACAGCAAGAAGAAGTACTGTCTCCGCCGCCACCACCACCACAAGAGCCACGGCATCATTGGCCGCATCGACTTCCTCCCACGGACGGGCCTCTCTTCCTTCCAAGACCGCTGTCACCGTTCGCCTATCCAAATTGCCCGCCATTCCATCTTCCCGCTCCGCCCAATGGGCATTTCAACAGAGAAACTCTCGAGATGTGGCGGTCTCCTCTTCTTCGGCTCCCCCTCCCACACAAACCGATTTACCAAGGATATTCCATCCCGGAATGGGCAGTGATCGGTGAGTATACTGGAAAGGTGACGTCAAAGAAAAACAGGAACAAAGACTCTCGCTACATTGTGGAGTTGGGGAATACCCAACTGATTGATGCGGAACAAGAAGGTAACTGCACACGCTTCATCAATCATCGATGTCAGAATTTTAACGCCGCATTCATCCCCGTGAGAATAGGCTCGATGGATACGGTATTTGTCCGTTCTATCAAACCAATCAACGAGAATGAGTTTGTCACAATCCATTATGGATCCAACTATAACGAGTTTTTTGATTGTTGTTTATGTGAAGATTGTTGTCCATAAATATAAACCTGTCAATTCTAAGTGTTGATAAATTAGATAAGTTTGGCAACATCATCATTGATGATGGTGAGGGGGGGAAAGAACACTGATGGATACCTTAAGCAACTATGGTGAGTTTTTAATATCGGAAGCCAAGTTTGTAACTTGGCCTGGTCGAAGAATTGCAATGAGATTGTAAGCACTCATGGGTACTCCTTGAATCAGATTGGTAAGTGAGCGTCATTTGAAGTGTTCATTTATTATTTTTTGATCTTATCACATGCTCTTTTTATGTTCTCTGCGATTCATCATTAAGTTGTATGGAAAGACCCCACCATGACAAAAATGGCAACGCTGACTGGTCACACCTTCGGAGTTCTTTACTTAACTGTGTCCCCTAATGGCTCTACTATTGTGATGGGTGCAGATAAAACCGTAGTTAATAGAAATGGTGTCTTTTTCTTTAGACTAACATCAGCGCATCTTTGACTGCAAGTTATGTGCTCAATGTCTTTTGTTTGATCTGTTGTATGGGACATAAGCTAAGCGAAAACGAAAGGTAATATTAACTGGTATCTACCGAGGTCCCATGTGATAGAGGCTTGTATTTGTGAATTGTGTTTTAAGCTGTTCTGGGAGCTGTGCTCATGACGAAAATAATAATGACGCTTATTATGAGTGCTAATGACGTATGGTTATAGTATAGAGAAAGCATGATGTACGAAGTGTTAAACAAACTCACCCTAATGGATACACCATTTTGATTTTTGTATGCATACATCATTGTTTCAGCCACTCTCTTCCCTTCGTCATAACAAGCCTATTGACCGAGGTGATGGAAGATCGTTAGATGTCTGAACTAAAGAAGACTGATAAAAACAAAATTCGCCCGTGAACGTACTCTAGGCCCAATTGTATTAACATTCCCCCAATAGCTCTCAGGCTGGGGATGAACTGTCGGATCGCCGTAAATCTCGCTAGTACTTGCCAGCAATATCCTTGCCTTCACCCTCTTGGCAAGACCCAGCATATTAATAGTGCCCATGGTCGACGTTTTGATAGTCTTGACTGGGTTGTATTGATAGTGCGGTGGGGATGCAAGGCAGGCTAAATGATATATTTGATCGACCTCCAACAAGATTGGTTGGGTGACGTCGTGCCTCACCAACGAGAAATTCGGATGGTGCAACCAGTGCTCAACATTTGCCTTTCGCCCTGTGAAGAAGGTGTTGAGAACTACGACTTCGTGGCCCTGAGACATGAGCAGATCAACCAAGTGAGAGCCTACGAAGCCTGCGCCGACGGTGACGAGGATCTTCTTGCGTAGAGCGTCGGGGAGACGAGTAGTTTGGATTACATGTGGAGTGTGTGGAGTGGGGATGGATTGGGAGCACAGAAGTTGTTGATCTGCAACGAAGCGTTCGACCCGCGCCTTTTTGGAGTCTTTATCGTCGTCCGCCCCGTTGGAACTTAGAGAACGTTTGATATGTGATGAATCCGCAGACATAGTTAGTGAGCAAATTGTCTGGACGGTTGAGTTCAGTTGAGTTCCTTGCGCCTTACTTAGGATCTCAGTGTTAGGTTAAGCTCAGTTAAGCTAACGCTATGGTACTACCTACCGTAAAGGTAGCTGCCTACGTAGCTATTGTAACGTTGAGATCTTTTGCACGAGGTTGCAAGAGTGGTGAATCCTTCGAGTCCATTTTGAAGAAGAAGAAGAAGAAGAAGAAGAAGAAGAAAATCTCAAGTAGTGCTGTTATATGTGGTATGGCATCAAATCATGGTGCTTAACAGCTTCCTCGTATAGCAGTTTCACAGATAAAGGAAGAATTACCTAGCCGGTAGACATGTTGAGGTAATAAATTTATGGCTTTCTCGCTGGATGTATGCAATTCTGGAAATCTGAATTCTCTATGAACGTGATCAGCTTCGTCACAATCATACACACAAACATGAGTCGCATCAATGCAATCTGTGCATGTATTAGATTTGTAACAAACTTGGTAATGCTGTTGAACAAGTAGTAAACAACGTCTCAAATTGTATGAGCACAATTTCAAGTGAACATAAAGCAAAAACTACGTTTATTGTTGTATGGCGACAATCCCAAGCTCAAAAGAAACAAATTTCTCAGGCTGACCTGAAATTCATAGATTCAATAAACCCATGTGAAAAAATGCAGGTGTTCTCATTAAACGCCAAGCTAGACATGTCTGTGAATAATTGATCCCTCCCTTTATGAACTATGTGTTACGTTTGGCCTTACATTCTTTTCTCATGCTGCTATTGCCATTATTAGGATAAAGTTTATTCCAGAGTAACACATTGGCTTGCGCAAATTGTTATCAAGGACAACAACAATTGAGTAGGTGCTGTAAAAAGGTTTCGTCGTGGTGTCCAGATCTTCGGTTCCACATCAGGCAAGAGAATCATTTTTATTGAGTTGGGAATCATGCTGAAGATGTGTGCTTGCGTTAAATTGAAATGGCATCTTTTCTCTTTGATTGGTATTATACTCCTCAAACAAAGTATACTCGACAGTTTGCCTAGAAAATGTTGTAATTGCGTGAAGCGCAATTTGGAACACACAGTAAATTGCTCAACAGCGCAAAAGTAATAAGCACTGAGGTACTGGCACTTGATTCTGATGTCCTTGTAAAGATCTGAACATAAGTGCTAGAAAAGGTAATTAGCAGAGAGAACTGCTTACTGAAGATAGATATTAAAGGAATCAAGCAGAACACTTACATAAGTTTTAACATCTAGTGCGGATTGTCTTGACACAATCGACAAGTGGAGTCGTTCAATTCCATTCACGGTTGTCAATCGGTGTTTCCCTGATCTAACCTATTATCATTCTTGACCTTTTGCCTTAACGCACTAGCCATAGCTTGTCCAGTGCTTTCCACCATAGAGGTAAAATGCCCGTCTCTGTCTACAAGCTGTGCTGGAGGTCCGAATTCAAGTACCTTTCCATTCCCAAGAACGAGCACTTTGTCGTAGTCAATGATTGTATCAAGTCTGTGTGCTATTGCTATGATTGTTGCTGTGTTAAAGCGCTCTCGCAGAGTCTGCTGCACGAGACTATCAGTTGCCTGATCCACATTTGCCGTCGCCTCATCCAACACTAGAATGCGGTTGTTAGACAACAGCGCTCGAGCTAAACACAATAACTGCCTCTGCCCGACTGAAAAATTTGAGCCTCCTTCCCTCACGACGCCGTCCAAACCGTCCGGAATATTCTGAATTGTTTCCCACATATGAACCGCACGCAGAGCATTCTCCAGCCTTTTGTCTTCCAATTCTCCATATCCTTGTGGGTACGGATCAAGATTCTCTCGAACGGTACACCCGCTGAAAAGAACAGGAGACTGTGTGATAACAGCCATACTTGTTCTTAGCTTGTGTAGCCCAAGCTTGGAAGTATCAACACCTCCAATAAAGATGGAACCATTCTCTACTTCTAGCACACGGAACATCACTTGTAACAACGATGTTTTCCCCGCTCCTGTCCTACCTACAACGCCTACTCGCTCTCCCGGCTTGATGGTGAACGATACATCCTCTAGACACAACGGCAGGTTCTCTCGATATCGTGTGCTGACACTACTGACTGTCACAGAAGGTTCCTCGGGCCAGTTCATCAGATTTTTATCGAAGTCTGTAAACAGTGGCGCTTCTTGTGGTATAGAATGCCCAAACTCCCATACTCGCTCCACTGAAACCATCTGATTGGTTACTTCCGCACTCTGACGCACCATGTAGGGAAAGTTTGCTCCTGCAAGTTGAAGAAGAAGTGAGAGGGCGAGGCCTAAAACTGCCGGGTCGAGGTTAAACCATCCTTGGTCGCTGATAATGACCGCACTCAATGTTGATGTTGTCAAGAAAAGAAACGACAAAAAATCCAACTTCGTTGCGAACCAGCGTGAAACTGCAATAAAAGCAAATTGCGCTTTGATAAGGTTGTCATGAAGAGACTCAAACTTGACTGAAAAATAGGCATGTTTGCTATTTGTTCGGATTGTTCCAATTCCGTCCATAGTCTCGGACATCATAGCATAGATTGGTGACTTTCCTAGTCCTTCTAGCCGCTTTAATTCACGTGTTGTCATGACAAAAATCTGCCTCAATCGAACAAAAGCCCAAAGTAAGAATGGGAAGACTGCAAGAACCAGGGGCAAAATTGTCATGGCCGTGATGATGCTCGCGACGAACATAATAAAGCCTACTCCGAAATCGTACACAACTAATGGAAGCTGCTCGTCGATGATGCCTACATCTGACGCAAATCGATTCAGTACCCGGCCGAGTGGGTTAGTGTCGTAGAACTCAATTGTCGCACGAAGTACAGAAAAAAGCATGGCATTGTGTAGTTTCTTTGAGGCTTGTAGAAATAAATGGAAGCTCAACTGTGCGCGAACGATGGCAAGAGTGACTGTTCCAGTAGTAAGCCCAAGCACAATTCCAAACCAGCGTCCGGTGATTTGCTCATCTTCCGGGGCTTGAGCCCACAAACCGACGTAAGTCATTGTTGTCAAAAATATGGCTTGAGTGGCAGAGAAAACAAGGAGGAAAAGAGCAAACACAACCGATCCACCTAGTGCTTCAATGTATGATAGCCATGTCCGTTTAGAAATCACTCCAGTTTGCCGTTTTTCGGCAAAAGAATCGACCGTTGTAGTAGACTGCATAAACTCGATTTCTCGTGTTTCTTCCGCAGAATCTCTAGTTGTACCAATATCGTCATCAGGTGCTAGAGTGGCATCTGCTTGTAATGCTTCTGATAGGTCAACGCTTGACTTAGAAATACATTCCGAGAAAGACGCACAACAGACAAGCTTTCCAGCATCCAGTAAAATGCAGTGTTCGTTTGCCACCGCAAACTGGAGCTGGTGTGTCGCCAAAATGACACATTTCCCGCGCTGCAACCCAAGCTCTTGTATTGCCCCGGAGTATATGGTTCTTGCCACCTTCGCATCCACCGCACTTAGCGGGTCATCCAACACGAGAATATCCGAGTCGCAATAAATGGCCCGTGCCAACGCTAGCCGCGCCTTTTGTCCGCCACTGCACTGGACACCTCTATCACCCACAATGGTTTCATCTCCCTGAGGGAATGAATTAAAATCGGATTCCAATGAACAGGCCCGAACCACGGAGTTGTACCAATTTA
Source organism: Cyclotella cryptica (assembly GCA_013187285.1). NCBI lineage: Eukaryota > Bacillariophyta > Thalassiosirophyceae > Thalassiosirales > Thalassiosiraceae > Cyclotella > Cyclotella cryptica. Next base: position 297,080 of record JABMIG010000078.1, read on the forward strand.
GATCAAAAGGCAATCCCATGGTAATATTCTGTCGGGCAGTACCATCCATAATCCAAGGATCTTGTGCTGCATAACTAATAGACTTGGAGACATGACGATGTATGCTCCCACTCGAAGTTGGAAGCTCTCCGATCAGAGCTTGGAGAAAAGCGCTCTTTCCACTACCTACTTTTCCAATGACACAATACAATTTTCCTGAATAGAAACTAAGGGGTATCATCGTCTTCAATGCGATGGTTGGGGTGCTGCTTGTGTTTGTACTGTCCCAATAGCATGTTGTCGCATCCGAAATCTCCAAACAGGGCGTTTCGTTCTTAACACCCTCTAACACTCTTAATGATGACTGTTTCTCCTGCTGCTCTGGCAAGTCCAAGAATGTTTGGATACGTTGGCATGACACATAGCACTCAGATAATCCCATGATAGCATTAGGGATATGCTTGGTCACCGAATACTGCAACAAATTCCATAGCGTAAAGCTAGTAAACACGATTCGAGGTGTGAGCGTCCCCCCAAGTCCTCCCACATACAAAGCAAGCACCGATACGGAGACGACCAAACTGCTCACATAATATATAGCATCGTTGCATGCCTTCAATCGATTAGTGGTTTGAAGTTGTTTGACCTCTTGTGTTCGAACAGCGGATATTTTTCTTTCCAATTCCAGTTCCCATCCTTGCAATTTTAACACACGTGCACCCGTAATTGCTTGCGACACCATTGTCACGCGGGCATCAGTGAGATGGGCCACCTTGTGCCTCAAAAAGACGAAACGTCGACTCAACCAGAATTGAAGAGGGACCAAGACCATAATCAAAAGGGCATACCCAAAGCAAAAGACAGGCCCAATCGTCCAAATTCCCACCACCAGAATGGTAGATATTTCAACAGGCGACGCGATCAAAAGATTCACGTAAATAGCCGTTAGTACGAACCGCTCAATATCATTGGATGCCAAGTTCGTGAGTCTGCCGTAAGTGGTGGAGTCGTGATTGCGTATCGAAGGGAGACGCAGTGTCTTGGCATAAATGGCCGCCGTCAACCCCGTCCGAAACTGATTCCCCTTACGATAAAGCATAAAGAAAGAGTGCTGCTTGGTCGGGAATGCGATGAGACCGCACCCGATAATGGCGGCGGCCCAGATGTACGCGCCACTGCCTTGGGGGTCCTCCAATCGATCCAAAAGGATCCCCAGAAAAACGGCCTGTCCGATCTTGACCAGGCTGTTGAGCACGATCAACAGCCGACTCGTCCAAGTGGTTCGGAAGTAGTCCAACGCCATGGCTCGTGCCAGGCTGGCTTTGCGTTTGCCACGTGCGGCTTCCCTTTCATGCGCCCATAGTTTCTCAACGTATTCTCGTGCGTGTCGAGACTGGTCTTCCTCGTCGAGGGGAGGAAGATCGCTAGAAATCAATGGCCGCTTGCGTCCTAGGTCGAGCAGAGGTTTGTTCCAGCCAAACCAGAATTGAGACCAGAGCGATGCTCTGGATAGAGGAGAGGTGGCGTCGCTGCGTGTCATGTCTCATGGTTCTTGTGAGGTTCTTGTGTTGTTGTTCTGCTGTTGTTCCGATGTGGTTTCGTGTGGGTAGCTGTGCCATGAATTTTCCGGAGTTTTTTTCGGAAGAAGTGTTGAGGGAGTGGCAACAGCAGGGCAACAGCCGAGCGGTAGGTAGGCTCTAGAGGGGGCATACTTCTTATGGAATATAGAAACTCCGAAAAGATAGGTGTGATTATCCTCCGATACCTCCAATGCCCTACCATCTACCATAGCCTACTACCATCTCCTACCATACCAACAGCGAGTAGATATATCATAAACCCTTACAAACCTAAAAGATAAAGTCAATCGTCCGTTTCGGCGTGATTCTCCTGGATCCGACGACCTCGACCACTATCCGCACAGATTTTCAACAATCATCCTACCATACCCGATCGACTCCCAAAAGATCATGTTAAGCCAAATATGCGTCGTGTCCGTGACCTACTACACCGATGCATCCGACATCCGTTTCACCCTAGCACAACAACTATGCAGATTGGCACACCAGAAACAGATCAACTTAATCGTCGTCGATGACTCCCCAATTCACATCCGAGAAAAAATATTTCAAGAACAAGGTGGATGCGTTCAAATCCTTGCGCAAGATAACGGTCGGTATCAGGGAAAAGGAGGGGCATTGCGACAGGCGATCGATCATGCCAGGATATGGTTCCAGGAACATCAGAAGCTGAACTTGAATCGCTGTGTCATTTGTTTTACAGAGCCCGAGAAGGTTGATTTATTGAACCACATCCAAAACATTGTGACACCTATCATTTCATTGGATCAGTCGGCAGATGTAGTGGTGCCATTGAGAAACCGAGCGTTGTTCCAAGAAACATATCCGGTAGAACAATATCACAGTGAATCATTTGCCAATTTACACTTTGATTCGCTTGCGAAACGACATGTTGGGTTTCAGACTACAGAAATTATGGAGAGGGGATTAGACTGGCTCTTTGGGCCCTTTGCATTCAATGCTCGGTTGGCGTGTCATTGGCTAGAGTACACAGGTATGAGTTGGGATGCCCAGATGATACCATACGTGAGGGGTGTGCTACATCGTGGATGGAGAATCCAATCAGTGGAAGTTCATTTTAAGCATCCACCGGAAATGAAATTACAAGAAGAAGGAAATCCTGTCTGGACGAGTAAACGATTGCATCAATTAAACGTTTTGTTTGAGTTGCTTGGTAAAGCAGAACTTACTTAAAATTAAAAGTTCTAGGCCAAACCGAATGCAGGGATTCGGAGGGAAACACCTTGCGAAGCACTAAATATTACCGCACTCATTAGCAGCGACAAACACAGTTTTACCTCCCTCTCAATGCACGACACAGGAAACATAAACCTTCTACGCTAAAAAACCGCTTTCCAGTGATATTCCACCTACTTCTGCTAGCCCCGGTTTGCCTCGAAGCCTCGAGTACTGTGCCCGGCTACGTATGATATAGTAAAGATATCCCGTTGCCAAAATAAGAGACAACGTGACACACGACACGACGGCAACACCCACACCTCCATTGCTATTGTAGTAGAAGAAGTTTTCCTTGTGAGTTCGTTGCCACGAATGGTTAAGAAGAAGAAGGGCGGCATCGTAGGTGCCATGTAATACCACAGAGGAAAGAACGATTCGGAGGACTCCGATAGACGTGTCCTTCTCAAGGTCTCGTTTACATACTTGTATGCTTTGAATGGCAGCACACAATGGGTGGATCGGAAAAAGTGATTTCACGGCCAACACTCCGAATTCTGTTGTACGAAAACAAGCAAGTGAGACAATGCAAAGAGGGCGATGACACTAAGCTATGATTTCCTTTCGGCCAGACATGAAAACATACCAGATTTTAAGCTTGATCTGTTGTAAATCAGGATGTGAAGTAAATTTTCACCTAGAGAGCAAGGGAAAGCAATGTTGAGTCGTATCAACAAAGGTGGACGAAACATTATAGCAACTGCAGCTCACAGCATGCGAATCCCAATGCCACTGCAACCATGGCAACGGTTACTCCTGCACGAATTGACGAAGGTGACCGCCTTTGCATTGCGGGATCAAAATTCGCCAGAGAAGTTGCTTCATCTCCCCCAACAACTGTTGTAACACCTCCACCGTGATCTTCATTGTCATCGTCGTCTTCTTCTTCTGCTCTGTCGCGAAGGAGTTGCAGTGGCAACGACGAATGAGCCTTTGTCAATTCTTTCTCGGAGCAAAAGTCCGGGTGGTCCACCATTAAAAAACCAAAGTACTTGGTAAGTTCCTCAATGAATCCTGCCACAACATAGGATGTAACGAGGATGTAAATAATCTTGGCTACTGGGTGGCGACTGAACAATCCGTAGAGTACATCTGATTGTTCTGAAAGAGCTCTTCTTCCGCCGCTGTTTGTATCATAACCCCATTCATCAAACTTGACTTTCATACCACCATATCCATTATCAACAACTTCTGTGACACCTAGTCCCCAAATCACTCCCATGACCATAAGTCGAAATGCTCCCGCAAGAACGAACTCTACAGTAAATGCCATTCCTGTGCACAAAGCGAACCCACAAGCAAAGTATTTTATCACTGCATCCACACTCAAATCAAACCTATGCCATCCCCAATGCACAACGTACATCACTCCAAATGCCTGGAAAAACGTCGCGCATAGTATCATCATGTCTTGTAATTTCCAATAGCCAATGGCATCCCAAAGACTCATTGCTAACAAAACGAGAAGAATCGCCCCCCATGCGCGTAACAACAAAATAGACAATCTTGACAATGCACGACAATGATCCAACAATCCCTTGGACTCGCTACGCCTCAAATCCAATATATGAGGGTAGTAGAGTAAGAACGGCTCCATCGTAATGTAATCAATCATTCGTAAATGACGGGGTATGGTAAGATTGGCTTCGCGTGCTTCTTGAGCAATGGCACAGAATCCACAGCATTGGGGATGGCAGCCGTAGCTGTTGTTACCACATGGTATACAAGGGAGATAGGGTAAGGACATGAGTGTGCAACAGAGTTGGTTGTTGTCGTCCCCATAATACTTTTCTTTCGTTGGGTTCAAGTTGTTTTGCAATACGTAGTCATCTCCGCTGGGATTACTGACAGAAGAGTGTACGTTTGACTGAAAATTAACATCAGAGGGGTAACATCCACACATTCGATGAGCACAGTTCATTTCCCATCTCGTTTGCCCCAATTCTGACAAACGGAGGGTGGCTGCTTGTTTTTCATACTCCTCCTCATCTTCGCTGTAATACTCATAATCATCTTCGGTATCATTTTCCGGCGCATTTGCTGCAGCGCCACCTGCCAGCACACCAAACCCTCGTTTAATGCCTCGACCTTTGGTCTTCTCCTCCTCTCTCCGACGTCGTACCCTCTCTTCCCTCCTTTTGAGCCTCCACAAAATCTCTTCACGGACCATGACCCTCTTTTTCCTCCCCCTCACACAATTCACCCCAATCCAGAGGAAAATTAACCAAACTAACGAAGTACACACCAAATTATTCACATAGTCATTGGGAATATGTCCCGAGAACCACCCGGCAAGAACAAAGATTCCCACCGGAATGAACAGATGAAAACACAATCGCTTAAAGAGTGTGGGCGGACGGCTATGAGTAAAGAGATAGCGAGTATGGTCCGATTGGAGCACGCCAAAGAGGGAGAGGGAGCAGAGATCGGTTCGTGCATGAGAGGATTGTTGTTCGATGTGATGTTCGTGTTCATTCCGCTCGTAGCAGTCAGATTGATTGAGCGGCGCGACGTGGGCAATGGTGGATGGTCCAGAGCAGGTTTGTAATATTCTAGCTAGTGGCGAGGAGAATCCCTTGTGATACCGCGATGATTGGATTGTGTACGTTGATCCATTGGGAGTGCTGAAAGATTGGGACGGACGGAGTTCTCCTCTGGACGACGCGATCGGATTCTGTTCGCTGCTGGTCGTGCTATAGTTTTTAGATGGAGGAAGGGACGTCTGCGGTTGCGAGCGCGAAGATTCTGATGCCGAAACGACCTGTGTGAAGGGCGAAGACTTCGGAGTTGCTACAAATCGTTCAATCTCCATTGATAGCCGTCTTGGAGTGCTTAGAGCATTTTGCGTATTCAAATTGTATTGGGGCGACTGCTGCTGCTGCTGCTGCTGCGTTGTAGTCGATGCATCTTCATCGGGGAAACGGCGATATTCATCGCCTTGCTCCGTCTCGGTGGACGACCTTAGGCGACTCCTTGACCTCGATCTCGATCTCGATCGCCGCGATTGGTCGGTCGAAGTTGACGGTCTGAGTGGAAAGGGCATTGTTTGGGAAGTTGTCTCGCCGCGTTGGGCTCGCTTTGGCTTGACTGACGGCGTCTGGTGAAATGAGGCAGTCGTCTACGTTATCGTTTCCTCTCCGCGAACACGGTTCAGCAGGAAGATTGACGCAAACGTGAAGTTAAATAATTCTGGCTCTCCGGAGAGGTGCTTAAGGTCTACCATATCGATTGTGTGTATGTGAGAGGTTATTGATCGTTGTCAACGCTTTTAATAAATTAAAAGAATCGTTGAAAAATTACATCATTTGAAAATTGCGGGCAAAACCGCTGTTTAATTGGTAGACCAACGGTAGACTATTGGAATCAAAAAGTAGAATTGCCTACTCAGTAATCTTGTATAACTCGTCCTCGCCATAGGCCAAGCGTTAAGAATCATTTAAGCTGGAAACTTCCTCCATTTCGAATCATTTGATCATACCTAAGATAAGGACGGGGCTTTGTAGGCCCTTTGTGTTAGGCCAAAATCCAGGGAAAGTGTGTTTCCCAGGGAATTGCAAAAACGTCAGTTCACCTAACTGCAATATCCAGGGAATCGTTTTTTTCACTGGATCTTGCATTCTGGCCAAAAAAGGCGAGAATCAATTCTTAGGGAACACTTGTAATTGATTTAAAATCATGTGAATAGCCCTAGATTGGTTGCATTTTTTTTATTCATCCGTTAATTATTAAAGTATCAATTCCTATAAGAGTAAATTTTGGATTCGTGGGTCTTCGCAATTCCTTGGAAATTGGTATGCTGTTCATTGAATGTGTTAGATTACAATTCCCTGTGAATTGTAATTAATGGGTGGGATCCAGTTGGCACATCTCGACAGAACAGAATTACTTCCAATCTTGGACCGATATGTGCCGGTATCCTTTCTCCAACAGAGGAAAATGAGGTAGATACATCCGATTTCTACAGAACCCCCAAAAATTTGGCTATTCCATAGGAATTGCAATGGTGCCTTCCATGGGATGAATGCAAGATCCAGTGAAAAAACGATTCCCTGGATATTGCAGTCCGGTGAACTAACTTTTTTGCGATTCCCTGGGAAGCGCACTTTCCCTGGATTTTGGCCTAACATATGGACCGATCTGATTTGATCAGAGTGAGTCCCGTGAGCCCGTTTGGCTGATCGATCCTGCAAATTGGTGACTTTTTAGGCCCCAATGAACGCCTACAATCCAATCGACCGCCAATTTTGGATTGGTCGATCAGCTAAGTTTCAAATTCCTCAGTAAATTACTCAGCAATTCTGATTCCTGGATTCTTACTGCCTTTTTGGGCCATTACTGTTACTGTCGGCTACTGTGTTTAGGCCACTTTACTTCGAGGGATGTAAATGCCCATTTTTAGTAATGTGCATGTTAGCCCAGTAAGAGATAATATTCGCATAGAATCACTCCCAAGGAATTTTCAAGTGCGGTCTGGCCACATGCCAGCTCGCGCACGTGCGCCAGCTGCTTGTGGCCTCATATTCTGCTCATTCACACATATTCCAGCGATGCAGCCACAGCTGCAGCTTTTCCCATCACTTCATCACACAATTCAACAATGAGAATTTCCGCCGCCACCATCTTCCCCCTCCCCTAGCAGGAATACAAACCCCACGCCCCACGCCGCGCCCTCTCGCAGCATCAGCACAGCAGCCTGAAAAAAGCAGGGGAAATCCAAATCCAGTTGTGAGTATTCCCCATTTTTCATTTTTTTAACAATTAAATTGGAACCTGCCGTCCTTGACCTGCCATCTTCTCCCACGCCCCCCCTCCATGGAATACAAACCCCACGCCCTACGCCGCGCCCTCTTGCAGCATCAGCGCAGCATCCTGAAAAAAAGCAGGGGAAAATCCAACTCCAGTGGTGAGTATTCCCATTTTTCATTTTTTTAGCTATTTCATTGGAACCCGCCATCCCTAACCAGCCATCTTCTCCCACACACACCCTCCATGGTATACAAACCCCACACCCCACGCCGCGCCTTCTCGTGGCATCAGCGCACTAGCCTGAAAAAAGCAGGGGAAAATCCCACTCCAGTGGTGAGTATTCCCCATTTTTCATTTTCTTAACTATTTGATTGGGACCCGCTGTCCCTAACCTGCCATCTTCTCCCATGCCCCCCCCCATGGAATACAAACCCCACGCCCCACGCCGCACCCTCTCGTGGCATCAGCGCAGAAGCCTGAAAAAAAAACAGGGGAAAATCCCACTCCAGTGGTGAGTATTCCCAGTTTTCATTTTTTTATCAATTTAAGTGGAACTTTCCCATCCCTAACCTGCCATCTTCTCCCACACCTAATCTCCATGGAATCAGACCCCACGCCCCACACCGCGCCTTCTCGTGGCATTAGAGCAGCAGCCTGAAAAAGAAACGTTAGATAGTTCCACTCCAGTGGTGAGTATTCCCATTTTTTCATTTTTTATCACTTTAATAGGAACTTTGCCATCCCAAACCTGCCATCTTCTCTCACACCCCCTCTCCATGAAATACAGACCCCACGCCCCACGTGGCGCCCTCTTGCCGCATTAGAGCAGCAGTCTGAAAGAGAAGCAGGGGAAAATCCCACTCCAGTGGTGAGTATTCCCATTTTTCATTTTTTTATCAATTTAATTGGAACTTTACCGTCCCTAACCTGCCATCTTCTCCCACGTCCCCTCTCCATGGAATACAAACCCCACGCCCCACGCCGCTCCCTCTCGTGGCATTAGAGCAGCAGTCTGAAAGAGAAGCAGGGGAAAATCCCACTCCAGTGGTGAGTATTCCCAGCTTTCATTTTTTTATCAATTTAATTGGAACTTTACCGTCCCTAACCTGCCATCTTCTCCCACACCCCCTCTCCATGGAATACAAACCCCATGCCCCACGCTGCACCCTCTCATGGCATTAGAGCAGCAGTCTGAAAAAAAACAGGGGAAGATCCAACTCCAGTTGTGAGTATTTCTAGCTTTCATTTTTTTATCAATTTAGGTGGAACTTTGCCATCCCTAACCTGCCATCTTCTCCCACATCCCCTCTCCATGGAATACAAACCCCACGCCCCACGCCCCACGCCCCACGCCGTGCCCTCTGCCCTCTCGCAGCATCAGCGCAGCAGCCTGAAAAAAAGCGGGGGAAATTCCACTCCAGTTGTGAGTATTCCCCATTTTTCATTTTTTTAACAATTTAATTGGAACCCACCGTCCCTAACCTGTCATCTTCTCGCACTCACCCCCTCCATGGAATACAAACCCCACACCCCATTAAGGATGATTGAATATGGTTTCGCCAGCTGAATCAAATGCACATGGCCCTGGAGAAGAGTTCCCCTATGACATGACTCCCAGGACCTTAGAAGATCTGTTGGGAGACGGGGATATGCCGCCCCCTCCTATGATACAGATTGCTCTATTATGTCTCAATTCCATTTGGGATTCAGACATGATGACAAAGTATACCGATGATGTGACTGGCCGAAAGAAGTGGCGATGTGGCCACTGTGGACAGGAGTGGTTTGAGCATAATGCCACGAATGCATTAGGTCATGTGGTGGGCATTGTCAAGGACATCAAGGCCTGTAGAGGGACAATTGCTCCCTGCTACAGGGAAGCCTACATCAACTTCTACTGCAGCAAATATGACACGAAAGCATTCCAATGACAATCAGTTGCGAAGTCAAACGCCAGCCTTGACACTACTGATCAAAGAACCATTGCATCACTGGCTAAAAGAGGTCCAAAATGTGCAGCATTTTTGGGAGTGGTGGATGTGACACCACAGCATCGCTGTCTTCTGCTTCAAACAAAAAGCTAAAGGGGACCATTCAAACACTCCTGTCAAGCCAGTTTCAGTCTACTGGGGGTGTCCGCAGTCATCCTGATGCAGTGAGGGCTGCTAATGTTGCTTTTGCCCATTTTATTTCAGCTAACTTGCTACCGTAATTACTGGTGTATAAGAACCGCCGGTGTAAAGGATCCACCACTGCAAAATGACCCATTGAAACGGACATTTTCCGTTTTCGGCCAGTTAACACACTCTGTTGATTATAAACCTTGGTCATTTAGATTCTCCTCATCGGGAGCAATACGCCCATATGTGTAGGTCCACGTGGGTCCCGTTATTCATTGAGTTACAGTACTATGACTGAAAACTCACCACACATCACGCACACAAAAACCACACACATCACACACCTCACGCACATAACAATCAGCCCAAATTCCATGCCCTGTTTCTGTGCGATCGTCATGATTTCCGTCACCTTCCCTCCCCCACAGCATCGTATCATACTTGTGGGTCTCATTGAGTCCAACAACGGACGCAAATGCGATGTGCATCCAGATGGATGCGGAAATTCTCTGGTGCTCCAGAGGTCAGACAATGGAGTTGGCATGGAGTTGCGGTTGAGGATGAAGGTCGCGGACGAGTTGGCGTGCTATGTCGTGAGGAGAGATGGCACGGATGGGTGTAGAGTTGGGTTTGCGGCGAAAGAGTATGCAGCGGGAGAAAAAGGGGCAAAATTGGATGGAGTTATTGTGAGGATTGTTGATGTCTTTCTACCCGACAACCCAAACCGGACAGCGAGACGTCTCTACCATCACAACCGTGGATACGCAGTCGCTGAGATTGTCTCTGTTCCCTTTGGGAAAAAGGAATAATACTGCAATGTTTGATTTAATAAATAATAGGAAATAACAACTAATTATTGATTGCAACAAACAGAAATATAATTAATATATTAATTAAAAATTAATTGACAATCCACTGATAGCCTTCCTTTTTCCACGCGTTTCTAACTGTCTGTTTGCTAATGTTCTTGTAACTGCCAACAATCCATTCAGCCACCTGCCTCCTCGTTGGAGTCTTCGCGATCCCACCATCAACACCGCCCCCATTAATCATCCACTCTTCCCATTGTTCCGTCATTTCTTTCTTGATGGATCCATTAATTCCGACATCGACGGGCTGACACAAATATGTGCAGCCCGCGGGAATGTGCTGGACCTCAATCCCCAGCGCTTGGATGCGGTTCACAATTGAACCCATCATGTAGACGCGATACGCGTCAAGAATGAGAAGGGGCCTGATGGACAGATCCCTGGAATTCTTCCATGGGATCAGAACCAAATTGATCCACTTGTGCATCATCAGTTCATCCATCCACGCTTTGTCTTGACAAGCGTAGATGCACTCCTCAGGGTAAGTTTGTACTTCCCTGCTTGCAATTCGGCCATCCATTTTTCCTTTGAAAATAAGAAAGAAAAGGCGTTAGCAACTCACCACTGGCTGTCACCGTCGCGGCAAGAGTTGCGCGCTTTGTATCAGACGTGGATGTTCTTACATGAATTGATTGTGTACCCTTTTTCTCGAGAGTACGGCTTGAAGGAAAAGAATGTGGGATTGGAGTCTGGTCCATATTCAGGACATCAGCAGGATCCATCACAGACACCTTCTGCCTCATCAAAGTGACAAAATGAGTGGACTCTTCCTCTGTTTCTCAGTGGTCCTTCTGTGCCACGTGAGTCAAAACACGGTTGGAAAGGCCCGCTTTCTTGATGAAGCGGTACACACTTGCAATCTTGGCTTGTGTGCTCTTGAGTTTAAACTCGCCTGACACTCTTGCCGCTTCTTTTTGCAGAGTGCGCGTGTTGACAGGGAGACCCTGCTGTCTCATCTCAAACACGGATGTCAACAACTCGCACTGAAATGGAGCGAGTTGACTGAGACGGCCCGGGTGAACCTTGCGAGTCTCTCCGGTAATGCCGGAGGGAACAGCAGCATTAGCGGATATGAGTCGCTCGGCGTGCGACACAGTCTTCCTCCACCTCTTGTAGTAAAAGTGAGGGAGGTTCAACGCGTTGGATGCAGTGCAAACAGAGTGGCCGTGAAGCATCATGTCGTTGATGGAATTCAGCGCTTGGCGCTTGAACTTCATGGAGAAAGACCTCCTTGTTCGCGCCTGCTTGTCAGCAAGAACAGTGGCAATAGCAATGGAGACCATTTTAAGTTTTATGAACTAAAATAATTATTGATAATCCAATGTTTAATCAACTTTACAATTAAAGAACAAATCAATTAAGTGGTTATTTTTAAGTTTAAACATGGTTGCACCATAGAATGAATTGGCGCGCGCCAGCCCAGATGAGCTGAGACAGAAGGAGGAAGTCATGTATATGACTTCCTACTTCTCCTTGCTTCGATTTGAGAAATGGCTGAGTAAAAAGAGAGACCATTGATGAAGAAAGAGGGCTGCCGCTGCAGTGGAAATTGACATGGCAGGTGATGAGCAGTTGACGATGAGAGAGTGATGGCAGAGAGATGGGAGAGTGATGGGTGCAATATTTGGCGGGAATGAGCATCATACAGTACTTGTACCTTACATGACAAGTAAATAGGATACTTTTTTCAGATACATTTATTTATTCATTGCGATAGGGACACTAACTTCATCCGTATTATAAGAACCACTTATTGTATCTTTTGTAAATGACCGGACATTTTCCGCTTCTTATACACCAGTAATTACGGTAGCATTCAGGCTTGGTGAATGCATCCTTCTACCACAATTTGTACGAGCAGTCCAACAGTGTGGTCCCGACTATAAGCCTCCTGATCGCATGGAGGTAGGCGGTATGTTGCTTGATGCTACATTCGAGACCTACTATCACGAGGAAATCACCAAGCTATTTGAAGAGCCGGACATGTATAGCATTTTGGTTGATGGTAATGGGGCAACAATCAAGACCACACCTTTAATTAATGTCTTGGTCTGCTCTCCAGGGAATCCAGCATGTGTACTTGATGTTATTGACTGCTCCGCTCACCTGAGCCAAGGCAGGAGAAAGGATGCATGCTTCATTGCTACAGAGATGTTGCAAGTTCTTCCTAAATTGGAGAACATGAAGAAGGACAGTGTCATGCAAATCATGTTTGATGGTGCTTCTAACATTCAAAAGGTCGGTGCCATCATAATGCAGCACTACCCTTGTGCGGTAGTTGAACATGGAGCAGACATGTTGTGTCATTGATCGTGGAGAAGCTGATGGTCATGCCCTGTCTATTTGAATATGGAAAACTATGCAAAGTGGTGAGTTCAGTCTGTTTTAATTGCCTATTGATCCTTGTTTACTAATTATTTTGATTGATATACTAGGCCCGTGAAGTGTTTTGCTCCACCATGCATGGACCCCGTTCTGTCTGGGTGAAGCACACAAAGGCACACAACAAAGGCAGGGCAATTCATCTTCTGAGTCCGTGTGAGTGCCGAATGGCTGGTGAGGTCCTGCAATTTCTCCGTGTCTTTTGCCTCAAGACCACTCTGCAGGATTGTTCCTGGGACCCTGTTTTTGTTGATTACAAAAAAATCGGTTTCCTTGCTGACATCTTTAACTCAACTCAATTTTGGAAATGCCTCTTTGCTATTATTCATGATCTCTATACGGTGTATTGTATATTGCGGATTGCAGACACTATGGTGGGTGGTATGGACAAGTTATATTATTATGTACCACAGACAGATAGATTGCTGGAGCACGGGATGAAAAATGTTATGAAGATGTTCTTCAACTCAAAGATGCCACACGTGGAGTTGTCCAAGTTAAAGATGACAAAGGCTGATAGGGAATGGCTTAAGCATAAGTACTTTATTTTCCATGTATTTCTCGCCACATTAGAGACTAACACACCATTCACATTTATTTGTTGAAGAGTTCCATCAAGATAATACGACGGACATATTGGCAAAAAGTCTCTCAAATGAGAGAGCCTCAGAGGGTGAGATTGAAGAGGACCTGGAGGAGTCTGAGGATGAAGACGACATAGAAGATGATGATGACTTTGAAGTGGAAGAAGACTTGGACCCTACCGAACTGCAAGAGAAGACTGTTTCCGATGCAACTTCTATTTGGGAGCACTACAAGCCACGGTTGTTAACAAAAAGGTGGCAGAGTTGCTTATCTTTGTTCTCCTCACCCTACCATTATTGCACATTCCGAAGCACATAAGGATCCTTTGAATAATATTGCTGTTGAAGAGTTCATCAAGAGGTTGATTCTACCAAGAAGACAGACAAGTAGCAGAGATCCCAATGCGGTATTGGCAAAGCTGGTTGACAAGTTTTGGGCAGAGAGAGATGACTTTGTCAAGAAACATGGATTCTTCAGTAGGGAGAGCATTTGGATTACTGCAGGGGACCTGATGACCGTTTCCTATGAGAGGCACAAGCGGTACTCAGTACCCGCTACTGAGGTCTTTGGACTCTCTGCCTGTTTAAGTTGTTCTCTTGTTTTAGGGTGCGGGCAAGCTGAACGACAGTGGAAGGCAATGAAAGCCCAGAAAACAGGTAAGTGTACCAACTTGGGCTCTGAGAAGATCAAGAAGCAGTCAGTCATTTGTGCTGCCTTTGCAAGACAGAAGAATGAGACACAGCGCAAGCAGGCTCAGCGGGCTGGTGTGCTTTGGAGTGATGAGGACTTCCAGTATTGCAAGTTAGATGAGTATTGTCAAGGAAATATTCTGGAGGAAGTTAATATTGAGACCAAGAGAGTCTTTCATGCCTACCTTGAGGTTTGGGAGGATGTGCAGTTCAATAGCAAAGGGAATGATGTCCATGCAGCTGGGGTGTTGGCAAAGTACGAAGGGTTGGGATTCTATGATGAAGATCATGATCGTACTGGGAAGTTTCGTGAGATTGATTGTGCAGTGCTAACAAAGTGTGTGAAGACAGGGCCCCTCAAGACAATGACACAGAAGGCAGGGAATGGGTTGGGATTCTTCTACACTGTCTTGGGAACATTTCAGGGATTTGATAAAGAGTTAAACTTGGAGTGCCAGTCTGAGTTGCTGTATGATAAATTTGAGAGGTATTGGGATTTCTATGAAATGGTCATTGATTATTATGACAAATATCCGGACCCAGAGTTAAAGATTGTGAAGAAGGATGTGGAAGGAGATGATTGAGGGGGGAAGCAGCCAGCAGAGGAAGGCACAGATGAGAGTTCAGATGTTGGAGATAGTGGATAGAGCAGCTAAACTGGGGATTATATGTTTAATACTACTTGGCACATGTTCCATGGATGCAAATAATGTATATGCATAATTTACTTTTGTTACTGAAGTTTTGTCAAAGAAAGTAACTTACTGTCCTGGAAGAGGAGGGTGAGTCTTGTATAGAAATCTGATGGGGCTTCAGTAAAATGGCCAACAGTTTACTTTATTACTTTTTTTGTTACTGAAATTACTCGATTACTGACCCATTTCAGTAAAAATTAATAATAGTAATTTGAAACTTAGTCAATTGGTTCTATCACAAGTCGGACAGTCCAATCGGAGCTCAATTGGACGCTATTTTCCCCTCGATATTCAATCAACCAATCGGTTTTCCTATGGACATATATGACAGCTAGAAACAATAGGGGCGCTATGTATCCTAGACGTATCATGATACCCAGCCGGCCAGACAGTGGATTCCAAAAAACCGATTTTGAGTAAATTAAGAAAAAGAATTTTGGAGCAAACGAAGTAACTCTATTGAAGTACTGTAGAAACATACCAATTTTCTACAAGAATGAATGGATTGGATTGTTCTGATCTGATGCATCAACAGACAATAACTTTCCAAAGAACTGCCCAAACGAACAACATAAGAACACGGTTTGAAAGCTCAGAAAAAGATCTTTCGATCAATGTAAGGTTGTAAATATATTTTTTACTCCAACTGTGACGTCATTTTCGTCCATCACACGGACAACAGACAGAGCACAAGTGCTCATTTTGTATTTAGCTGTCTTATATTATGCGTAACTCCAATAGAATGATTGAAAGTGGCGGGAAAGGCACTGACTTGGTGAAGAATAAGTTGACATGGCAAAGAAAAGATGACGTGGCAAGAGAGAAAATTACATGGTGGGAAATATTGATTCAACTATTACCCTATCAGATGCGATCAGCTTGCAATTGCCGGCAATTGCACCAACAAAGGCAAGTCCGATACAAAACGGTCCTTCACCCAAAATTCTGGCATGGATTCCAATCAGTCAATTGGGATCAAACCTTACAAAGCCCCAGCCTAAGTGACTGCCAACTGCATATTCTCTTCTTGATGAAACAATGGACTCCTGCATCTACTGGCTGGCACAGCTAAATGAAGCCACCAGGGATGTGTTGAATCTTGAACCCAAATCACTGGATCCGATTCATGATGCATCCTATCTTGTAAATGCGGTATTTGTCCCAGATCAACAAGGGAGCAATGTTCGGTTCCCCTGTACAGTGTATTCCTCCAAGGAATAAGGACCACGCCAATCCATAGGTTCATCATTGCTTATCCATCCACATCTTGGGTTGACAGGCATAGAAGCATGCATCAGGATGGTTTGTCACTCCTTCTTCGTGGTTCAATGGTTTGATTGGACCTTGAAGATTGCATAGATGGAAGAAAGTTGCAGCTTGCTACAAAAGTGGTATGCTTCATATCCTAAATTAAAGATCGGGTGTGGATGGTCTTGTTGCCCTTTTTCCAACATTTTATTGCATGTAGAATCATGGAATGGACATCTGGTCCATGTTGGTCACATTGTAAGGGTTATTTCACCACTTTTTCACACATCATCTTAATGAATGCAATGAATGCAAGGCCTCTTCTCCGTAGTCTTTGTAGTCCTTCTGAGCAACGTATGTACCCATCTTTTTGACAAACCAAAATACAAATGCCTTCTTCTTCTTCTGGGGAGTAGTCCTTGAAAGTATAAGAAAATCAAGAAAAGTGACTCACCTCCATGCGCACACCGTAAGTTTTTGCTTGAAAAGGGTATTGTTCTCTGTGAACAAAGTTGGAACAAATCAGATCATCTTGTAGAGCTTCAAGCAAGCTTGGGTATTTGTGATATTGATATGTCTGCCTCCTATTCCAGCTGATTTTTTATGGGATGAAATCGTAGGATGTTTTCATTTTTCATTTTGGCTATCTTGACCAATGTCTGCTTCCCGGAAATAGAAATGAGAAATGTTCGAACTACTCAGATGCCACACTGGTTGTTGCTCCCTACCTTTTTGCAGCAATATTCATGTAATGGACCACAACCCTCATAAATTACAATGAAAACAACTTCTGTGGAGCAGGGATCTTCATGATTGTGGTCTTGAACATCACCCATAAGATATTAATTACAATATATATTGAATTTATGAGTAAATGATCAATAATTGACAATGACATTGGAGACAGAGAATATGCCAAATTATTTTATTTTGGTAATTACTGCTGCTCTTGATGTTGAATGGGAATGAAACACACAACAGCCCAAGAAACATAATCCTTTTGGTTGCTTTTTTTATTTTGAGACTTTTCTTTCATGAAATACTTAAACAAAAGAAAGTCATGAGGGACCAAGACTGGTATGTAAATCCAACTTGGGCTCATAATCTGAAATGAAACAATCAGCCAATTATGTTGCTCAATGGCAATGTACCTTGGCAATGGATTGATGGGATTGTGTGTAGTGATAACATAATTGATCCATAAAAGTGAAAATTATTAATTATCTCTCTATCATATTATTACATGATAATCAACTCATTCAACACATGAAATACATGTATGGCTTGTGGTAACTCTCACACCAAGACCAAGTAGCAAACCAATGACAAGAATCCAGGAATCTGTCAGTATTCTTGGGTATATAAGGCTCACAGAGCAATGGCACAAGTGTCAGATTGGAGGTCCAGAACAAAGAATGCAGAACAAATAGAAAACAAAGAAAGGAATGAGAAAGGAATCCCAAAGCCTCTATACTAGGCACAAGACGCAACTAGGTTATCTCCAGTGCACCGATATCTTGCACTCCCTCTAAGATAGTGGAGTATTGATAGATGGCACACTTCTGAAGGTGGTGAGTGGGAAATGTGGACATTTGGAGAAACAATGGGTGGTTGGTTGGTGTGGGAATTGGCGGGAAGTGGTAGGGGACCTTAGATAAGGATAAGAGGTAAATAGGGGAAAATCAAAGGAAGGTTTAATTTTTTCATGCTAGCCACACTAACTTGGCTTGGATTATAAGAACATTTCAAAGGTATCTGAGTACACTTTGAGATCTTAGAATGCACAATTTATGGTAGACATAGACATAGTTTAAACAAGACCATAAATTCAAGAGCAAGATCTTGAAAGGTTGCTTCTAACTTAAACTAAATAGGCAGGGACACCTGGTACCAACAGTTTGCTCCCTGATTTTAGAGTGTAATGGTAGGGTGCAATGGTAAGTACTACTGTAAGTTAAAAAATATTGTATGTGTATGGCACAGGTTTTTGGCCAACTCCAACTTTATGAGCACCCATTTTTGACCAACATCGTTCAGCTCCTTTTCTCCGTCACCAAAAAAACGAATTGCTGATCCCCCAAATTTCACCATTTGATTCTCAAATGTCAGCCCATGCTTGAAGTTATGGGTGATGTTTGCAATGCAGCCGCACGGGGGCAAGATTAAGAAATGTGACTGCATTTCCCATTTTTTATTAACCTCATTGCGCTGCAAATCGAGAATCACGCAGGACAAAAAAGTGTGTCGATCATGTCGACAGCCGAGCTCATGAACCTGGTTCAAAAGTCTCACCGAACATCGCAGTTCCATCAATTCTGGTGATGCACCAGCCCTAGCAACTATCATTGCAAGGTGCCCCAACCCTCCGATCCCTTGAAAACCACTTCGTTCTTATAAAAACCTCCATTTTGCATCAATCTTTGCAAAGTGCAAAAATCTCTGAATTTGCACACATTTTCTATGCAAACTTCTTTGTTTTTAACCCTTAAGACTTTGGTATTGTATCAAACTACCTCCACCTCCATTGAGTTAAGAAGGGGCAACGTCGTTTTGGAGTCAAAAACAAGGTGAGTAATCATTTTCTTCCAATTTTTCATCTTACATAGTCAAAAAATATTCACCGTTTTTGAGGCTGTCTTCACAGGCAGTAGGATGGAAGAGGAGGAGGATCCTAAAAAGTTTGGATTGGAGAGCAAGCAGGCCAAGAGGAAATTGTCCAAAACGTTAATAGTGTAGCAGACCGAAAAGGAACAGAGACTCAACAATCAGACAACTCTGATTGGCATCATTCATTCAATGTAAAGCGTTGGAGATTTTAGTTTGACCCAATTAGTTTGTTTTGTTGTTCTCCAATTTTTGGTGTAATAGTTGTGTTAGCAAACATTCATGGAACAACACATAATTGACTGATTGATGCCATGTTGCTAAAAAATAATAGAATTTTTTGAACAAGTAGAAGGTTCATGGTTGTTCCTTCGCTCATTGCAAGATTCTTTTGCATGGGTGCATAAAATGAACCACTTGCCATGATAACCCAGAAATTCTTTGTACTGCGGTGCCATTTTATATATTGGCATGCCAATATATAAAATGGCATGTCATTATTTATAAAAGCAGTGTTTGTGTTAGTACCAATTTGAATACTAGACCATTATTAATGCAGTCGCTAGTTTAATTAATACTGGTACTGGTTTACTGGCATGTCCAATATTAAAATTTTCAAAGAGAATATGATTCTTTTTGTCTAAATTAATATTGGCACTTTTGTGACATGCCAGTATAAATGTAGGATACATCAGGAATGCATACTGGATATACCATTGTTCATTTTGCCAGATACTTACTAAAAGCACAATACTGTTGATGTTGATGCCGTCAAAGCATGATTCAAGCAAACTCTATGACATCACATAAAATAGGTGCATATCTCAAAATGATCTTGGAAAGTAAGTGTAATGCTAGGCTAATGCGAGTAAGACTGATGTGTGGATGCACATAGAGGAAGAGACGAGAAAATCAAGATTTTACAGCTTATCTAAATCAGTGCGTGACCCTTTCATTGGAGTACCTATAAATTAAAGATCTTCCCGTCAAAAATAAAAACATCAGAATTTGTTATATATCATGGGATGCCATTGTATAAAGTAGCAGAACAGTATACATAATGTCTTAGTATATAAATTGGTATTTTTAACTATATAATGTACAAGCTAAAATAGATCCATTTACAGAGTAGTGATACAGGAAGTACAGACCATTTTACTACTACCTCACCTTTTGGCAAGTATAACTACCCAAGGCTTTCATTGGGACTGATATGCTCTCCAGAGGATGCTCAGGCAATAATGAGAAGTATGCTATCCGGAATTGATGATGCAGATTAATTCATTAATGATAACGATGCCTTTTCCAAGAATTGGAAACACCATATGGATGTATTAATCACCACGTGAAGACTGCAAGAAAATGGGCTTACATTAATCCACTAGAATGTGAATGTGAATGTGCTGCCTAGGAAACCAATGAGCTTGGTTACTGACTAACTCCATATTAGAAATCCCAGAAGTAAAAGATTGATGTCATCCTACATAAGGAGAATGTTCATGGACTGCCTCAACCACTATCGTGACATATAGCCTAGCTGTGTTTGTGTACTAAAACATTTGGGTCAAGAAACACGCTCCAATCAAATGGACCTATGAAATGCAGCACCATTTGATAAATTGGCTGTCAATGCTCTAACTGCCTATCCAAACCATAACAAATGATATGATATCTATACTCTTGCATAAGTGCACCCCAAGCAATGAAACTGGTAAATGCAATGAAATGACACCTTCTTGAGCAGGCAAGTTGGGTGGTGTAAGTGATCATTTTATTGATCTGTCTAATAATGTTATTTCCAATATCAAAAGTGATGGGCTAGCAACAGATACAAATGTGCCCTTTGGTGACCATCTTTCTTCTTATGGGAGAAGATATTGGGTAAGAAGAATTTGAACTTAGAATGTTTTGAAAAACTGAGCACCTGTTGAAGGGTTTATGCTTTAGTTTTTGTCCACCTCAAAATATAAATGGCACATCTTTCTTCAAAACATGTACCATACTTGCTAAATAAAAACATATGCCATACTGGCTAAATGATGCCTCACATGAGGGGGAACATACCTATCTAATGACTCCGACATACCATTGGTGATCTCCATGGTGTCTCACACATTTTGTTCCCCACAGAAATCAAGTTATAGTTATAAACGTTCCACTTCAGCAAAGTTTCTCTCTATAAGAAAGCAACTGTTGAGAAGCATTTGTGCTCCAGGTTTGGGATGTTGTGACCTAACCTAAGCTGAAAAAGAGTCAAACATACAGCCACTGTCACGGATTAACCATTAACCACTTTCACTTACGCTGAGAGGCAAAGCTTTGGGTAGTTCTATGTTGGCTATATCTGAAGCCTCTTGGTTTGAGCTTCATGTTTGTATCAGTGGGAATCAACTTTTGTGAACTGAAAGGTGACGGCAGGTGTCAGATTTTGCTGCAACCAAATGTCCGAAAGCCCCTTAGTCAGACCTTGGGTGTGAGATAGATACTTAACATCAGTAGTACAAACAAATTTTGTAAGGGTAGTCATGTTCAGCTCATGTTCAACAAAATATGACTAACATGTGCCGAGAGTATACTTACATGTTTTAAGTCAACTAATAAGGTCTATGTAATAAGTAGTGTGCACACATATTCACACATTGATATTGCAAGAAATTAGTTGCCATTTTATATTTTCATTGAAGTTGATACATGTAAGTTTCTACTTAGATAACGATAACTCTAAAAATGCGCTAACTTTTTTTACATTAAGTTTTTTCGTTAACAAATCGAAGTTTGTTGTATGTTGTATTCTGTTGTATTATTAGTTGTCGGGTAAGTCCAAAATTAAAGTTGTCGGGTGAGTAAGTCAAATTTAACGTTGTCGGGTAACTCCAAATTTATGGTGTGTGCCAAACTTTTGCAATTTAACTAGGGATGTTCTTCATGATTTTGAATTCAGTAAATTTTACTGAATTTGGCCTGTGTGAGAAGAGGACCATTACTTTATATTGCTTTTGTGATGTAAGTACGTTTTTGTGTGATGTGCACAAATGAACAAATTTCCCGACGCGCATGCGCCCTGTTCACACACTTGCCTCTAGTATGAAACACCACCATGGCAATTTTGCCGTTGCCACAGTCAATGCACCTGATCTCTGCCCATAGACTGAATCTAGAGTGGCTGTCACCACCGCTCTGTTGCGAACAAGGTAGACAAGCAGAGGAATGCGGGCGCAAGTTATGAATGTTGTTTCTTTTTCATTTTTTCATTTGTTTTAAGGGCTAATGTTTTCAATTAAATAATTATGCACCATCCATGCCATGGCCGCTATCAGTGCCCCAAGAGTTAAGGTGGAGATGCCGCCAATATGGTCCTCATTTTATTAGAAGTAAAAATGATGGGGAGACCAGGTGCATGGTAAGAAAACAGCCTGTACTGTCCTTTTTGCTTCTGCACTGACCATGTTTTTTTGTTTCTGCACTGACCATGCGATTGCTGACATCTTATCCCTCAGACTGAATCTGGAGACTTGGCTGCTGCCCCCTTGCTTGGACACCGCCAACATTGAAGAGAAAGAGGGGGAGAAAAGCACAACGTGAGAAATAATGATGTTTAAGTTTTAGTTTCATTTCTTCATTAAATTTTTGTTTAACAAAATTCTTACACAACACCCATCTCACTGTTGAAATTTCAGTCTGCACACTGAATTTGGAGACATGACCGCTGCCAGCCCACTGCTAACAATGAAAAAGAACAGGGGGGAAGAGCAAGATGATCCCTTGATTTAGTTTCATATTACTTTTTTGCTTCACTCAGCCCTTGCCATTGTGACTAAATCTCAGCCCACAGACTGAATCTGGACATGGCACCACTGGCTGCTCCCCCTCATATATCACCCCGCACACAACAGCAACAACAACAATATAGAAACTGGGACCAGGGGCAAAAGGTGACACAATGATTCATTTTTTATTTTTACATTGATTTTTACAGCAACTCACAATTTATTCATTTCAAGTAAAGAGCTACCCCCTCCCTGCATCACATAAAATTGAGTTGGTTTGTTAAGTAAAATTAAGTCAATAAACCAAGGTAACATGATATGGATTTTATCGTAATGTAATATTAGCACTTGATTTTTCTATGAGGAAAGTACTGCAGTGATGAAAGTGGTCATTGCTGATGAATGTCAGTGGTGAGCAATAAAGTCTGCATGTTGTAACTTGCGCAAACCACAAGTAGCAACGTAAGGTAGGGATAAGTGTTGACACATTGTTTTGTTTGTATTTACTTTTAGACAGTGTCGGGAAGTACTTACACAGAAGTAACTAATATCATACAGCACTGTGACTTTCCCTGATACTTTCCTAACAGTGCTTTGTTACTGTACTTACAATAAAGTACATAGTACTACACACATCCAGGCGGAGTTTCACACTCTCAGACAAACACAATGCCATAATAATCAAATGTACCAATAATTCAAAAAATGTCAACAATAGGCAACTGATTAGGAAAATGCTCCAGCCTAAAGCCTACAGAATTTAGTAGAGTAAAGCAGAAGTCAAAACTCAAGTCTAATAATCATTCATCTGGATGCTACACACTGCAAACAAAAAACTACCTTAACCTGCCAGTACACTCCAGTGCATGAGTGTCTTACTGGAGGTCCAGCATCCAGTAAGACACCTGTACACTTCTGTAACCCAACCATACACTAGTGTATATGTAGATTACAGAAGTGTATGGTTGGGTTACAGAAGTGTACGGGCAAGTTACCTCATCTTGATACCACAGCCTCATTACGTCATTTATTCTACCTATGAAAGTCGGTACAAATGTACACAAAAACCAACTTCTCAGTAAGATATAGAATTGATATGAATCTATGTAGCTGCTATGTAGTCCAATATAGCTCCTGAAAAAGTTACAGACATACTACTGGAAGTATACATTTGGGTTACAGTTTAGTACCGGATACCCAAGTGTACAGTTCAACTACAGAAGAGAGAATGGTTGGGCTATGGGAGAGTAGGTGCAAGCTATGGTTGATAATGAAATTATAATATTTTAGTACAATAATTACATACTACAATTTAAATTGTCGATGACCACCCCTTCATCTCCCCAAAGAATGAGCCCGACAAGCCACACCCTGCCAAATTTCAGCAAGTACTAAAACACATACACAATGACCAACCACATAAACACTAAGACTTGATTTTACTGCACACCAACATAATTCCATTGCATTAAAATTATAGTAATTGAAAGGTAATTGCAATTCAAATAAGAAATAAAATTTAATAGACAGCACTTCCAGTCACTTCCAGGCAGCAATGTGGACAGATTACAAACTCAGTGTGTGGGAAAGGTTGTGGCTATTCCAGTAAAAGGACCAGAGACATTTAATTGAAAAAAATATATGTAGTGAAAATCATTTCTAAAAAAGATCAAGTTATTGTAAACTAACCTTGGGAATACACCCGCCTTTGCCAATTTTTGTTGGCTTGGCTGTGATGCGGGGTGGGATTCTGAACTCAGTCTGTTGGCTGAGTTTTGGCAATTCTTGTGGTAGGTCTATAGGCATGTAATTGAAATACAATTTCCAACATTTGCTAAAAGCATTGGTAAAAAGTAGTGGAAATGAAACTCATCTTCAAAAATACGTGCCACTTCCAATTGTTGCTGGAAGGCTGTGATGTGAGGGAGGACCCCAAACAAAGTCTGTGGGCTAAGCCTTGGCTGTTCCCATGGTAGACCTGTAAGCATGCAATCAAAATAAAATTTTCAAACATTAGCTAAACTAAAAAAGGTTGAGGAAATAAAGATTCACCTTCAAAACATACAAGCTGCTCCCAATTGGTGTTGGCTGGGCAGTGATGCAGGGCTGGACACCGAACTCAGTCTCTTGGCTGAGTTTTGGATGTTCCTGTGGTAGGCCTATAAGTATTCAATTGAAATTTTTTTGAGACGAAGCTAAAAATCATGGGTAGAAAAGGGGAAGAAACAAAAAACGTGCCCTGAAAAATATACCTGCTGCTGCCAATTGTTGTTGGCAAGGTGGCAGTGTGGGGCAGAAGGCCAAACTCAGTTGTTGTGGGCTGAGTTTTGGCATTTCCTTGGTAGGCCTGTAAGTATGTTATCAATTGAATTTTTAGGCATACCTAAAAATCATGGTTAGAAAAGGGGAAGAAACAAAAAACTTACCCTGAAAGTTATACCTGCTGCTGCCAATTGTTGTTGGCTAGGTAGCAATGCTAGGTGGGAGACTAAACTCAGTCTGTGGGCTGAGTTTTGACTGTTCCCATGGTAAGACAGCAGTTATTTCATCAGAAAAACATCGAAGTGTGTGCAACAAAACATGGGCAAAAAGGTGAAGAAGCAACAAACTCACCTTTGTCAAATGTAAAATACCTCCCATTGCCTATCATGTTGGCTAGGCCATGACGCCAGGAGGGAGGACTAACTCTCAGCCTGTGGGCTGAGTTTCAGTGGTTCCTGTAATGGGATAGCAGGTGAATAATGTAATTGAAAATAATATGGCAGTGGGACAGAAGTTGAGAGTGCACCCCCCTTAGAGTTGTTGCCAGTGCAAGCAGGTGTGTTGTAGGTACAGTGCAATAACAAAATACTGTAGATAATATTTTTTGATGTGTGATCATTCTTTTGTTCATATTTTTTAGTTCAGTCATATATCTTATAGTCATGTTTTGGATACCTTGAATGTTGAATTTTTACTTGTACATAAATATCAAGTCTATAATATATGTTGTAATTATCATGTTAACCAATATAAATTGGCCTAGCCGATGAATAATGTACTTCTAGAACAGAAATTTTCAAAAATCATAAGTCAACAAACGGATTCATCAATGAAAAATAGGACCAACAACGTAGTTGTCACCAATAAAATACAAAAAAACAACCCTAGAATCACCACCAAACTAGACCCAACAGGTGATCTTCTTTGAGGCAATTCATGATTCATGAAATGTCAGTCATGAACTACCAGAATATGCCACCCATATGCTCCAAAGATTTATTTCCATGTAAAGCAAAGAATGATAAATGAACTTTTTGGCTTAAGCAATGTACAAAACATTCCACAAGCCACCCATACAATCTTAAAACTTTCTGGAACCCTCTCATACACTACGTTATTTTGGGGGTGTACAAGAGGGTTATACATGATTTTTGTTTGCAACGCCCATCCAGACTCTCTGCAATGGTAAAGAATTGAGAAGGTTATCACCAATCTAGTCTCAAGCTGATGAAAGCTACAAAGTTCCCAAAGTGAAGTAACTTGAAGAAGAACTGTAACGGGTCACTTCAAGGGCCAGCTTGGATGACCAGCTTAACATGGTTAGGATGGTCCTTACCAGGTAGCAGGAATCAGGTTGTACAGCAAACCACAGACTACTATGCAAAAAGGATAAACATTTTAATCATAACCTATGAGTCTACTGCTGTGCAAGGAAAGCAGTAACTTCATGTGCGTGATATGGACAACTCTCTCTGACATGTTGTCCTACAACTCAACAGTTTCTGGGTGGTCCAAAACTGATGAGGACATGGACAAGACACTATAATTCACTCACCTCTCTCACAACTCGTATTGTAGAGAAGGTTGTACCCAGTCATTCAGGCAATGGAACTGAAATGGTCATACAAAATAGGATGAATCATTTGAGTACAGGTTTGCTGTTGCTCATAACAACATGTGCCTAAGGTTACCCAAGCTTGTGTCAAGCCTGTGGAATGCAGGCATTTTTCATGCAAGAAGAGTAGCACAGACATATCATCAGACTTGAATCTATGGCCATGAACAGCATAAATAATTAAACTGAATGATATGTGTTACTAGATGATGTTCTCAATGACATGATCTCTACTTGGAGAGGAGAACTGAGTAACAACAAGGCATCCAAACACACTGTACCTATCATTAACACCTGTGTGCACTTAGTCCCGCTGCTATCATACATGCACAACTGGATAACCATTGATTTCACAACTATTTGTAGCACTAACCATAACACATAGTAAGACTCCAGAGGAGCAGCTCACAAAATACAATAACAAAGTACCCATGAACTTTTTTCTTGTATCACTTTTGCATAAAAATGTAGTACTCGTGCAACATGAGGAGACGATTGAGTCTCAAAAGGAAAAGATCAGGTACAACTTTACCTTGGCAGAACAGGAAGTCCAGAATCATCACTTTGTATGGATCACCAACTGTGAGATAACTCACATGAAAAGGAAACAACATGAAAAGTTCTCGGCAGTAGGAGAGATTCACTGCCATATGATGCCACCATGATGTGAAGTATCATTATGGTTCAGAATACCGTAAGATAATAGTTAAACAATTTACAATCACAAAGAAAGAATGGCATGATTTATCATGCAATGTTTATCATGCAGTGTAAACTGCTCGAAAACATGAAGACCTCCTTTTAGGATTCTCACTACAGACAAAAAGGAAACAATCCAACTTGCATCAAGAATCTCATTGGCACACACATTGTAGATATTGATTTATGTACCTTGCAATGTCATCATCAACAATGAATTCAATTTGACATTGTTTGTTTGCCTTCAGTTGAACCAATTGGCAACTATTCCCATTGAATCATAAGGGCAAAGCGAAACTAGAAAGTAACATACCAACACTGAGAATGTATGAGCCAGACAAGAAAGACATAATCTGCAGTATCCTCAGCACCTCTGTCGTTAGACTTGATAAATGTACACTACTCGTGACAATTAAATGCATTTTAACTCTTCACTTTCTGTTTTGATCCTCATCATTTGTCATCTAGTGTACGTTAATCAGAGTCTTCAAGTCCCCCACCAGTGACCATTATAAAAGAGTTCAGCATCAAACAATTTGTGGTGATGCTCATGACCTGCTCAGCAAAATCTTGGGTTTGTTGGCAGCTTCTGGTGGCATTGAATGGTCCAAGCAACCAACAATATTCCATCACTGCAAACCTACCATGCCATACCTATCAAGCAGTCAAAAGAAAGAATCAGAATTTGGCATTCCCTCTCTAGCACACAGAAACAAAGGAGATCACAGGCAACACCAAACTGACCTTACTGTACTCTCTCAAAAACTTGTAACCACATTGTTGGTGAAAGCACTGATATAGCAACATAGGTAAATCACTCCACAAACGAGCAGCAGATATATGGCATTGACTGACATTGATAATTGAACTTTCACAATATCATACAATTCCACAATCACGGTGACACATGGAAGTAAGTCATATCATGGCACAAGAGAATAATAATAGACACTAGTAAATGTTTTAGAAGAAACACAACATGACATAAGTCTCCCTCTCCATAAGTACTTACACTCGCAACCCATACATACCATCACACATATATATGCAGCAGCCATTCCTGGTGCTGCCGATCAGCAATCAGCATGGTGCAGCACAGACCAAGGGATATAGTTGGCACACACTCTACCTTGGTTTTTGAAGTATTGAGGAACAAAAGGGACATGTCCTGCTGTCTAAACCGCGCTTACAGATTTGAATCAATGAAATGGGATTCAAATTTCACTACAAATATCTTGCTAGAAACAACTCATCTTTGTATTATATCTGTGTTTCAAAACACACACATCAAACATCCAAGCTCAGGTTTAAAACCATGACACATAACATCAACTGATTATGACAAAACGAAGCAAGCACATGGTTCACATCCATGTGACAGAGAGACGCCCCTTTTGATGACTTACACCTAAAATTTGTAAGACAACAAGCATTGATGACAAGGGTGATAATATTTATAGAAAGATACCCATGCATTATTTACATACCTTTCACATAGGTGATACATCCATCTCTTAAGGCAAAAAGGATGAGGTAGAGTTGTATCAGTAATAGCTAAGGTGAGGTACCAAGAACATTCCAGTGGACATTGCACTGGTGACAACATTATACAAATATTTCTAGACAGTGGTTCGGACTGTGACCTCATGCCCTGTTAGATATAGAAGCAAACACACATGCAATTGCCCTACTTCACTAGGTGCCCCTTTAAAGCATCAACAGGGTACTTCCTTGCCAAGGGAAAAAGTGCTGTTGTCTTAAAGTGTTTGAGTATTTAAACAGCAGAGGGTAAACAGGCCCTTCTGATTCAAAGTGTGATAATCATGAGCTTGCATAGATTCACTCATGTTTGAAATGTCATGAAAGAGCAAGGAATTGCTCTTAATTTTTGAACCAACTGAAATACATTTGAACAAATCAATTGCCAATAAGAATCATCAAGTGTCTCCCACCACCAAGAGAGTAGACATTTGGGCTGTGAAGAACAGCATGACCAGAACACCTTGTAGCATACAGAAGCAATGATGCAGATAATACATAACAGCAGCTAATTATAAAGAGGTATTGCCTTGACCTCTCCAACAAAAGCCTAGTGTTTCTCACTGGTTTGAGGAACTTTTTGATGGACTGCAGGTGTTTGGAATACTGAGCCTGTAAACCATACCATTGCAAGCATTATCCAATTTCAAAAACACACAAAAACAGCACTCATTGAGTTATATTTTAGTGATTCAAGGGTATTAGAGGAGGAACTGATGAATAGGAGAGGAAGACTGAGGTAGAGAAACAGTCTCAGTCTTTAAAAATAATACTCACTAGCTGGATGTGATCAATGGTTTTGTCTGGGTGTGACGACCAGAGATCACCTCCTCTCAACATTATTTAAGAAAGAAGGGGTGGTGAGCACTAATCAAAGCAAATCTGCAAAGAGGACAGGAAACCACCACCCAACCCAACCAATGAGGTGGGAAGGATGAAGAAATGACTGAATTGAATGGACAAAAACTCAAAACTGAGTACTGTAACCCCACCCGGGGTTGGCAAATGAACTGTTCAAGGTGCGGCAAGCTCACAATGCACAATGCAGCAAGACTTTGAGGAGGTGTGCAAGGAGTTGTCACAGTATGTGTGAGTAGACTTCAAGCAGCAAATGGTGTTTCCACCGCCATGAGCCTGTGGGAGATTGTCAATCAAGACAAAATGGACACTAGGAACACTGTCAGGTGTGTTTTGGCACAATGTGGATGCACACAGGGATCCACATATTTTGAATACCTTACAAGATAACACAAGTAAATGTATTGTATTGTGACCGACTGGTAACTTTCAGGATTGTGTGTTTTGATCTTGCTACAGGGCAAGTCAGCAAGAGTCTATCTCTTACTCCACATCCTATGCCTGACCAAGTGATCAAAAATGTCATCCAATAAGGAATGAGTTTGAAGCAGGTCAGATGGCGGTACCTTACTCGGGAATTCTTGAATCATCATTAACAAATCTTCAATTGGCATGATGGGGCCTCTGGCAATAACAAGGGCCTTTTGGAGTTAGCCCCTGTAGATTATACTCCAGCCAAGCTCTGAGGCATTGAGGCGGAATCACATTTTGTTGACTCCACACTGCTCATTAAGGATGACCCGGCTCCTGGGCAGGCTTTGCTTGCCATAGTAGTGTTAATGCTGATCTACCCAACCACAGAATGATCGAAGATGCAACAATCATTGATTTAGAAAACAGGACCTACCTAGAATGAGATGAGAATATCCACGTAAGCCTAACTTTGGTGGAGACATACAAGGAGGACCCCAAGCAAATCCCAACTATGAAGGCAGGCAAAGAACTGTACCTGAGCTCAAAATAATCATTTGGACAATTCTGAGATCATTTACATTATAGGGTAATCATTGCCCAACAATACAGCTTATGCAAGGGCTTCAAGCTGTCTGAAAACCCATTCATCTACATGAATTGACAAGACAACAGAATATTGACACATTGTTGTCAGTATTATTTTTGACACAAAAGCATGATGGAAAAGTCAAGGACAGGATGTGCTAATCAGGAGCAAACAACGGGAAGATATCAGCAAAGCGTTTACAACATCACCAATGGTAAGCACTGAAAGTGTCATGATAACATCTGCAATCAAAGCCTTCAAGATGTGGAGAATAATCACATTGGACATACCAGGAGCATTCCTACCTGCAGAGTAATGCTTCTCAAGGGTGAATCGGCAAAAATGATGGTAATGGTGGGTCCTAAACTGTTCTGATCATATGTGATAGTTAGATGGAAGGGTAAGCTGCTTTATGCATTCATGATAAAGGTAACATATGGGCTCCTGCAAAGCACACTGCTGTTTTACCTTCAGTCCAAACACCTTGAGGAGTTTGGGTTCGATTAACAAGACAGTGAAAGGGACACAAATGACAGTCACATGGCATGTGAATAATCTGAGCAATTTGGAACTTACAATGGTGTTGAGGTTTCTTGCAAAGAAATATGGGATCAAGATCACAGAAGACTGTAGGAGTTTAAAGGACTACCTTGGCATGGATTTTGACTACAGCAAACGAGGGGTGCCTCAAGTGCTGATGATCAAGCATATACGGAGTTTTTTGATGACTTCCCAATGAAAACACAAAGGAAGCATCTACGCCCGCGTCAGAACACTTCTTCCAAATAAGGGTTCCCAAGGAAACAAAAAGGTTGGTCATCTTACCAGAGGAACAGGTGGTTCACTTTCATCCCAAGGAAATACAGCTGCTATCTGTATGTACAGGGGGGACATGACATTCAGTTTTTCCTCATGACTAGAGTAACACGCCTGACAAGGATGACTGATGACCAGGGCAAACCAAAGAGGACTATCAAGTACCTGATGAGCATGAAGCATATGAAGCTTAGGCCGGCAGTTGAAAACATGGGGGGAGATCCAATTGTGGGTGGATGCATACAAGGATTGCCATTGCCAAACAGGGGCAATGATGAGCCTTGGGAATGGGACTTTAGTGAGCAAGTCTAAGGGAGAACTTTTGAGAACTTGTAGGGATTGACCATACACTGTCCTGGATACTGTGGTTAGATGCTTTATTGAATCACAAGGGTACAACATCAAGCAGACCATCTAAGACTAGGCTTTTAGAAAGGAATACTATGTCTATCTGTCACCAGTCAAATACAGACAAAGATACCTTTTTTGGTGATATATGTATCCATAGATTGACAGAAAGCTCATTTTCCTGGCTTTCTAACGACTTATGACTTATGTATGCAGGCCTTTTGGCTGTCATGGTCCTTCAAAGGTGACTCAACAATCAATCAATCACCATACATTACCAGTATGTTTCCACATAAGAATGGTTGGTGCCCACCAAATGTTTTTTGCGATTTATGAAAGAAGAGTCAGCTCTCAGTCTGACAACATCCCGAATGAGGTAACTTTCTGGTGGTATTTCTTTATGAAGGCCCAGTATTATCTTGTACCAGGATAACAAGTTGATGGTATAATTATGTTTGCCAACATCTATTCCAAGCCCTCTTTTAGGCAATTGATGTGGAGATTTTGGCAAATAATTGTTTGAAATTCTGGCGTGATCATCCAAATTCTGGCACGATGTTCCAGAGTGTGGCGCTATCATGCAGAACTGCCTTGAAAGTCAGAGTATATCCACATTTCGAAAAATAACAGCAAGTCCGGACAGGGCAGCTTTTTTCCAAACAATGAAAAAAATCACTGGCTGACTACCTTAATTGTTCTAAGTGTTCAAATGTTCAAATATTCAAATATTTGGAACGGCCAAATCTGTTCCAAACCTCTTGACCTACCCCCTTTTTTGTCTAAACCCGATTCTAAAGTAGAAAAAAAGGGGGGGGGGTGTCCGGACACCCCCCCTTTTCGCCTACTTTGGAAAAATAGATATTTAGAACAGAAAAATACCACGTGGAAGCACTTGGACGCAGGTGGAGGGGCTTGACACCCCAAATTCTCATAACAATCATGAGCAACGACGAATCAGATGTGGGCCGGGCTCCTCGTTGTGGCGGCCGCCAACCTGACATTCCAAATTATCAAAACAACGTCCTCATCCGCATCGTGGAGAGGCTATTGCCTAATGGCAATGAAGGTTGGCGCTTGGTTGCCTTGGCATACAAGGAGGAATCAGGTGAGGAAATTTTGCGCTCGGAAGATGATTTGAAGAAGAATTGGGTGCGCAAGTTATGCAACAACATGAAGACACCGACTGGGAGGATGGGGGCTGATGCAAAGGATCGTATCAACCAGTGTATTGCGATTGAGAGGAGAATTCTTGACAAGTCGTCCTCCGGAATACTTGGAGGTTCGTCCGAAGATGAGATGTATCCATCATCGTCGTCATCATCAAAGGATGACGGGGAGTATAAGCAGGAAGAATTGTTGGAGGAAAAAGAAGAAGTAGTTGCAGCCACGCAGGTGCAGCCACATCAGGTTGCAACAACGTTCTCGCAACCACCGGCTTTGCCCCCCATAGATTTGGATTTCTCTGACGCCAATGAAGATGCCAATAATCTGATGGACAGCACCATCAACAGTGCCACTGCTGATGCCCCTGTCAACAACCAGGATCCCATCCCTGGCACTCGTACATCAGCTGAGAACGAGAACGATGACGATTTCAATTTGGAGGTAGCTCAGGCGACCCAGGTGACAAGGAGGAACACCACCTCCTCATCTGTTGCCAGGGCTAGGCCAAACACCACACCAGTTTCAGATGCTGCTCGCGCTACCCCAGCTGATCTTGGGACTGCAAAAAAATCGAAGGAAAAGAGGACAGGTAAGACATATAAGATGAAAATTCGATGAATCATGAAAGAGGGTCCGTTACGAAGTCAATCAAAAAGTGCATCCTCTATAGCCAACGGTAGGAGTGATGACCTCCATCAGTATATGATGATGAGGAAGATGGAGTGGGATGAGGCCGAGGAGCGTCGTAGGCAGGAACGTGAAGAGGCCAGGCGTGAGAGGGAAGAAGCAAGGCGTGAGAGGGAGGAAATGGAAGATAGGCGTGATTGTCGTCTGGAATTACAATTACAACAGCAACAACAAACAATGCATATGATGATGATGATGATGATGATGATGATGGGAGGAGGAGCGAGGGGTGGAGCATTGGGTCAATCTGGGGATAAAGAAAACAATAATGATGTGAATGAAGAGACATAAGTGATTATTAAACTAGTGATTTGTGGATGAAGAGACATAAGTGATTATTAAACTGACCTAAGCCGGAAGTAATCGAAAAGTAGTTGTAGGTAAGGAAGTAAAAAAGGGGATGTTCCAGTTGTTTGGAGTTTAATTTTATGAGCTATAACACTGATTGAAAATGAGGACTGCCTCATGGTAGTCCTCTCTAGTTTATCATGCATTTTGCATGTAATTCGAAGATGTTAGGTTTTGATGCATCCTATTGGATTCATGCATGCCAAACTAGGTGTACATGCACCTGGTTTGGGCTGTACATGCATTCTTGCATGCCAACCTGAATCCAGTGGAATCTGGAATGGGCTGTATATTTAGTCCTACCAATTAGTAGTAATAAGCCCTGCAGGACTGAATAGTCTTGTTAATGAGTCCTGCTTCTATTTGGTGGGATCCTACCCTTAGTTAGTAGAAATCCCATTTGTCTTTGTACCCCTGGGACCTGTCCTTGGGCCCAGGAAGGGTCAGGAGTACCAGTAGGTATCCTTGGCTCATGTCACTCGCCCCCACGAATGGAGCGATAAGGTGTCAATGCTCACGAAAAAGAAAACCTCTTCAAAGAAAACCGCGAGGAGGGAAAAAAAAGATGGTGTAGCAATGACGAAGCGTAAGTCTTGATAGGAGAATGACATGAGCCAAGGATACCTACTGGTACTGGTACTGCTGGCCCACATATGCCCCAATATCAGGACATGGGCATAATCACAAAATAATATTCTTACCATTGAAGGAAGAATCCCACCAAACATTTGGCAAGACTCATTGGCAAGACCAGTGAGTCATGCAAGACCCATTGGCAAGACCAAGTAGTCTTGCCAGGATCCAATGTACAGCCTGATCAGGTGCACTAAAATCCTGATTGGAACACAAGAATCCAATAGGGTACAAATAAACCAAATGTAATCGAATTGCATGTAAACTACATGGTATAAGTGAGAGGACTAACATTGTGCAGTCCTCAGTTTTAGTCATTTCAATAGCTCATAAAAATAATTTCCAATCAACTGGAACTTCACGTTCTTATGTATACTACATAGAACTTAAACCAATGTTCGGCTTAGGTCACTATCAATTGATAGCCGGCTACTGTGTTGAGTTATGCACTCAGCAGTAGTTGTGAGTTTTACTCACGAGCTGTAAAAAACCCAGACACGTCACTGAGGCCATGTTCCCAGCTGACACGGGTATACTCCGCTCCTTCAAGCAGAGTTAGCATAGGTTAGCATGTAGCTTTAATCGCACATGCATAAAAAGACCACAGAGTGTGTACACACACAAGGTGGCATATTGCGCTCTTAGCAGGTATGAGGTACCATGCTTTTCAGAAGAGCTTTATGATGTACTGCCCTTTACAAAGTGCACGTAAAACATCTATATTATATATAAGCTTAAAGCTAGAAAATACGATGTATTGCCCTTTAAAAGTGCATATAAAACATACGTAAGCTTTCTGCTAGAAATACTGATGTATTGCCTTTAACAAAGTGCAAGTAAAACATACAAAAGCTTTTAAGCTAGAGCAATCCCGTTTTGCACATCACAGTATGTGATAGGGAAGACAAGTTACCATTAATACGCTAGTATGTGGTAGCGAAAAAAAAAAATTCTAGGACCTAGACAATGCCCTAGTTAATTGTGAGCCAATTTAGGCCTAAGAACAGTCTTGTGACCCCCCAAAGGGAATTGTCACATAAAATGACCGCGCGATCCCCCTTGAAGTTCCCGTCTTGAGTTACCCCAAGTTGTTTCAAGGTAGCATGGTCGATTTCGGTGATGTGGCACATGGAGTCTTGCCAGGTTCGAATTCGGGCATAGGTTTGTAAGTGCGATTGTTAGCTGGAGTATGAGATGAAGATCCTATCCCAACAGTCTTGCAAGAATTAGCCGTATTGCCCAAGTTAGATTCAAGGGAAGAGGAGGAGTCGCGCCCATAAAGTTCTTTCCAAATTCGCAACAGCCCGAATGGAAGGAAAGGTCAAAGCAGGTCAAATTGACTAGACTGGTGCCAAACCAGCCCCAAACACGTGTGAGTGAGCGAGGAACAGCCCGCACTACCAACACAATGTTGGATTAGCCTCACGATCCGTTTAGTTAATAAAACGATCGCGATCGAGAAAGAACAAGTAAATCGCGATCAAGCCCCATGGCGATTGATATTGCCTGGGAGCTAGCTCTGTCAGACTCCGTCTAAGGGCTCAGGGATTTAAATAAGTTTTAATCCCATTAACAAGCGAAAGTGACGAGGAGTCACTAATTTGGTCGTTTCGACCATGGGGGCGTACCTGGACCCTATAAAAGGACCAGGATCAATCCCACCAGCTGAGGTATACTGCCAAAGGCACCTCTGACCGAGAAATTCTCGCGAATATCCAGCTCATATGAGCTAAAAAAGTGATTTTTCGCTGAGTTAAAGTAAGAAAACATTCTACTTTACCATTTTTCAGAAATTCAGAAAAAAACCTGAGAATCAGTTATTCCTTCGAATACTGATATACACAATGCTCAATTACCACTCAAGAATGTGACTGAGAAGGGTAAAAGCTTGCGCACAAGAAGCATAGTGCCAGAGTACTTCCTCTGTGACACAAAGAAGCTTTAGCCAAGTATAAAAATAGAAAATTCAAAATAAAGTAATGACATTACTTTGAACTCAGGTACAAGCAACAAGAAGTTGTAAAATCCCTGCAAAAAATCATACTTGATTTTTGCTGTACTAAAGAACCAGATTTACTGAAATCTTGGTATGAGCTAAAAAGCAAATTTGAATTTAATTATTTCAATAGTTTTGGTTTATTTTCTTACCACAAGGCTGGAAGAAAAAAATTATGAAACAAAACCCAAGTGACTAGAATTTTCTGTCATGGGATGAAGACTTCCACAAAACCACAAATGGAAGAGAGAGCCACCGAAGTTGTGACATCTCATCAAGCAACAGAAAATCAAGCTTTGTTGAGGACCGAACCCTCAGTAAAGTGTTGCTACAGTAACACCAGGGTGATCAGACAAAGTTTCTGAGAGCACCACACAGTTCCAACAATGGAACCACTCATATGCTTTCCCTACCTGACTAGGCTGGTGTCAAGTTCTTGGCATACGTCAGATGGTGTGCTTCCAACAAAATGGAAGGGCAAAGTCACATGACTATGAAACATTTCATGGTTCTGAGTTTCTGTCATACACAGCTGTGATAGTGATAGAGCAAGAGATGATCAAGCCAGCATATGACCTCATTCTTAGACCATGTCTATGAATGATCTGAAATTGTTCTAGATTTTCGAACAAAAAAATAAAGCAATGATAAAAATCACCTTGCCAGTGATAAACATCATCAAGTCTGCTTAAAATTGTGACCTTGGGCTGCACCGCAGTCAGGACACAAGGTCTCAGTATCAAGCACAGAGCTAACCACTCAAGTGCAGTGCTCACTTTGAGCAAAATTCTCATATTTACAGAGCTAACCACTCTAGTGCAGTACTCCTCTGGAGTAAGAGAAAATAGCAGACCTTCCAAGCAGTGTCACATAGATGGTTGACACTACAACTCACCACAAGCTCAGCAACAAACATGTTACTGAAGTTTCAACAGATGCTTGAAACTGTTTACTTGAGCTTGAGTGATTGGAAGACAGTGCCTGTTGCCCTGGATCATACCATTCAGGACTGGTAATACACCAACCTAAGACAGAGCATGACCAGTAGTAAACAAAGTAAAATCAAGAGGGGATTAACTTTGTGAACTGGAGGTATTAGTTGACAGTCGCCGTCAGATATGACTGGCCAACAAACACAATACCATATCAAATTGTGCTGCGTACATAACAGTGGTTCTTACAAAATGGGCAATATCAAACAACTAAGTTAGGAAGTTGTTCAAGCCTAAAGAACTCAGTACAGCACGCAGAAGTCAATGACAGACATCTGCAGCAACAGAAAGACTTTCTGACAAGTCTATCAAACATTAGACTGGATACTGACGCATCCAGACTCTGTGCCATCACGAGATTTGAGCAGGTAGTTGCCCACTCCAATCAAGATATGGATAACACAGTGTTTCCAAGTGATGAACAATCACTGATACTGAAACTAATGATAGCCACAAAGTTCCAAAAGTGAACTAACTTGAAGGATTGACTGCTAGAAGTCACTTCAAGGGCCAGCTTGGACAACCACACTAAACTAGGTTGTGAGGGTCTGTACCAGGTAGCAAGAGTCGAGTTTGAATGTCAAACTGTAAAAAAATTTCTGCAAATAGACAGAGGTGTATGAGTTACCAAGATATCTACCCATGCACAGCAGCATAATACGTGCAACAATGCAGACAATACTTGCTGAAAGATCGTCCAATGGGATTACTCAACAGTTACTGGGTGGTCCAGTACTACCGAGGCCCTTGGATAAGACACTATGATTAGATCACCTCTCTCACAACTGAATTGTAGAGGAGGTTGTACTACGTCAACAAGGCTACCACGGTTGCCAATGAGACAATGTACATCAAAGAATAGAATCTATAGTGTAAGACTAATGTTAAAGTAACAGAAGTCCAGAGCTACCCAAATTCGTGTCGAATGAAGGTATGCTCGCATTCTTTGGACAGCTTTCTGACCAAAGGCATGCGCAGACACAGATAACCAAGATTGAATCCCTGGCCATGTAAACTAATGTGGATTCAAATAAGGCTGTGTAAAGCTAGAGGATGGTCTCATGGAGACACCACTATCTGGCAATTGTTTCTCTTATGTGAGCCTTGATAGGTTACACCTTCAAGTATTCCATGGAGTAGAAAAATGGCATCCATATCACGGGACTCTTACAGTCGCCTTACTAGTTTTGTCCCTTCTCCAAGGAAAGGACTAATGGATGGCCTTTGGTAGTGCATCCATTGTTGCACAAGCCCTACATAACGTAAGACTCAAAGGAGCAACCGACACAATGACACAAAGATCCATGAACTTTGTTCTTGTGAAACCACAGCAAAAAATGGTGAATGATACTGCAACATAAGAAGACTATCATGTCCCAGCAGTGAAAATCAAACATGATCATTTTCTCTATAGAAAGACATGTATTACTTTGTGAGCATTTCTGCAAAACAAAGATGAAACAAGCCACTGTATGCACATCATTGGTATACTGAATCGGCATGACAGAGTCAAACTCAAATGACAACAACCCCACATATTGCCAACATAAAGAGAGTTCAAAAGATCTCTGCTGTGAAGTATCAATATGGTTCCACGTACCATTTGATAAGAGTCAAAGACTGTCAAAAAACCATCACCGACAAGAAAAGTTTGCAAACAATGCATTGTCATTATCACCATCAAGAGTCAAAAGGTGCAGACCTCATGTAAGGAGCCTCACCACTGAACAAAGAAGGATGCAATCCAAATTGAATCCCGACTCTTTGGTATGTAAAAAGACAGACATTGACGTATGTGCTTTACAATGATCCTAGCATAACAAGGATGACTAGACATTGTTCATTTGCTGGTAGTTGACCCAAAGGGCATCTATTCCCATGGATACATAGGGGCAGAGAGCAAATAAAAAGACACATACCAGCACTAAAGATGTATGAGCTAGATAACAAATCTACAGTATTCTCATCACCCAAGTGACAAGACCTGGAATAATATCCACATTGTAACCTCATTGGTACAATTAAAGTGCAGTTCTAACACTACACTTTGTTGCCATATGATCAGCATTTGGCATCAAGCGTAAGTCAACCAGAGTCTTCCAAAAACCCAACAGTGAATATCATACTAGAGATCAGCATCAAATAAATCATGGTGATGCTTGTTCTGCTGAACAAATAATGGCCTTGTCAGCAGCTTCTAGTGGCATTGTGTGTTCCTAACAACCACCAATGTTCTATTCACTCATACCTACTATGCAGTGCCTACCGCCCTTGTAGTGATGCAACAAAAAAGAAGGAACTGATGTTCGGCATTCCTCCTTTTGCACACAACACAAATAACTAGGAGACCACAGGCAACACCAAACAGACCTTTACTGTACCCTCACAAGCAGGTAATGGTCACATATTTGGTGGATGCACTATCATAGTACAAACAGGTAATTAACCCGCAAACAAGTAGTCTGTATGACTGTGATCCTTGGCCCATCACAAATTTCATACGATTGGACAATCAGGGTTTCATGCGGATGTAAGTCATTATCATGACTTAGGAGATCAAACAACAAAAACAAAGACATCAAAGAACACATATGTCAACAAGCAATGTCAAATGACAGCAGTCTCCCTCTCCACAAAGAACTTACGCCTATAGTATACATACAAACTTGTATGCCATACATATCATGAAAACCAGCTTGAACTTTTTACCTACATCACTAGGTTTTTGCATGCTGGCACAGGCATTGCAGGAATTTCTTTTTTCCTCAAAGAGGTTTTCATACCCTGCAAGCCATGGCTACTCAGGACCTTTTTTTCCTCATGGAGGTTTTATTTTTGTCCGCAAGCCACACTGATCCTCCAATCGTGGGGGCGAGTGACATGAGCCAAGGATACCTACTGGTACTGGTACTGCTGGCCCACATATGCCCCAATATCAGGACATGGGCATAATCACAAAATAATATTCTTACCATTGAAGGAAGAATCCCACCAAACATTTGGCAAGACTCATTGGCAAGACCAGTGAGTCATGCAAGACCCATTGGCAAGACCGAGTAGTCTTGCCAGGATCCAATGTACAGCCTGATCAGGTGCACTAAAATCCTGATTGGAACACAAGAATCCAATAGGGTACAAATAAACCAAATGTAATCGAATTGCATGTAAACTACATGGTATAAGTGAGAGGACTAACATTGTGCAGTCCTCAGTTTTAGTCATTTCAATAGCTCATAAAAATAATTTCCAATCAACTGGAACTTCACGTTCTTATGTATACTACATAGAACTTAAACCAATTTTCGGCTTAGGTCAGAGAAAGGGGTAAGGTACAAGTCATTTTTAGTTTATACAAAATATGGTGTAACTCTCCTAATGTTAAGTCGCTCGGACTTAGTTCCGCGTTGAACCCTTATTGTGCCATTCGTATGAACTGACGTGATAGTCCAAGGATCACTTTCATACCGGCTCTCTGTTTTGCGGAGGATACCGTCTTTTCGCAGCAGTACTTTGTCACCGGGCTGGTAGTCCCAGTCTATGCGAGAGGCATTCTCCCGTCTTGTGTTACGGTCAGTTTGTCGTTGTCTATATTCCCCTATTTTAGACCAGTCAGCAATGTAGGGGACGTCAAACAACATGTCCCTTCCAAAGATAGCTGCACCTGGCGAAGTTTTTAGTACTGTGTGATAGGTAGAGCGAACGGCCCATGCGGCATTTGTGAGAAAGTCAGCAATGTCACTCTCGCTGATGGTGTCGGCCATATCCAATTCAGCTGTGCGGAGCATCGCCATGATTGTTTGATGCACCCGCTCGAGTATTGCGTTCGCTTGTGGGTTTTTGACACTGGTTGGCTTACGCTTCAGACCATATGATTCACAAAGGGTCTCGAAATGAAGTTTAAATTCACTTCCATTGTCGTAGATAATATATTGACTACGTGGGTAACGGCTAAACCAGGTCCTATTGACTAAATTACCTACTGTTGCTGACGTTTTGTCAAAGTAGGGTTGTTGTTCTTGGACACGTGTGTCTTTGCCCTTGTGCCCCTTTGTACCCGTGGGAATATCAAGCTTCGGGAGCTGTGATACCGGCAACTCTACAATTTCGAACCAGCTTGTTGCAGGATCGATCATTGTGGCGCACATGAAGTCAATTTGTGTCTTGTCCTTGCCCTTGAGGGTGTACGGTCCTATAAGGTCCACACATAGAGCCTCCCAGGGGTTGGTGATGGCAAGTTTTGTTGGCAGTTTCCGTATTTTATCTGCCTGCGTTTGTTCACCTGGCAACTGTGACACTTTTGACGTGTGATTGGACTGTCGTTCTTAGACCTTTCCAATACATCGACAGACGAAGAGTTTCTTCGAGACGTTTTGTCCCGGGTGCTGTAGGTAGTGGTGAAACCAAGCTACCGCGACGGTGTTGGAGGCTTGTTGGAATAACCATTTTGCCCTCCTTACAGAGTACTTCGATATTCTCAACTAACTGAGTTGAGTAGCCTTTGTTTAGTAGGCTTTCATCTTGTTGTTGTGCCTCCGCTATCTCTCTGGTTGTGAGGGGATAGATGGAGTCCTCTTCGTTGCGATTAGCAAACACCTGGTTCATGGATTCCTGGGTGGATGCTAGGGATGTTTCTGGCTGTGAGGTGTTGTGGTAGCACCAACACTGGGCTTAAAGTCATCCAGG
The DNA here is from genome assembly GCA_013187285.1 of Cyclotella cryptica. Taxonomy (NCBI): domain Eukaryota; phylum Bacillariophyta; class Thalassiosirophyceae; order Thalassiosirales; family Thalassiosiraceae; genus Cyclotella; species Cyclotella cryptica. The sequence goes on from JABMIG010000078.1 coordinate 339,220, forward strand.
TTGACCTGTCATCTGGGACGGGTCCATAGTCCAGTCGTGAGATGGCGTCCGCAACGGTGTTGTGGATGCCTTTGATATACACGATGGTGGGGCCATACTCTTCTAAGAGTAATCTCCAGCGATACACTCGATCAGAGGTCAGACCTAGAGCATCCTGCATTAGATTTTTGTGGTCAGTGTAGACCGTAATCTGTTGTCCCCAAAGCATGCCTTTGAACTCTTTTAGTGTTTCTACTATGGCCAGTAGTTCCTGTTCGGTCACGCTTATATTTTTGCTGCGCCTGACTCAGTTTCCTACTGAAGAACGCCAGCGGCCTGTTGTTTTGAGTAATCACAGCGCCCAATTGAAATTTTGAACTATCTGTGTAAATCTCAAATCCCTGGGAATAGTCAGGGTAGGCCAAGGTAACATCGCGGCGATCGTTGCCTTTACAGTGTCGAATGCTTGCTGATGGATGTCATCCCAATGCCACGGCTTTTTCTTGGTTTTGTTAGCCCTTGTGACTTTGGTGTGTCCACACTCACCAACTAAGTTGGTTAATGGTGCAAGTATTTCACTGCGTCTCGCCCAAATGTCTCTGTAGTACTGGACCATGCCTAGAAACCTACGGAGCTGTTTAACATTTTGAGGCGGTGTTAATGCGAGGATTGCCTGTACCTTTTTTGGTTGTGGTTTTATACCATCTCTGGATAATACATATCCTAGGTATTCTGTCTCCATGGCACAGAAAGACGACTTGCGGCGCGATTGACGGTCAAGCCTGCGTCTCGCAACCTAATGAAGACCCTTCTAAGTTTAGTAAGGTGATCTTCTAGGTTTCCCTTGCTGATGCATAGTAAATCATCAAGATAAGTTCGCACGAACTCAAGGGTTGCCATTAGCTCAGACATCTTAGCCTGGAAGATGTCGGGAGAACATGCAACGCCCATTGGTAACCGCAGGTAAGAGTACTTACCCCATGGAAAGATAATGGTGCATATTTTGGACGCATCTGGATCCAATCTAATGGTATAATAGCCCATATTTAGGTCAAGGGCTGTGGCATATGTAAAGCCTTCAAGTTCTTGTAGAACAGTGCTGATTTTGGGAATAGGAAACGGTTTTCTCACTATCCGTTTATTTACTTCCCTAAAATCGCTAACAACCCGTACGGTGTTGTCTTTCTTGGGTATGATGAATGTGGGTGATGCCCATTCAGAATCATCTTGCCATTTGAGTACCCCTAAGTCACATAGTCGTTGTACCTCTCTTTTTGTTATTTCTATGTGCTTCTTGGGTATGGGAAAAGGCCTGCCATGGTATGGCTGTGCTCCGTCCTTTAGCTGGAGGGAGACCGGCTTACAATCCCAGTCACCTAGTTTCCCACTAAATAACTCCTCAAACTCTTGTAGGAGCTCCAGTAACCTTGCTTGTTCTGGGCCACTTAGGTGAGTGCAGTTGTCTCTGACAATTGCCCTGAGATCCGCTTTTTCATACTTAGCGTCTAGTATTTTTATGAGGCGTTTTGTTGCCTCCAGAGTGCTCTGTGGTTCCTTGGATGTCTCTTGGTAGATGCTATTGTTCATAGTCCAAGCTTTTTCCACAGTAGCTCTTGTCTTTAATTTGTTGATGTCTCTCATTGGCAGTGAGATGTCATCTACTGTGATTTCCTTTGTCCGAAAGTCTAGGACAATTCCTAACTCCTTCAAGGTATTACTACCAAGAATGAGGTCAAACCCTGGTTTGGTCATGTCATCTTCCCTGTATTCTACAATGTCAGGTTGTAGGAGATACTCCTTGGAATTGGAGTACTCAAAGAATTTGACTCTGATCTTACCTCTTCCAGTTGTCTGGAAGCTCCCATTTGACGTATGCCAAGACTTTGGCACCTGCCTAGTCAGGTAGGGAAAAGGCTTGTCTTTTCCTTTGGGAAGGAAAATAAGGTCTCCATCAGACCCAGAGTCCAGTAGGACTTTAATTTTGTTACTGGGGCGACTCCGCAGAGGTTGTTTGTATGCTCTGCCGGATTGACTTTCAGTCGCTGGTTCCATTATGGCAACTAACGCCGTGACACCGAGGCGATCCTTGGTGTTTGTTGTAATCACTTTCTGTTTGTGATTAATATTGTAATTTACACTGGGCATGTGCACAGTAGCCTCAGTATGTTGAGTTTTATTACTGACAACTTTTTTGTCGTAAGATTTTTTTGAGTTGGATGATGTCGTTGACTTCATTTTATTTCGAATTTTTAATTCGGGCTTTTTTGTCTTGGAACAAGATTTTTTGATATCTTGGTTTTCGTGACAGTTGATCTAATTGATTTTGAATCTTGACTTTTATTAGTCAGGATAGCTTTGCTCGGACTGGGGGTAGTGTAACTGTTAACTGCAGTATTTAATTTACGTTTCTTACATCTACGTAATTCCCCAGTGCTATCCGACCCGCACCTTCACGAACTGTCGTCGGAGTCGCTGTCACTTTCCGAGTCATTAGCGCGACGTTTCTTGCGCTTACTAGACTTTTTGCGGAGAGCTTTCTTCAACTCCGCCCGGACAATCTGGGCGAGTTAGTGCCCTCCGGTTTTCTTTCCTTTAAACCGGGCTTACCTGCGCCCCATTTTTCTTGATTGGAGTACCGTCCTTGTTATAGCGACGGCAGTCACGCGTATTGTGACTTTTGTGCGCCCCCCCATGTTTCTTGCATAGCACACAGTGCTTTTCGGTCCAGCCCACCTTCTTGGACTTCTTGGGGATGCGGGAGTCCATCGACTCCACCTTCCGCTTCGTATCAGCCCCTTTTGCCTTGGTCGTGCTAGCGGGCTTGTTATCGAGTTCCGCATTGTTCTCGATATTCTCTAGGACCAGTAGCAAGGCCCTAGTACTGACCGGAGTGGTATTCTCCGTGAGGTCATACTGGGTTTGCCACTTAGCTGGACACATGCGCAATAGATGAGTCGCAAGGTCAGCGTCATCAAGAGGCAATACCTTCTTGGTTGCCTGATTAGCCTTCGGGCTGTAATACAGGCAAGGCAATGTCTCGAGGTAGCTGTTGAGCTGTTCAACTCGGACAAAAACTGACGAATCGAAACCCTGTTGGGCTTTTTAGCGTATTCGTGATGTAATACTTGAGGGCCTCGCCCGCGTCATGACGGAACACCTGCAGTAGGTGAAGCGTGACGCACTCGTGAAACGAGTCCCAAGTCTTCGTGGGAGTCTCCGTATGCGGTACTCCCTTGATGTCTTCCCAAGGAGCTTTAGTCACTTGGGCCTTGATAATCTTCTCCCAGGGCTGACGTGCCTCGTCGGAGAGGAGGTTTCCATAAAGCTCGAAGGGCTTCGCTCCAGCCGTTGCGACGGCGAAGCCGCATCTTCTAGAGCTTTCAAGACCTTGTCATACGTGGCCTTGGCTTCTACTAGGGCAGGTGATGCAGCCTCGGTAGTCGTACCGGGCGCCTCTTGTTTATTGCCCTTCTTCTTCTTTTCAGCATTACGTACCGTGACGTAATCCTGCTTGGCTAGTTCAGCCTCGATCTTGGCTGTTTCAACAGCCTTCGGCTGCCGCGAAGTCCGTGTCAAGCCCCATTTGCTTGCATGCGTGAATCGCGGATCTTACATGCAGTAGAAACTGCTCGGGAGTCCCGGACGCCCATACTGCCACCTTCAACTCGTTTCCCGTGTTGGGGAGAGTCAGCTTGAAATAGGTGGTCTTTTTGTCCTTCGCGAGGGCATCCTGCACAGGATCCTGCTCAGGAATGTAACGTATGGGGGAGTTCTTCCCTCCAACGCCACGCTCGCACTCTACCCACTTAAGCCCTTCGGGAATCGCTTTCACGGAGGACATGGCTCGGAGTTTTTCACCTAAGCTAGTGCCTAAGAAGAGCTTCTTGTAGGGACTCCTTGGTGGACTAAGAAAAAAATCGTTCGCACGGTGACGTGCAATGAACGTAGTACTCTGCGTGGTAGACCTTGCTTTTGTTTGACCGCCTGTGGGTCGTCGGGATGAGCCTTCGTGTGGTTGAGATGTGAGCAACTTACCGAGTTTGGCTATCGTACGATAGTGACCTAAGCCGGAAGTAATCGAAAAGTAGTTGTAGGTAAGGAAGTAAAAAAGGGGATGTTCCAGTTGTTTGGAGTTTAATTTTATGAGCTATAACACTGATTGAAAATGAGGACTGCCTCATGATGGTAGTCCTCTCTAGTTTATCATGCATTTTGCATGTAATTCGAAGATGTTAGGTTTTGATGCATCCTATTGGATTCATGCATGCCAAACTAGGTGTACATGCGCCTGGTTTGGGCTGTACATGCATTCTTGCATGCCAACCTGAATCCAGTGGAATCTGGAATGGGCTGTATATTTAGTCCTACCAATTAGTAGTAATAAGCCCTGCAGGACTGAATAGTCTTGTTAATGAGTCCTGCTTCTATTTGGTGGGATCCTACCCTTAGTTAGTAGAAATCCCATTAATCTTTGTACCCCTGGGACCTGTCCTTGGGCCCAGGAAGGGTCAGGAGTACCAGTAGGTATCCTTGGCTCATGTCATAAACTAGTGATTTGTTTTTGTATGTTTTCTATAATGTGAAATTTAATTAGTATAATCACAAATTTAATATTAACATCACTATCGAATTAAATTCTAAATATTATCATCACTGTCGGAATTAAAGTCTTCCGGTCGCAAGTAATACCGTCCAATGCGATCGTACCCTGCAAGATTGACGTATCTTCCATACTCCAGGTCAAACACTGCTTTGATTTGATTTCGACCAACGATGTCCGTTCTGAAATTGTGGGTTAAAATTATGGATTCCAAAACAAGCCGTCGTTGTTTGAAGTCTGATGGGAGGCATTTCTTGCACCGCGGAAACGAAGCTTGCAGAGCACGCATTCCCCACTTGCTAGATTGTCTTAAAGACGTGCACACATTGCTGACACGCAACATGTACTCACACATTCCCGGATGTAACCGCCTTGCACTGCGCTCATTCATCGGCCCTACCGAGATGTTCCACGCATCGCCGCTCTGAGGGAAACCCTGATCGAGGCAAATCTTGTAATGTCCAATCCTCCGACGAATGGAGTTGAGAAACCTCACACACAATGAACCATCAGCCCAACTGCCAGGGAAATTAAGTGCTGCAAGAAAAACTTTACCATCCAGACCATATGTAAACACATTGTTCACTGTGGTATCGCATTCATACCCACTGTAAAAGGCATTCTGTATGACCCGTTCGGAAGTACACTCTGTCTTCAAGGCCAAGCCATCCATGAAACCAATCACATCATCTATTGCTGCCTCACGACTGTTAACCATCAAAGCAAAAAGTTCCATCTTCTCCGGGCTAGGAAATTGAATTCTTGCAATAGGATGGTACCGCAGATGATGGACTACCAACTTTAACATCCTCCTCAACATACGAGAACAGGGATTCTGAGTAATACCAAAAATCACGCACAGAAACTTATAGTTCATCGTGCTTCCAATATAGAACTGAAAGAGTCCAAATAGACCCTCTGATGACAAAGACCACTTACGTCCTTTCTTTTTGGTAGAGCTGGATGTCCGGGTGGTTTGAGAAGGTCGTGGAGCATATTCAATGCTTCACGAGTTAGTCCTGTCATCAACAGGAAGGAGGATGGGTCTCCAGAATGGAAAAGATGATTCCACGGAGATTTGGAAGGGTGTAGAACAGCTTCCCGGTACAGCCACATGCGTTCACGAATGCTGTTTGAATATGCACAAAGTGCTAGAATCAAAGCAAGAATCTTGATGCGATAATGCGTGGAAGAGGCAGGAACAAGTGACAACATTCTGCTCGTGGATCAGTCAGTGCGTCATGGTGTCAGAACGAAACGATGATGGGGGACGATGAGAGAAATGGTGATGGGCAACACAGTTGTATCAAGAATCTCTATGTATTCATCGGGAAATCACGCGAAAAACGAAATTTGGGACAGTTGAAGCCAAAAGTAATTGTGGTAGTCATTTTTAAAAAACTGTCCCAAATCAGTTCTAAATTAAACATCTGGGACTGGGTATTTGAGCATTTAGACACTTAGAACAATTAAGGTAGTAGTCACCCACTTGTTTCGATATTTGGATCAGGTTTGGAACTGGCCCTTCCAAATATTTGGATATTTGGACATTTGGACATTTGGACCAAAAAAAGGAATTGTGGCAGGAGCCCATTGTTTTTATCCTGTCTCAATGTAAAAAGATGGGTAGATGTTGTATGATAATATAAGTACATACTTAGTTTTATACAATGCACAACACGCATGCGAATTCCACCTGGGAGGATGGGATTTTTGACAATTTTACCAATTCCATAGCCCAATGCCACGATTGACGAAGGAGCTAAAAGAAAGAAGCAAACAAATATTTTTTTAATAAAAAGCAAAGGAAAGAGGTTCTCTTATAAGTCGGATTGTATGGTACGTGTTCCGTCATCTCACTTCATGGGTTTGCGTCAGAATGAAAGACTCTCTTCCGAGTTCTAGTATTGTACGTATGTACGATACGGCACCTAGTCGTGCTGTTCGTTCCCATTTTTATAGAATACGTACACCTGTAATCGTCTTATTAGCAAACCCGTTAAAGCATTAAGTCGTCAGGCATCGGTATTTTCTAGCTTAAGGGGAAATGGTACAATACATTCTGATTCATTATATTGTACCATACCTGTTGTGTTGAATGGATGAGTTTCCTATCTCTTTTTATCTCTAGTTCCACATAATTAATTTTGGGACTTCGACTGGACTTCGATCACTTACTCCTCGCAATCATGAAGAAATCTTCTACTTTTTTATCCGCCTTGGCCATCATTTGCACCGCGTCTGCCTTCGAAGGCAACCTTGAAGAGCATCAACATAACGAACGCAAGCTCTTCTTCTCATCCACCACCAAAGGCTACTTTGACAAGTATCTCTCAATTCACAACAGGTGTTGTGGGGATTCTCACGACGAGTGCAAGTGTCCCGTGCGCGATTTGACATGGTTTGGTATTAAGAGCAAGTGGGATAAATCATGCGAAACTACGATTCTCAGGAAGTCGAGTATTGCAGCTCTTGCTTCGGCGAATGACGACTTCTCTACTCTCGTTAGCTTGTTGGATAGTGCCGACCTTGTTGGCACTCTCTCAAAGGACAGCGCGGACGGAAAAGGTTTCACGGTCTTCGCTCCGACGAATGCTGCATTCGAAAAGCTCGGAGATGTTGATCTTACTGAGGACCAAATCAAGCAAGTGCTTCTGTACCATGTCGTGGCTGGAACTGTCCCCTCTGATCAGCTGTCGGATGGTCAAGTTATCACTACACTCAATGGACAAGATTTATCCGTGAATACCCAAGGTGGTGTCACACTTAATGGTGATGTTAGTGTAACAGGTGCTGATAACTTTGCGTCTAATGGGGTTGTTCACATCATTGATAAAGTCCTTGTACCTGAACTGAATTGAAAGGTTCACTGCCATGTGGATTTAAATTTTATGATAACATTGTAAGGAAATTTGTATGACTTATGATACATTATGCAGTGAGGAACTGACTTAAAAGTATTTCGGGAAAAGTATGGCAACATACTCCTTGGCATAAGGAAAGGTATTGCACCACATCTCCTGTAATTTAGACTCTAGAACCCTTCAATATTATTGATTTTGGGCATCATTCCTACATGGTTGCTCGGGGTGTACAACATATATCACATAAAGCTTACTCATCTCACTTTTTCTCATCGCAGCTGTGAAAGAGTTGGTGCAATTATTGCAACCAACTCATGAACAAGTTACTTTATACTTGGATGGGAATTGAGAACTATTGTATCGACTGCTTGTAATATTCCTATCAACAATTGTGTAGAAATGTTGATATTTGACCTAATTGCACTTGATCTCAAAGCAGAAGTTTTTCAAGCAATTGATTAATGAAGAAATTGAGGAGAATTGAAATAAAATCAGTTAAGCCTAATTTCTCTGTTGGAATTTAAGTCCTAACAAATTTTATTTGAATGTCAACAGTCAGTGAATTTTTGAACTCAATTTCTTGCACACTCATGAGTCATCTCTCAAAAACATGACTGTTTTAATCAAATACAGTGGTGTTAGGTTATTTTGATGCTACACCTCTTCCTGTCTTAATTTTGTAAAACCCAACCAATAATCAAAATTACATGCAGAAAGGTGACATTAAATCAAAACAGCACGAGGCTGTGTCGTACTTGGAAATATGAAAATTAGGCCATTAGAAGAAAGTTCAGAAATTGTTAGTCATTTTGTAAAAATTGAACCTAACACTTCTGGTAATGGTAACCTAACAATTTCCAGATAGTGGCCATACGTCATACCCTTCTGACTTAAACCTTAGACATTCCTTGATGGCACCGTTCTGGGCTGTTGGGGCATATGACCATTCACCAACTTCCACAGATTTTTTCATTCATGAACCCATAAAACCACCCAAAAGCTATGCCACCAAGAACACTCCTCATACCAGGGATAATTTTCTGCTTGAACTGGAAAATGATTTTTGGAGACAGGGGTCCTCCCCTCAATGAGATATGTTAGGTGGAACATTGACTGCCACAAAATTAGGCACTCACTCATTTTCAGGGCACCACAATGAGAGCTAAAAATCTGTTGTTTGAGACTTGAGTGATGGGCTGTCTTGTGTTGGTTACCACCAAGCATGTTTGCACCACATTGCAGCTAAGATTACAGCTTTCGACCACTGGTCTCACTACCATCTCTCTGCAAATGAACTTTTTCTTCCTGCAGCTTTGCCAGCTCTTTTCTACTCTTTTCCTCTGCATTTGTGTCAAATATCCATGTAGTAGACAGGCAGTGGTAATCTCCAGGACTGCTAAGCCACAAACCCTTTATCAACATGCCTTCTTCCACTTCACTTCATTTCTCATCAGCCAATGAACAACACTGAACAACGTGCATGACCAACAATGGATAGAGGCAGAGGGTAAACATGTTGGTGTCAAGAGTGTGGTAGGCAACCAACACACTAGGTTGTAAGGACTATCAATCATTTAGTTCCTGCGGGTCATATAGAGGAAAGAGCAGATTTCAGGCCAGTGAGATTCCACTTCAAATAACCACTAATTCTTGTAATGTTGTAAATCAAGTTCTAGATGGGTATTTCATCAGTATCATAAATTTTTATTGTTGCATCATTGGAAGTCACCACTGCTGCTGTGCCATCTTTACATACAACAATCAACCTTTTAATTAACAAACAACAAGTAGTTTGTAATTCATTGCTGGCAGCCGAGGTGCACAAGATGGATATCCCATCAACACCTTACTAAGAAGAAATACTTGTGATAGAATAAAATTGTTTCTCTTGGGAAAGCAACAATGCAATCTTACCACAAGCAGGCAGCTTCCTTAATTTTGAGAATTATCATCAGAATTAGAAATCTTGACAAAAATTGTACTCTATACAATCACAATAGTAATGAGTGTCTCTATTAAGATGACAATGCATTGATTGCGGATGAAACATTTATTCTGGGTGATGGACCCCAAGTCATTGAATGCTGATTCCATACCATTGGAAAATATAATTTGATGACACATGGCACAATAGCCATTTCCCAAATACCCCCACAAAATGTCTAGCCAATAAATAGATAAAGGAGTTGCCAAGTTGATGGTGCAGTGGACATGGCTAACTATGTTTCAAACATTTTGGGCTACAGTGATGAAATTGGGAAAATGTCAGTCCAGATAGTCTAGTCCATTTGTTGTTAAAGTCAATGAGACAAGAGTGATACCAATGAGTAAAAATAAAAACTTGATCCGCAATAAAAGACATTTCGGTGCTTCAAAAATTAAAAGTTATAAGTTTCATGAGTTCCTACATAGAAAGCCCTAGTCACTGGGTGACTACCTTAATCGTTCCAGGTGTTCATCTGTTCAAATATCCAGTCCCAGGTGTATAGTTTAGAACTGCTTTGGGACACTTTTTTAAAAATGACTACCACAATTATTTTTGGCTACAAACGTTCCAGATTTCGTTTTTTGCGCAATTCCCTGATGTTGACAGCAAGATTCGCGAAACAACCGTGATGCCCATCACCATTTCTCTCCACGTTCTCCATCACCAATTTGTTCTGACACCATGACGCTCTTCAAAAAATCCACGAGTAGAGTACTGTTGATCGTGCCTTCCTCTTCCACTCGCTTTTGTGTTAAGATGCTCGCGCTCATCTTAGCACTTAGCGTGTATTCAAACAGCCTACGTGAACGCACGTGGCTGTATCGAGAAGCGGTTCTTCACCCTTCCAAATCTCCATGGAATCATCTTTTCCATTTTGGAGACCCATCTTCCTTCCTGTTGATGACAGGACTCACTCGTGAAGCTTTCGGTATGCTCCACGACATACTCAAACCGCCCGGACATCCTGATCTTCCAAAACAAGCAGGACGTAAGTGGTCTTTGTCCTCTGAAGGACAACTTGGGCTCTTTTTGTTTTACATCGGGAGCACGATGAACTATTAGTTTCTGTGCATTATTTTTGGAATTACACCAAATCCCTGTTCCCGTATGCTTCGTAATATGTTGAAGCTTGTTGTCCGTCGTCTGCATAATCATCCTCTCGCAAAAATCGAATTTCCATCGCCAGAGAAGTTGGCACTGTTCGCATCAATGATTCAGAATCGAGAGAGCACCATCGACGATGTAATTGGATTCATGGACGGGGTGGCGTTGAAGACAGAGTGTACGTCAGAGAGAGTGACACAAAACGCATTTTACAGTGGATACGAGTGCGACACAACAGTCAACAATGTGCTTACCTATGGTCCTGATGGAAAGGTTTTCCTCGCAGCAATCAACTTTCCCGGGAGTTGGGCGGACGGATCGGTGTGTGCAAGGTTCCTGGATGCAATCAGAAGGAGAATTGGACACTACAAGATTTGTGTGGATCAAGGTTTCCCTAGGAGTGGGGATGCATGGAACATTCTTGTCGGACCAATGAACGAGAGGAGTGCAAGGAGGTTGCACCCAACAATGCGCGAATACATGCTGCGTGTAAGCAACATGTATGTCTCTTTGAGACAATCCAGCGAATGGGGTATGCGTGCATTACAGGCTTCCTTTCCTCGATTCAAGAAAAGGCTCCCATCAGATTCCAAACAACGACGATTGGTGGTTCAGTCCATCGTCCTGACTCATAATTTCAGGACGGGCATCGTAGGACGCAATCAAATAAAAACAGTATTCAATCCTGAGTACGAACGATATGTGAACCTGGAGGGCTACAATCGGATTGGCCAGTATTACCTAAGGCCAGAAGACTTTAACTCCAATAGCGATGATAATAATATTTAATTTAATCTAATTGCAATCATAAGTCCACAATTTAATTGGTTTTTAGTTTAATACCAGTTAAGATCACATGTACCATCATTCGCTACTACAGTTAATCATCTTTCACTTCATTATCATTGTTTTCCTCCTCCACATTCTCAGCATTCATTGTTGGTACACTGGGGAATTGCCTCGCCCCAGCACCCATTGCGCTGCTTCCCATAATCATCATCATCATCATCTGCATATTCTGTGTTTGTTGCTGCATTTGACGCTCCAATCTGTGATCACGTCGATCCCCCATTTCCTCTCTCTCGCGCCTCGCTTCCTCTCTCTCACGTCTCCCCTCTTCTCTTTCCTGCCTGCGCCGCTCTTCCGCCTCATCCCACTCCATCTTCCTCATCAACATGAATTGTTGTAGGTCGTCACTCTTCCCATCAGCAATTGATGGTGCGATCTTCTCGATAGACTTGGTCACTGAGCTACGTTCGCGATTAGTTGAGTTTTTGGTTTTATTGGTCTTACCTGTCCTCCTTGACTTCGATTTCCTTCTTGACTCAAAGTCTAAGGGCGTAGTGCTCTGCCGTGCACTGTCTACAGACGCAGAGGTGACTGTTCGTCTGGCAGTCTGTGTTGCTTGTGCAACCTCGATGTTAAAATCATCGTTGGACTCATTCACAGTGTTTTCCTCAGGAGTAGCTGCGTTGGCAATGGTGTCCGCGTTTGTATTGACGGCGTCGGCGTTGCCATCGGTGTAATCATCCACATCCATTGGTGGCAACGCAGGCACCGGTGTAGGTTGAGAGAACGACGTGGCAACGTCGCTCGGCTGCACTTGCATGCCAGGTACCTCCTCTCCTTCCTCCTCCTCAGACGATTCAGGTTGCTTGTACTCACCATCCTTGTCATCATCTTCATCTTCAGACGATGGTGAAGATGACGGGTTCAACTCATCTTCAGACGACCCACCGAGAATTCCTGATGCAGTCCTGTCAAGAATTTTCCTCTCAATTCCAATGCACTTGTTGATGCGTTCCTTCGCATCAGCACCCATCCTCCCCGTTGGTTTCTTCATATTGTTGCATAGTTTTCTCACCCAATTCTTTTTCAAATCGTCCTCGGAGCGGAGATTCACCTCACCAGACTCTTCCTTGTAGATGAGCGCAACGTGGCGCCAACCTTTGTTGCCATTGGGCAAAATGCGTTCAATAATGCGGATGAGAATACTGTTCTGATAGTTGGGAACTCCTGTCTTGCGGCCGCCGCGCCGAGGAGCACGGCCCACATCCGAATCATCGTCGCTCATGATCTTTATGAGAATTCGGGGAGACACGGGGTGACAAGCCCCTCCACATGCATCGTGAGGAATAATAACCTGTTTCGTGTGCATCCATGGGCTTCCACGTGGTATTTTTTTTGTTTCAGATTGTTCCAGACGACAATTTTCCAAACTAGACAAAAGTGGGGTGTCCGACACCCCTCTTTCCAGTTTGGAACGGCATCTGAGATGATCTGGGAAAAAAGGGGGTAGGGCAACCGGTCTGGAACACATCTGGACGATCCAGAAATCTGAATAAATGAACATCTGAACACCTGGAACGATAAAGGTAGTCACCCACTCTATTCTATTCATATTAACAAAATAAGAATTTTTGACCTATTTCCTTGTTTGGGAAAATTCATGAAAATCCATGGATTCGAGCAGAAATTTTACTTTCTTTGACTTCCTCAAATTGAAGGCATTCAACTAGTCTGAATATGTCTCAAGAAGCCTCCTTTTGGATTGGGCTAGATGATTTGCAGTATAGCATTTTCTTTGGGCTGCCCAGTGAAAAGTCAAATCAAACTTTCATGCATTTTAACACTAGATCCTGACCTACCCTGATAGGAGGGAAAAATTGTCAGGTCAATTGGAGAAGGGAAAATGAACAAATTGATGTATATGTTATTGGCCGTTTGTAGACCCCCCCGTCTATAGACCCCACCTCACAGTTCATAGACCCCCTCTAAAAATGATTTGGCGGAAATATTGAACTGCCCTTCTGACAATCATGGCACAAGTCACGATTCCAAATTTGTTATTCGGATGATAGTGTCGGCGATGTCTTGATAGAGTCTATAGACTAGTCACCTAAAATTATACGATAGAGTCTATAGACTTGTATGTTTTTGATCATGGAGTCTATAGACGTAGACGGTCAGTAACATATAAATACAAAAATCGTAAGACTAAATTACTATCATGAAATGATAATTTATGCCAATCAATTGTCATGAGTTTATCATGTAAATTGCAAGGTAAGTAATTCCTGCTGAATGGGTGAGTAGGATTTGAAATAATCCTGATATATGATGCGGTGATCAGCTGGTTTGTCATAACTATTGATGTTCTGGTCAGCCAGATGGTGTTTGACTGGCCAAGATATGCACTGGACTTTCCCAAAAGAGGTTGGAAGCTATGTGTATCCTGTATATGCATCCTGAAGGTAAGGTAAGCTGCTTAGGTAGATCCTTAGTCTAATTTAGATCCTATGTAAATTTTTGTATACAAAAGTGACAACGAATATAAAATGGCTTGTCTGAGTACCAGACATGAACCATAATCATATGATCATGATCAACAATCATAACAAACACTCAGTCTTTTAATGTTGGATACTGTCAGCAAGTGAAAATGCCCAAACTGAAAGAGGGGGAAGTATGCAATGATTTATGTCCCACAAGACCCATCCGAGACTAAGTATCCAAGACAGCCGGGGCGACATAACTCTAGAATCTAAAGTATAAGTCCAAGAACTAAACTCAGACAGCTAGACTCAATTAGTTGTTACAGTATGAAAGTGCGACAATTGGGCAAAGAAGACTTACAACATACTATGTAGTAACTTGAGGAAGTTACAAACCCGAAGATTGTATGAATCACGAGAAAGATGACTGATAACAGCTTGAGCAAGATCCCTCATTGGGATGAAAAGTCGGAGAGTTTTGGGGTGTATGTCAGCAAGATTGAGGCATATGCGGAGTTCATGGGTGTGGGGTGTGTGTTAGATCCCATACTGATGGCGAACTGTACCACCGAGATGGAGTTCGCAATGATTGACGTAACGAATCCCATGAATGGACCTCTTGTGGAGCTGTACAAGGCAAAGAAGAAGCTGTGCGCCATAATTGCACTAAGCAAGGGAAAGAGTCATGGCATTGGCCTCTCGGGGAAGACAAAGAGCGATGATTATCCCAATGGGTTGGCTTACAAATTTGTTGCGAAGGCAAAGAAGGCCAATAAGCCCTCTGATGCTAGTGCAATAATTGAGTTGGAGGTTGAGCTAGACAAGTTTCAACTGAAAGGCGTAAGGGATTTCTATAATGATGTGGTTGGAGTGTTGGACAAGTATGAGGTCACAAAGACTGATCACAAACTGTGCATGTTAATGGCACAAAAGAATGACAACACGTTGTATGCAAGATTGATTTTGGACAAGTTGAAGTCCACGAGCCCCAATTTCAATGGGCTGTGCAACAGCATCTGGGAAATACAAAGACTCATGAAAGTGGGAGTAAGAGTCGTAAGGAGGCACACCTCGCTTTCGTTGAAGGTGATGGAACCTTCAAGGAGAAGTGTAGGAACTGCGGCAAGGAGTGCTGCTACAAGGCAGCTGATTGCAAGAAACGCAAAGGGGAGTTGCACGGTGGTCGTGGTAACAGCAACAGTGGGGACAATACCAGCTCAAACAAGAAGTGCAACTTCTGTGGCCTGAAGGGGCACAAGGAGGCGGAGTGTCACAAGAAGTTTCCCGAGAAGGCTCCTGCCTGGTACAAGGAAAAGGCTGCTAAGTCCGACGTGGCATCCTCAAGCGTTGAGGTATCCTTGACGTCACTGGTCCCGGGAAAACTGGGAATTGACGTGCCAGCTGAGAACGGTGATGACGCGTTGGCAATATTGCACCATGAGGATGGGGGCCAGCACTCATGTGACAAGTTACAACACTGGGGCTAGAAACATTCGTGATGCGATGGTGTACAGCCTTGGGCATTCCGGTTTGGCAATGGATTCAACTGCCTTGATTGACATCCCAGGGGTCTTTGTGAACAAGGACGGAAAAGCTGGGTTGAGGGCAGAATTGAAGGACTGCAGTTTTAGTGCAAAGCACAACTTCAACTTACTGAGCATGTCAAAACTGTTGCACAAGCAAGGGTGGAAAGTTGTACGTGGCGATGAGACCCTGATACGTATCGAAAACGGGAAGGGTGGAGCCTTAGATTTTGACATTGTAGTGCCCACTGAGAAAGGGCAGTGTACGCGTGCAAGTTTGACCGGTCCGTTGAGGTGGCGTCCGGCAGTGTGACAAAGGCCATGAGGCTCAACATCAATATGGCCCACTGTTTGTTGGGTCATCGGAACGAAGACTCTGTGCGCAAAACAGCAAGGGAACTTGGATGGGCACTAATTTGCGTTACATTAAAACCATGCGAACACTGCACGCAATCCAAAGCAAGACAGAAGAATGTCCGAAAAGAATTGGTCAAGCCAAAGACAGACATACCGGGGCATAGGATATATCTTGACCTGTCCAAGGTGACGATCAAGACGGAAGCCTCAGAGAATGCCACAATCAACCAAGATAACTGGAAGGCCTAGTGTGCGAAAAGACAGGAATGAAATGGAGTGACTTCACCGTGACTAAAAGTGAGATGGTGGAGTGGTCCTGTGAGCATTTTCACAAGTTGAAGTCACAAGGAATACCTGAACGCTGCGTACGGTTGGACCCAGCTGGTGAGAATCACAAGCTTGCAAAGCGCGCTGGGAGTAACAATTGGGCTGCGCTACAGCCTTTAGACTTTGAATTTACGTCACAGGAAACACTGCAACATAATAGCCTCGCAGAATTGGCATTCCTGTATCTTGATGGGAAAGCTTGTGCTATGATGGGGGCCACAAGGGTACCTGAGGACATCAAGCCCAAAGTGGCACTGGAGGCAATATCTTGCACAACACAGCTTGATGGGTTAGTTGCAGTAGAAATCAAGGGCAAGACGGCAACGCGCGATGTGCACATGTTTGGTGCAAACCCCTCATGGTCCAATTGGCTTCGTGTATGGGGTGAAGTGGGAGTCGTAGCTGAAGGAAAGGACTCCAAGACTGGAGACAGTGGAGCTACAATGATGTTCGTTGGATACGCTGAACACAAAAGTGACAGCGTACAGATGTGGGACATGCGCACTTCTCAAGTTGTGGTAAGTCGTGATGTTATATGGCTTAAGTGAATGTACTTCAAGGATGAGGTGTCGGTCGTCATAGACCTAGATACCCTGGAGGACCTGGAAACCAAGTTAGCACCAGAGTTAGCTATAGGGTTAGGAACAAAAAATGAGCCTGACGTCACATCCAGGGGCCCAAGCAGCAATCAACCTGACAAGCCTGGAGGCAGAGTGATGTGGGGAAGCCCAATAGTCATCGGACCAGGTACAGCACGCACAAGGACAGGGCGTACAATTACCCCCCCCCCTGACAGACTCACATGTGCACCAGCTGTAGAGCTGAGGTACCTAAGCAAGATGGCAGAGCTAGATCATGGAGAGATCGCTAACATGTCCATGGCATTGCAAAGCATGGAAGTGGCACTCATTGGAGCAGGTGTAGGTGGTGGTATCAATCACACAAGCCAGCTGAAAGTATTGAATTACAAGAAAGCCATGAGAAGCCCTGACGCAGATGAATGGCAAAAAGAGATCTGGAACAAGAAGGCACGATTCGACAAATATAATGCCCTTACTATCGTTCCGAGAAGTTTGCTACCAAAAGGAGCGAAGGTTCTCACGACTACATGGGCAATGAAACAGAAATCAAACGGTACTCGAAGAGGAAGGCTCAACACGTGGGGTTACAAGCAAGTAGATGGGAGTCACTATGAGTCAGACTCTATTGCAGCCCCAGTGACCAATCCCATCACTGTGCGAATCGTACTCATGCTGTCCTGCATGAACAGAACATGGACATCAGCCATGATTGATGTTGAAGGGGCATTCCTCCAAGGATGATTCACGAGCGGGGAGGAACTCTACATAGAACTCCCAGATGGATTTCATGAATGGTATGCGGGTGACGTGGTCTTGCAAATGAACGTACCGGTGTATGGTACAAAGCAAGTAGTGTACTGCTTCTTCAAGACCTTCACCAAGTGCATCAAGAACATGACCTACAAGCAATCAAAGGCCAACCCGTGTCTGTATTTTGGCTGGATTAATTGGGACATGGTCGTATTTGTAGCTTAGGTAGATGACGGCATGGTACTGGGACCCCCAGCATTGGTTGAACAGGTCCAGTGAGATTTGGAAAAGGCTTTCATGTGCAAACCCAAAGGGGAACTCACAGAGTATGTGGGTAGCAAACTCACATTCAATCGTGATGCAGAGGGAAAAGGCACGATCAGATTCACCCAGCCGGTACTCAAAAAGAAGCTCACCGAAGAATGTGAGGTACCCGATGGGCCGGTATTGAAGATACCTGCGGTAGCAGGGCAAGTGCTGGTTAAGGGGGGAGGTGATGGTATGGTGTCAGCTGACCAACTCAAGATGTACCAGTCAGCAACTGCAACATGCATGTTCATGATGCAATGGTCGTGACCCGACATCTTCAACGCAGTGCGAGGACTAGGTAGGCTCATGACTGTGCCTAGGGATGCTGGACGCTCATGTCTGCAAACTTATGACTTTCTTAAAATACGTCCCTCACACGAGGCATCAAGGCCTATTGATAGCCCCAAGGGATATGCGGAACACTGAATACAAGTTCAAGATACACGGTAGGTCGGACTCCGATTATGCTACAAACCCAGATGATAGCAGGAGCATGTCAGGTGGTCGTGTATTCGTAAATGACGTCCCAATATGATTTTGAAGAATCACACAGAAGTTTGCAATGCTCTCTGTCACAGAATCAGAAATAGCGGCGGGAGTCATGGTGGCACAGGACATGCTATACATATACATGCTAGTGGAGTGGTTAGAGCTCAAAGTGGAAATGCCAATGGTACTCGAGATGGACAATTCTGGCGCAGTCAACATAGCAAATAGTTGGAATGTAGGCGGTAGAACACGTCATGTTGATGTACGCAACTATTTTTTGCATGAGCTTAAGGACCAAGGACTCTTGGTAATAAGGCTCATCTCGGGGGAGTCAAACGCCGCTGACATATTCACCAAGAATGTGACGTCAGCTATATTTGATAGGCATGTGTCACTGTATGTGGGATAGGACGAGTGCGTAAGTCACCAAGGTTCAAGCAGGGAGGCTGTCAGCAAGTGAAGACGCTCGAACTTGGAGAGGGGGAAGTACGCAATGTTTTATATCCCACAAGACTCATCCAAGATTGGGTATCCAAGACAGTCCAGGTGACGTAGCTCAAGAATCTAAATTATAAATCCAAGAATTAAACTCAGATAACTAGACTCAATTTGTTGTTACAGTATGACAGTACGAAGATTGGGCAAAGAAGACTTCCAACAGGATACAATGTCAAACAATTTCATTTTC
Organism: Cyclotella cryptica; assembly: GCA_013187285.1. Lineage (NCBI taxonomy): Eukaryota > Bacillariophyta > Thalassiosirophyceae > Thalassiosirales > Thalassiosiraceae > Cyclotella > Cyclotella cryptica. The sequence continues at coordinate 358,053 of JABMIG010000078.1, forward strand.
AATTTCAGAACACCTCATCAGCCATAGTCAGTCTTCTATACTCAATTAGAATGTGATTTTATAGTATCTCCATCCCAAGTTTATTTTGGTTTGACACACACTCTCAGTCATTTTTTATATTCATGTCAATTTTCATTGCACTGCCCATTGGGCCTCCATTTGCACTCTTTCACTCCAAGAGCACCACAACACAACATTGAAAGCATTTTCTAGCAAACACGAGGCCATCTTTACTGGCATATTGACCAAGTTTCATTTTGTGCTCCATCACAAAAATGGTCACAAGCCAAAAGTTCTGTCAAGTTTATCTTTCCAACTCATCAGGTGCACTTCAAACTGAGACTCGTCTATCCTGATTTTACAGGACAAAGCTGCTAAGACAACGGCAATTCTGAAAATGAAGATGGATATTTGGCATACAGGCCCTATTGTGATTTCTTTTTCAGGACACATGATCATACAACGCGGGAGTATTGCCAGAGGCTATGGGTGAAATGGCACGTGACTAGAACTGATAGTTTTGATAACAAGTCTGGGGTCTTTCACTTGTCTATCATTGAATGATCATTTCTGACCTAAGCCGTTTTGCTGTAGTTTTTATTATGTAGTAAACGGATAGATACAAGTTGTTGGGAGCTGATTTTTATGAGTTAAGTTGTCTGCTAGTAACAAGCAGCAATGAAGCAAACATGCTTCATTGCACAAAATGAAACTGTGTAGAATTCTACCTGACTTGGTATGAATCCACATGTGATAATTTTATAGAGAAACTCTCACACTGCAAGATTGTCAGTTGAGAAGGTCTCACACTGCAGTCTTGTCAGTTGAGCAGTTGAACTCGCTCAACTGCTTCACTTGAATTATTGTCTCTCAAAACATACCTGATCAGTATGTACTTGAAATATATTGTTTCTGAGAAACGAATATATTATGACTTTCACACTTCCTTTGTCCAATGCAAAGTGAAGAGGACCCTTAGATGTTCCAGGTGGAACCTTGTTGGGTTTACTACTTAAGGTAGATAATTGGCCTATGTCACTCGCCCCACGATTGGAGAATTAGCATTGCTCGCGGAAAAGTAAAACCTCGGTGAGGAAAAAATCCGAATATGAGCCAGACTTGCAGAAAAACCGTTCTTGTTGAGGTTAAAAATGTGCAAGCTGCCTGTGACGCTTTGTACCTACATATTATTTTATGTGGTATATGAAGTGTAAGTTCATGTGGAGAGGGAGATTTGTCATGGCTTATGATAAGGCTGGTTTGATTGAACTCTCCGAAGTCAAACTTATATTCTGACTTACTTCCGCGTGTAACCCTGATTGTCTTATCGTATACTGTCTGTGATAGTCCAATTATCACTGGTATACCGACTGAATATTTGTGCGGGGTAAATTACCTTTGTTTACTAAAGCATTGCTTTCCACGGACCATGTGCCCATAAATTGATGAGGATAATTTTGGGTCGGTTTGGTGTTGCCTGGTGTCTCCTATTGATTTTGTCTGTGTGTGCAAAAGTGGAATGCCGAACAACAATTCCATCTTATGATTGCTACACTACATTTAGGCGATAGGCGCTGCATAGTAGGTATGAGTGAATGGCATCTGAGTGTTTGTTTAGGTAAACATTGTGCCACTAGAAGCTGCTGACAAGACCATGATTGGTACAGCAGGCCAAGCATCTCCATGATTTGGTTGATGTTGAACTCTAGATAGTTATTCACTTTTTGGGTTTTTGATAGTTGAAGACTCTGGTTGACTTACACTGGGAAGCCAAATGAAATGCATATGGTCCGAAAGTGGAGTGTTGAAACTGCACCTTAATTGTCACTATTTGTGTACAATGTGGATATTGAACCAGGTCTAGGTACGAAGGTGCTGATAGTCCAGATATTCTGTTTGTTATCTTCTGCAATCCTTTGTGTTTGTAAATTGTCCTTCAATTTGCTCTGTTACCCCTATGTATCCATGGGAATAGTTGCCCAAAGGGTCAGCTATCGGCAAGCGAACAATGTCAAGTCCTACTTGATGTATTGACTATAATCATTGGAAGGTTCAAGCATCAACGTCTATGTCTTTTTGTACCATGAAGAGTACGGATTCAGTGTTTGTGATATCCATTTGTATTTTGTAGCAAGGATCCTCGAGGGAGGTCTGTACATGTATAACTCTTTTGTTGGTGGTAATGACATTGCAACATATTTAAATGTGCATGTGCGTACCAATTTTTATATATTGTAAGACAGTTGTTGACTATAATCTTATGGTTTATGGAACCATATTGTGACTTCACAGCGAGCATCATGGAGAAGTGAACTTTCCATGATATGTTGACAACATAATAGTTGTGTTTCTCTTTGGATTTGTCTAAGCTAGTGAAGCGATAATACATTTCTGTGCATAGCTTCTTGAGTTGCATTTGTTTTGCATTGCATGCCAACAAGGTGCTACATGTCTCTCAGTAGAGATGTTCATGATTGACTTATCCTTTTGTGTGAGATGATATTCCTGTTTAACTAGGGATACTCACAATTCTATATGCTGTGGTTTTGCAAGAACAAAGGTTGTGAATTGTTTTTGTTCGTGTGCTCATGTGATTATGAGGCTTATTTTATGGTTTGTTGTGCAACACATATCATATGTGCACTACCTATGGTCATCCCGTTGTCTTTAGCAAAAAGACCCACGTGTTTCGGTGACTCTAAGAGTCCTTCCTTATGGACACCATATGTGTTCTCCATGAATAATTCTGAAGGTAAACCATCAGAAGTTCTCACCAGAGCAGCAAGTACTAGTCATTGAGTCTCAGTGAGACCATTATCTAGTAAGACACAGGTCTGTTGAATCCAATAATGTTAATCATGGTCAACGATTCATTTTCTCTTATTCTGTGTATTATATGCACTCTAAGTTCAGCAAGCTGTACTAGAATGTGAGCATACCCAACCTGAGTTGGTGTTGCTCTAGACTTGTTGTGGCAACAAATGTCTAACATTAATGTGTCTCTTTTTTGTGTACGGTGTACCCCCTCCTCTACAATTCCAGTTGTGAGTGAGGCGAGACAATCATATTGTCTTACCCATGGTTCTCCCTTGTACTGGACCACCCAGTATCATGTGAGTTCCCTGTATGGGCGAATGTTTAGCGAGGTTTCCTCTGCTTGTAAGCATGGTGCTTTTGCCATGAGAAGACTTTGGGTCTGTTATTAAGCCCTTGTTGTCTTTGTGCAGAGATGTTGTGTATTGGTTTGTCATGCAAACCTTTACTCGCTGCTTGGTGAGTCCATCCCAACCTTGTTTAAGGTGGTCTCTCAAGCTAGCCTTTGGAGAATATCATATTACTCCAAATGAGTTCTATTGGGAACAGTATGGCCATCATTGACTCCACTGAATGTGCTTGTGAGGCACATGGAAAACCCATGATTGTTATTGCTAGCTCTGAGTAGGTATAACCTTCTTCAGTGTTTCTAGGCATCAACAGGTTCCAGATGCGTCAGTATCTAGTCTATGATTTGGTGACTTTTCATGAAGTCTTATGGTGATTGCAGAGTTGAACATAGCAACATCTACAGTACTGTAAGGATTCTTTTGAGTTTAGACAGTTTTGCTAACTTTTTGTCCATATCTTATTTTAAGAATCACTTTTTTGATTTACAGTAATTTATGTTTGTTTGGGTGTTCTGTTGTTGTACAGCCAGTTCTGACGACGGCTGTCAATGAAACCCTCCAGTCGCCAAGGTAAATTGTCCTCGTTGTTTTTACTTGACTTTTTGACTGGTTGTGCTCTGTCTTTATAGGCTGTAAACCTACCTCTTTGGAAAAGTAGAGGTAAACAGGCACGTTCTTCCAACACACTAAACTTCATCAAACAGTTTCTCTTGTCATGAGAAACTTCAGTAACGTGTATGAAATTGAGTTTGTAGTGTAAGTGTGTGTCTTTTTTTACACAGCTTGGAAGGTCTGCTACTTTACTCAACCCCCATAGGAGTTTTTCACAGGAGTGGTTAGCTCTGTGATCATGAGTATTTTTGCTCAAGATGAGTCCTGCACCTAAGTGGTTAGCTATGTGCATGGTATGTTGTGTCCAGGTTTTGTTTCAACTCTGGTTCACAGATTTTTGCAGACTTTGCATCAATTATCACTGGCAAGGTAAAATTGATCTTAACATATTTTATGTTGTTATTTGTTCGAAAATCTAGAACAATTCAAACTCAGTTCTTGCATTTGTCAAAGACTGAGGTCATATGCTGGCTTAGTCACTCTGGAGAACATGTACTCAGAAAAGTGTGTTTTGACAGGAATTTACTGCTTGTGCAATAAAAAACATCATGTGACTTTGCCCTTCCTTTTGAGTAGGAAGAACCCATCCTGCGTGTGCCAAGAGTTTGACACCTGCCTAGCTGGGTAAGGAAAACATATGGATGTTCCTAATTTTGGAACATGGGGGAAGCTTGGAACTATGTCCTTCTTGCTTTCACTGTTACTGTAGCAACACCGTGTCAGGGGTTCGAAACCCAACATGGTTTGATTTCCAGTTGCTTTTTTTGATACCATTGCTTGTGAATAGTGCAGCATGGCACATGGGTACATTTCTCTACGTGGGAGAAGAGTTCATCTTCTTGAGAAAACAATTCATGATGCCAGAAGATTTCTTGGCATTTTTGTTTTATTTTTACATGTAGCAAGGTATTTGAATATCAGGTTATTTTAACGTGACAGTAGAATTTTTTTCAAGATTTTTCTCTAACGAGCTCTTTAATTAAAAATTATATAATTCCGAATTTATATTTTCGGGCTCTAAAATCTATTTTCCTCGGACCAGAGGTTGTGCATTTGGCTATTCATAAGCCAACTAGCTTTCTTTCCTTTTTTTGCCAAGCTCGGTAGCTTATATGCATGAAAGGAATACCACAAGAGAAGAATTCTCACTTTTGTGGACTTTTCTCACTTTTTTTGCTTGGATTTAAGTAATAAATCAACAAGTTGCGTGTTTCCTGACAAAACCGCAAAAAGCATGCAGCATTCTTGCGCAAATCGGAAATTCGCGAGAATTTTGCTATGAGTGTTTCTGGGGCACGACACGTAGTCGTTTTATGGGTCCTTCTTGCGCCCCAATGCGTGCTGGGACTTGGAGACAATACTCCGCGTCACTCTGACGTTTTGACCGGGATGCGGCAATATATTGCGCTCCTATGCCCATATGCGGAGTAGAACAAGGTTCTCTCCTAGGCTGGTCCATCGCGCACGTGGGCTGAGCCCAGCGAGTCTAGGACTCATGATTTGTGGTCGTTTTTTTCAGATCGTGAGCGCGAGGGCTGTGTCGCGATACGTTTTGTGAAATGGGCTGTGCCGTGACGCGCTCCCATGTGAATGGGGCTGATCCGCGATCGTGGGACTGCGTCCCGCGCGGGCTCATTTTCCCTTGAGGATGTGTCTTACACATTGGAAACCTGAGAATCGCGAACTTCCAGGGGAATCGCGAGTCTTTCAAGTAACCGAAACCTCTCGGGGGTCACGAACAAGCTTTTTAGGCCTTAGAGGCCATACAATTCTTCATAGGGTCATTTTATGCCCTAGAAGATCTTTTTTTGTACTGCCCTAAGGCTATAAGTACTTAGTACTCCGTGGTGTCAATGCAGCTGCATGTGATCACGGGTACGGACTAATTTGAAGTCTAATCGTGTTTTTAGGTCTAAAAATAGACTACACACATATTGCTCTATCGGAAAAAAATAAACCGAGGCATTTATGTTTATTGCCTCCTCACTTTCTTATGAGGGGCTGCCACTACCTAATAGGCACGTAAGCATTCGTGCCACAAGTGCGTATGATACGTCACAAGTGGTCTTTTTTTACGACAAGTGCACTATGTGCTAAATGCGCGCTCTATTAAAAAGCGGAGTATACCCGAGTCAAGTGGGATCTAGTCCTCACTGACGTACAGGGGAATCCTTTTTTGCTACGTGTTTCAAAAAAAGACGTGCTGGCCTGTGAGTGAACTCACTTCAACTGCAAGACAGGCAACTTTGGACTTTGGCGATAAGTATCGCCAGATGGAGTCGTCCAATGTCGTCCGATGTCGTCAGTTGACGTCACTTAAAAATATATGGTCATTTCATGCCTTCACTACGGGTCGTTAAAATGTCGTCAGGTGTCGTCACTTGGGTCGTCATTGAGTCGTCCGTGTCGTCACTTGGGTCGTCAGAAGGACTTCACGTTCGTCACTTGGGTCGTCAGAAGGACTTCAGTTTTTTTTTACTTAGGGTCGCCAGTCGCCTTTGTCGTCACTTTGTTCGTCACTATCGTCAGTAGGCAGTAGAATATATACCACGTAGGAGTCGTCAGTGTCGCCAGGAAGTTCGTCAGTGTCGCCACGAAGGGTCGTTAAAATGTCGTTAACTGCCTTCAGTTTGGTCGTCACTGTGTCTTCAGTGCCGTCACTTGGGTCGTCATTTTGTCTTCAGTGTCGTCACTTAGCGTCGTCATTTTGTCTTCAGTGTCGTCACATGGTGCCTTCTTTTGTCGTCACTTAGTCAGTCACATTAACGAGATAATGTAAAAGACGTCAGTTGTCTTCAGTTGTCGTCAGTTGACGTCAGTTAATCGCACAAAAATCATCCACGTGGCAAACTTGCCTGTCTTGCTGGCTGAGTACGTGACTCGGGGCTCAGCTGTGGCTATTGCTACTCTCGGGGTCAGGCAGCACAAGTTGCGCCACGTGTAATACACCAAGTGTTTTGGACGGCTTCGAGCAACAAGGGACGACGGACAGACGAACGTACCATGGTCAACCACCGACAACAGCTGATGGATGATGGATGGTGGAGCGACAGACAGACGATCCGATCTGGTTGCGCGAAGGCTATCAATTGATAGTGACCTAAGCCGTTTTGCTGTAGTTTTTATTATGTAGTAAACGGATAGATACAAGTTGTTGGGAGCTGATTTTTATGAGTTAAGTTGTCTGCTAGTAACAAGCAGCAATGAAGCAAACATGCTTCATTGCACAAAATGAAACTGTGTAGAATTCTACCTGACTTGGTATGAATCCACATGTGATAATTTTATAGAGAAACTCTCACACTGCAAGATTGTCAGTTGAGAAGGTCTCACACTGCAGTCTTGTCAGTTGAGCAGTTGAACTCGCTCAACTGCTTCACTTGAATTATTGTCTCTCAAAACATACCTGATCAGTATGTACTTGAAATATATTGTTTCTGAGAAACGAATATATTATGACTTTCACACTTCCTTTGTCCAATGCAAAGTGAAGAGGACCCTTAGATGTTCCAGGTGGAACCTTGTTGGGTTTACTACTTAAGGTAGATAATTGGCCTATGTCAATTTCACAAAAATTATAGACTGAAGAAGTATTGCTTCAATACTACACCATGACAAAATGCTGTTCTGTCTCCATTGTCATAAAGTCTGAGTTTCTTGGACCTGAAGTGCCCCCCCCCACAGAGATGTATACTAATGCTTCAGATATGAATTTATGATCAAAACATGTCAAGAGGATGACAATCATAATGTCTATACTTGCTCGTAATATGAATGGTTTTCTGCTGATAATGGAATGGGAGAGTGGGAAATATGGTCAATGCCTTCAAGTAGCCAACCCTTTTGTCTCCATGTTAAGTGTTGGCTATAGTAATACAGTTACCATCCCAATGTCATGTCATTCTCCCAAAGTGGAAAAGGCACGCTCTGAATGATTCTAAAGGCAAGAGCCAAAAGTCTCGAAGACTTAATTGTTTGACATGCATTTTAAGTCCTTGCACCAGGGAAATAAGACAGAGGAAGACAACATGTTTTGCATCCTATACACAAGAAGTGGTTTACAATTGGTTATGCATACATAACAGAACAAGAGCACTGGTTGAAAGATTTCCCAAAGAACTAAAAGCAAGGGAAATAACATGTAACAAATAATAAATACAAATTTATGCAAAACAACATTTACTAGAAATTTGGATGGCACGTATGATTTCATGCATTCTCCCTAAACCATTCAAATTAATGGATAATAGCTATGTTTGGTTGAAAACAATACCCTCTATTGTGACATCTGCCAATTCAATAATTAATTGGAAACAAGAAACCAAAACTAAAACAAAAGCAATAATTGGATTCTGCAACAGCTTCTAAGCCAATCATTGGATAGCCCTCTTTGACGTCAAATTGTCCTTTCCAAGCAACAGGACAAGCAGACCAATGAATTTTTGCTACATCAAGACAGCCAAGGCAACCATTGATACCGTACACTTTTTGGTACAATGCAACAACGGTCTTGGTCTCACTCTTTGTAGGAGCTCTCAGATAAATATCTTAAATTGATGGGCACTTGATAATTCCTCGAGTCAACTTCTGAAGACATAGCCTAGCAGTGCTCTCGCCCATTTGAAAGTAGTCCTTCAAGGCGGAATAAGATATTCCATAACACATCATTTTCTGTGCAGCCAGAAATCTGACAAGCAGATCAATTGACATCTTTCCACAACAACCAACAGATGACAGTCAAAGGGGGGTCTAAATCAGCCAAGCTTGACATGATGTTTTCAACCATACTTCTTTTTAAACAAAATGGGCATTCAAACGTTGATTGTCAAATCTTGGCAGAGAACAGAACGTCATCCCCAGAATGGCATCACTCTGCATGTTTGCAACTTCATAGAAAACAATCACTTTCCATTTTATCGATACCAATTCTTTCTTCTAAAATTATGCTGTGTAGACTATTGTTGCAGTGAAAAAACAAGATGTCTTCATGCTTTTGCAGCATTGTTCTGGTGTCAACCAAGAGAAAATTCTTCTTCTAGACACCAAATGCTTGTTCTATTGCTTTCCTCCAACCTTGTTGTCTTGTTGCGGTGTGATCATTGATTGTTGCAAGAAACTGAGATAAGGCAGGATATATTCCATCAACCAGATAATACATATGGTCAAACTTTTGGCCATCAATCTCAAAAGTCAAGTCAAGTTAATCATGAGTACCATCAAGCATAGATTTATAAAATGGAGATATGTCCCAAATGTTACTGTTGTTCAGTGTTCAAGCAAAGCTAAATGCCTTGTGCCAAATCCACAAATTATGATCAGCAACTGCTTCAAGTCCAATTGTTGGGTATCCTTCCTTGCCTTCAAACTGATCTTTCTGAGCTACAGGACATGCCAACCGGTCAACTTTTTGACATCAATATAACCAAGACATCCATCAATACCATAAACAACGTTATGAAGCAATACAATTCTTTTCACATCACTCTTAGTGGGAGATCAGAAATATTGAATGGATATCACAGGACACTTGACATGCCTTGGCAAAGTTTTTCTAAGCACATTCTTGAAGTTCTGCCTCCCATCTGACAAATATCTTTGAAGTCTTAATAGGAGACTCCATAGCAAATCAGTTTCATTGCTGATAGAAATTTGACAGTGGGATCAATAGGTAACTTCCCTCAGCAACCAGCGGTTGTAGTCCAGAAAGGGACATAAGTTGGAAGATTGCTAAAATTGTTGTCTATCATGGATCATTTTAAATGAAATGTTCTTTTTTGAATTGCCTTTGTGAAGGATCATAACAATCTGAATGAACACATTTGATGTGCACTCTCTGGCATACTCAATCATTTGTTGCTTACTCTTAGGCAATGAACGTGGTGGATCTTTCTTGTCTTGTATGTACCAAATATCATACATATTGATGACATCATCAACATGTTGAGAATGATTGCAGTGTCTGTGGTTGCAATGGAATCCAAATCACAAATATGATTGAGAACATTGTGGAATGCTGACAGCAATTCAACTGTTCTTGATTTGCTGCTTTTGGACATGATTGCAATACAAAAAGCTGCAAAGGTTTGCAAGAAAATGTGTCTCATTCGGACTGCTACAAAATGCAATGCCACGGACATTGAGAGATCCATCAACTATGCAGAGGAGATAGAGGTGAGATGATGGTTGATTAGATGGTTGGACGGGAGTGACATATTTTCACCAAGTGGCTCCACCCGGAAGCACATTTCATTTTTTTAGTAAAGTAACAGCTAGATTTGCAAACAATGGAAAATGAGAACCGTGGCAATACAATAATGGTGGTTAGCCATAATTTTGGTAAGTTCATACTCCAACGGTTACAAAAAAATGGTAATCAAGAAAGAAGTAGCTATGGCTGCAACTACCACTTTAATTGTAGTAGTGTCGGGTTACACAGGCCCACTTAAAAAACATACCAGATTCTATGTCACACAAAAAATAAAATCATGACACTACTCTTCCGCACCATGACAATTTCCGCCGCCGCCGTGGCATCACCTTGATCACGGCAAATACTGTTGCAACACCAGTTCCGCCACAATTGCCCTCACCGCAACATCACCCACAACCATCCTGCCGCTTGGTTCGGTCGGCTTTGCCGTATTTCCAGCAGAATCGCACCATTTCTACCATACAATTTTTGTTACACGGCGACACTGTAGGTTTATTTTTACCGTGCCTACTTCCTGATTTTATTAACTATATCATCGACTCATAGGAGTGTTCATTGCTGTTCATTTTTGTTTGTCCTGGCCGCGCTGCTCATTAGGCTTTTTATGGTGTCATTTCAGGTGACAGGTAAAGTTAAAATTCGACAATCAACCAGAATGTGACAGAGTTTGAAGAGTCTGAGCCAGGAATGGATAGCTCTAGCTGTGGTAGTTATAATGGTTGCACTTGGAAAGACAGATGGCATGAGCGATGGGATTTGTTGCCCATCACATTTGATACACTGATGTTTTTATGGTTGGCAGAAGGCCAAAAAGAACTTGACACAGACAAAACATTGCAAGATTCAACAATCAACAAAATTCGACAGGCGATCTGTCAGCTAAGGCTAGGTTTTGTAAGAGCTCGTTGATGGTGCAGCGGGGATATCTTTTAATACTTGATTGGTTGGTGCATTTTATCAAAGTATTTTGTGTGAGAAAATATGTTTGTGGATTTTATTTGGTACCTAATGACTCCTTAATTTAATTATTAATACTCTGAATTATTACATTTACATGATAATTATGGATTGTAGTATTAACCATCCTACACCATGCAAGCAAAGTGAAAGAGAATTATCAACCATCCATGGGATTCATTGTTGATTCGTGAGTAGAAAACACATCAAGCAGCTGCATTTAGTCATATAACCTTCCATGGATGATTGTTGTATGATTGGCATCTGGCTCACTATCCTATCTGGCCCCCGCACTTGAGAATTATAATATATCAGCATGGCAGGTATTACTTTGTTAATTGTGGGTGGGCGGAGAAACCATCTGCAGACCCACGGTGAGAACTTGATCCTCCTGCTTGGTGAATTTTACAACTCGGAGCTGCCAGGATGCTGAGAGTTGGGTGGTCCTGCTTGGCCTTTACCTTCTGCGCTAGGCCCCTCAACCTCTACTCAGACCCGTTCCTAGTCATCTTGGGTGTAAAATGGCACTAATGCATTGCGATTATTCACCGGGCCGATAAAGATATCAGGGGATGTTACATTGTTGGGTCAAGAAATTGTCATGTACTTTTTGCGGTCATCAAGCTTCTGGTGCATTTTCAGGAGGGAAGATGATGTCATAAACCCCATGTATCATATATCAAAATGATCCACACAAGTCAAGGAATTGAAGTATCAAGATTTTTTCAAAATCTTAGTTGTGTTGGAAACTGAACCGCTTTTCTCCTTCTCCTTCTCCTTCTCCTTCTCCTTCTCCTTCTCCTTCTCCTTCTCCTTCTCCTTCTCCTTCTCCTTCTCCTTCTTCAGTGAGACAATTTTTTTCACTTTTTGCCAAAACAGGTAAGTACCAATAAGTTGATGAGAACTTTACTGTAAATAATTAATTTTTCGGGGTGGTGTACATGGGTAGTCAAGATGATTTAATCTCTGTTTACCTTAAAAATTATATCTTATTTCAAAAATGGTCGCATTCGCGTGCGAGGCGCGCACGAAGGAAGTGCGCGCAGCACACTTGCCCATTTACAACCATGCATAGCCAAGCCACTTTATGTTTAAACCTATGATTTCCTCTGTTTCTATGAATTGCATTCAGTGTAGCTCACTACAAAAAATCTTGCAGCAGCTGCTGGTAATTTTTCGTCAAATTTGCCTCCAGACCCTGTGAAAAAAGTTATGATCGGTCGAAGGAAAAATGTGGGAATTGATATTTTTTTGTTACAAAAGGGGGTGCTTCAGTACTACAGTTAAACAGGTAGTCTATTATTGAGTTGTGAAACATGGTGGATGCAACACTTTTGAAAAAAGATACCTTTTCTCGTTTATTTTATTTGTGATGCTTACTCTATTTGCAAAATCCCATTTCCTGCTGATGGTAAAAGTCCTTCCACTGGCAGACGGATTATTACGTTCGTCCATCCGTCGTCCGTAAAAAATCCTTAACCCCTTACTGATTTCCCGCCAAAACAGTCGTTTTTTTAAGGATTTGTACGTATGATACAATGAAGTATCGTACATTATACCATATACACAATAAAGAGTGAACACGCAGATCACAGCCAGAGCCACAAACAAATCGCACCAAAACGGTCTCCCGTAAGAGGTCACACATGATGCGGGCATCATTTCACGTCAAATGATGGAGACCACATTCATCTTCGGCATTCGTCCCAATAGCATCACATCCATCTTACCAAACAAATCATTGGACAACTACTTTTACACCGTCATTGCCGCCCAAGTAAATTTGTATCCGTGAGGAAGTGAGAATACTTGTCAACAACACACATCAATGGAAACTCTGTCGAGATAGCACAAGCCATCCACATCATCAGAGTCCAACTCGAATACGTCTGTGTGACATGGCTTCGGGTCACTCTGTAGCTCGCTCTTTCGTGAACCGTCTGACTTGGGAATTGATGCGCAAATTACTACAGCGGTAGCATTCGACTGATCGCTCATTCAGGTCTTTCTGTATCGTAGTGGATCTCATTGACCGACATCTGTTGATACTCAACAGGCGCCATTTCCAAACATCACCTCATTTCATCGATCAGATCTCAATAGAAGCACTCGGCAGCACGCCCACCTCACTGTCACCAAAAACTGAAGCACACAATGTTCGTGCTAGCCCTCCTAGCCGACACAGTCCGCATCCCACCCCCACTCCTCTCGCAACCTACCCTCACCTCCATCCAAACCGAAATCGAAAAACGCTACCCCAACAAAATCATCATAGACGTCGGCCTCGTCCTCTGTCCCTACGGCCCACCCGTCAAAGTCGGCGACGGTGTCCTCGTCCCCGGAGACGGCGGAGCACACCACCAAGTCCTATTCCAATGCGTGGTATTCCGTCCTTTCGTCGAGGAGGTCCTCGTGGGCACCGTCACGGAGTGCAACGAGGAGGGCGTCTGTGTCAATGTCGGAGGATTTTTCGATCAGGTGTTCATACCGGCGTATTGGATGTTGAATCCCAGTCACTTTGATGAGACGGCGTGTGTTTGGGTTTGGACTCCTTCGTATGACGATGCGTCGGGGCAAGAAGGAGAGGATGATGCCAACAATGATAGTGCGGATGTTGACGAAAACAACAACGATAACGACGAAAATGATGCAGAAGAAGCTGAATCGTCACAAAAACAACAACAACCTTCGGAAGAAAACCGATTCGAAATTGAAATAGGAGCCGAAATAAGATTCAAAGTCAAATCTGTCAATTTCACACGCATCACAACAACAATGAAGGGAGTGCAAGCCACCACCACCACCACAACAGCCAGCACTGGTACCTTTGGTTTCAATGGAGCTTCCGCTCCTTCAACCGCTGCTTCTGCTGTGACAGAGAATAACGGAAATAACAACAATGACGAAACCCTCCCACCGGACGGAGTGGGAGTACGGAGACGTAGTTCCTCGGCCGATTTGAGTGACTCGGCAAATCGTCCGGCACCAATGCAAATTGTAGGATCAATATGTGAGGATGGGTTGGGTTTGACTAGTTGGTGGGAGGGGTCCTCTGGGGATGGAGAGGAGGATGAGGGTCAAGATGGTCATGGAGATGAGTTCGAAGAGCAGTATGACGAGGAGGGAGATTATAATGAAGACTATGGGAATCCATGACAAGAACTAAAACAGTAAGAAAGTGTGCTATCAAGTTCGTACATCAATGGATGCATGTAGATATGAAGTACAAGTTGGAAACAAATCCACTACACTAAAATGGGACAATGAATAATTGTCGAAATATGATGCCTAGGTGAATAAAAAATCCAGAGAACACTAAGGAATCATTTCACTTATGGAGTATGCTCAATCTTTAAGTGAACAAATTTCAATTAAGATACAGTGAACACTTTGTTTCATTACAATTCCTACAAAATCTTCAGTACAACATAATCTCGTTTAGCAAATGGAGCTCCTCTAACCAGGAATCGACGGAATATGTCATACCTCAATAACGCCAATGGTGTATAATAGCGTTCGCTTTATGACGACATTTATCTCTGTTGTCCAAACGATGCCCAGCCATTAGCATGCCTTGAGTACTCCTCAGCAGCATTTTCCAACAAATCAATAATATCGCTCGGAGCATTATTAGCCTTCGCCCTATCGATTGGACTTTGTCCACTGATATTCATCGAAAGCACTGCTTCAGGGGCTGCTTCAATTAGGGGTCTGACGGCAGCTGCAGACGTAGCGTAAGCTGCGGCATAGTGGAGTGGTGAATCTTGATTCCTGTTTTGCATGGATGCTCCTTCTGGCCAACTCTGTTTTAAATGTAGAAAACGTGTTGTGAGCATTTTTTCGGGAGACATAACTCAACTAACAGTGCAGAACTCTCACCTCAAGCAACAGTTGAACAACCTCGCTTGGAGCCTGGTACGCCGTTGCACAATGAAGGGGCAAATTACCATACTGGTTCTGAACATATAAAGCATCAGGGTATGCATCCAATAGCAACTTGACCACACCCAACGAAGCGCGGTACTTAGCGGCATCGTGTAAAGGCGTGTTGTTACTTTTGTTCCTTGCTTCTGCAGCAGCTGGATATGCTTTGATCAGCGCCCGGATGACGGGTTCTTTTGCTTGCGATTGTGCTGCAAGATGGAGCGGCAAGTGGCCTCGTTGTGTCTTGACAGCAGCTGCTCCTGGATTGAGCTCAGCTAACGTCTTGATAAGAAGATTCGTCGCATAAGAATTTTGGGCGGCGACATGCAGTGGAGTGCGTTTCAATCGATCTTGGACAGACGCTGCCTCCGGTGTTCCAATGGCTAGTACTGTTGCGATTGATTGCGATACTCCGGGCTGAGCAGCAGCGAGATGAAGAGGCGTTGCTCCAAAACTATTCGTCATAGAGGACGCTGCATTGGCGTCGGGGTGTTTCATTATCAGCTTCGATATCTGTGGAGGGGCGTCGAACAGAGCGCAACAGTGCAATGGGGTCAACTTTTCCCTGTTTGTCGTGAGAATGGGAGATGTGATATCTCCGTCTCTCAAACTAATGGTCCGCATGAGTAATTCAACCATTTTCAGACGATTACTGTCGACGTTGGTGTTCACACCTCCACCCGCAGTTCTACTTGCTCCCACACTACCTAGCATCTTTCCATCTTCGTCTTCAATCATTGCATTCGCCACTATCAAATGTAATGGGATATCTCCATCAATCGTAGGATGCAACAAGGCCTGAGGGTGCTCTTCAATCAGCCGTTTTACCACACTAATACTCGTCCGACCAAATGCAGCCGCCCAATGCAGTGGAAGCATTCCACGAGCGTCCTCAATCATGACAGAAGTGGGGGCAGCGTCTAACAATGCCTCAACAACACAAGCATGGGATCCATGTGCGAGCGCCACATGTAGAGGAGTTGCCCCAGTTCTCTCGCGCACTGTCAAGGCCTCCGAACCATAAAATAAAGCCAGATCCACCGCCTCCAGTGCCAATTTCGATGCAGACGACAGCAAATGACTAGTGCTATTGTTACTACTCCCATTAAGAGAAGAAGACACATCCGCAGAGCACAACTGGCTCGTAACCAACATATGCAAAGGCGTATCTCCTTCAAAATTTTGCATACTCCATGCTTTCGCAGGTGCCACCTTCGCAATTTCTTTCAGTGCAGCAAGGCAGTAGTCCGCACTGCCGTCTCTATATTCTAGATTGCCACAACACAAATGCAAGGGTGTGTTACCCTCTCCATCTCTAATCCCCATCAGTACACTAATTTCGCGAGCATCACGTGGAAGTAAGCGAATCATTTTGACGCAAAGGGCAGGTGGGGCCTTCCATGCGGCAACGTGTAGGGCTGTCCCTCCTTCAATCGGGTGGGGAACCTGATGTGAAAAAGTACCATTGCGAGTGGATCGAGATAAAAATTTTCCTATTTGCGTTAGAGATCGCTTTCGGACAAAAAATATTGGCAGTAAAAAACACACAACGAACACAAAGAATAGATCACTTGATAAATGCCCTCGAAAACGAACAATACATTACGATCCACTCACCGACAACTGTGCCGCGGTGTCACTCGTATTACCCGCTTTCGCCAATGCCATCAAAGTGGTATTCAACAAATTCCAATCGGATTTTTCTAGTGCTGCATGCAGTGGAGAAATTCCATCCGATTGTCGGTCCTTTTTGACCTGGTGTGGGACAAGGGCGGAGGCTATGGAATCAACATTCTTTCTCCTTGACTCGACCGTTGCGGTGAAAGTTGTGGCATCAGTGGTAGTAGAGATTAATGCATTCGTGGCAGAGTTCGAAGAAGAAACCCTGCCTCGACTCTTGGACCTAGCACGATGTCTCTCCAGCTGTTTGTCCAATTCTTTGTCCCTGCCTTCCCTTTTATAATATGAGGCAGGAGAATTGCTGGCCAGGGCGCTAGAGATATCCTCTGCTGGCTTCTCCTTGCTCTCTTCTGCACGTCTTTTCCAATAATCTCTGAGTGATTCAACTTCATTCGCTGGCTTCTGTGGTTGCGCTTGCTGTGATTGCAGTTGAAGGAGCTGCATCTCGTCCCCCATTCTTTCCATGGCATCTCTGGACTTGCTTCGATGACGGCTCCTGCTGCGATGTCTGGAACGACTCTTTGATCGACTGTTCCGATGCCGTGACTTGGAGCGATGGCGATCTTTCCTGTCTTCGTCTGTTGCTTCTTCCTCGCTCGTGACTCGTGACACGTTGGAGGGCTTCGACGAGGATGCCGATTTCGACTTGGCTCGTTTCTCTGTGCTGCTGCCTGCATCGCTGCCGCCGTGCCTCGAGTCACGACTCGATTGACTCCGCTGCGCGGCGGCCAACTGCGGTTGATATCTGTACTGCATCATCAAGTACTCCTGATCGGCATCCTCCATCAAATTCGCCGGCGCGCTCCCTCGATGATAGTGCTTCGAGTTCATCGATGGCGACGTGGCTGCGAGTTCGCTGTGGTCTTCGTCAATGCCTCCAAGGGCCAAGGGCAGACCTAAGTGTCAATGTTAATGTTCGTTTAGACTTTAGACATCCAGCAGAGTATGTTTGTATTGTACAATATGGTACTGTACCGTTTACGTTTCGAAAACCTCTCTAACTCCAACTCCAACACACTGTACGATAGGCACAATTAGCGTGTTACTGCCTTCAACCACGAGGTCACTGTGTTCAGTTAACCCTCCAACGAGTTTCCCCTTAAAGTATGCGTGTTGGGGCCCCCAAAGGTATGGCCCCGTGCTGGAACTGGGACCGCATTTTCGCCCTGTGCTGGAACTGGGCCGCCGCCAGCCCCGTTGTGGCACCGTGCCACAACGGGGCGCCCCGTGCTGGAACTGGGACCGAAAATGTGATTTCAACATGTCCCGTGCTGGAACTGGACGCCCCGTGCCGGAACTGGACTTTCGTCTCGAAACCCCGAATTGGCACTTGCCCCATTGTGGCACCAGAGCCACCATGGGGCGCCCCAAACCGGCACTGGTGCCAGTTTGGGGCGCCCCGAATTATCACTGATGAGGGTACATAAGTATGTAGTTTGAAATCGGATTGTCTTTTTGCACTGTTGATGCAGTGCCATTTTGGGACGTCCCAATGTGGCACTAATGTAGTGACATGTTTTTTTTCTTATGAGACAACAAAACCTTGTCTAACCTCAGAAAACACTTTGTAGAAAACACTTAATTCAATACTAAAGAGATTATCCACTGTTGCCTATTCCTTGTTAATGCAGTTCTTGTTGATGCCCCCGTGACACTTTGAATTGCATAACAATCCAGCTTTAAAACATGAGCACCTAGCAGTACGACAAGTCCAGACTTGCAACCACACCCAAGATGCCTCCCTTGCCCGCCAACCATTGAAACAGATGCCGCCGCTTTCCTCTCCTTAATTCTCGGCAAACCAGTCCATTCATCTAAAACACCATCCAATCCCAGGAGCTTTGTGTTGGACGCCACCTATGTCATGTAGCTGGGATGATATAATGTGTCCCAGACACCCGCTTTACAGGCCAAGCGATACGTTGCACAAGAATTGTCTTTGGTTTTATCCACTTCCACAACAACCAGTGTCAATGTCTTACCATCAGCCTTGGTTGTGTCCACATCATGCAGTGGAACTTGAACAATACTGCCTATAGCAAAATGCACATCTTTGTCCAATAACGCATTTCTCTTCATTGTCCTACCCTGCTGTGATAGTGAATGAAAAGCAGCATTGCGTAGACTCTTGCGCCTTGGAGACTCCATCAGTTCACTCTCTCTCACTTCTGCCGCTGCTTTTCTCTGTTTGTCAGCTAACACAGCATCCTTGTAATCTTGGACAGTTGGGGCTCGAAACCATTTGCCCCATTTATCAATGACTCCTTTTTCTCCCCTGTGGAGCACTATTTCCAACACACTCTCACCATACTCGTCCAACAGCTCCCAAATTTTTTTCCTCACTCTCCTCAGAATGACTCGTCTCCATGGATCTGACAAGTCGCTTGCCTTGTCCATAACTGAGAAGCAACTGCGGATGTTGGCATTCTCAAGAGTGACAGAATTTGTTGGCTGTGTCATTTTCAGGAGAAGCAACCACCATGGGTGGCGGACATCTCCTATGTACTTGGACTGCTCAGGAAGAACATTGGGTAAAAAAGCTTGTTCACCAGCAGTCAACAATCTCACCGTAGATGGTGCCTTCAGAGGTGTTGTGGCATCCAATTCCTCGGTTGGGCTTTTCAGATTCCCAACAGATGCATTATTTGTATGCTGCTTGTTAGTGGAGAAACCCCCAGTCATCATGAGGTAACTCTTCATATTCAAATTCACATGAGACGGCAAGCTAAGAAACAATGCTCCGCACTGAAAACCCAGTCCCTTCCAACCAAAGTAACTCCCATTCGGAGAATTCACAGTTACCTTTTGAATGAACTTTGCAACCAGTTCTTCAGTCCTATCGGCAATGAAACCAAGAGAGGTAAATGCTTGGTGTGACAATTCGCTACTGCCTTAGGTGCCTGTAGTTCTAACCAATTGATTTCCAGTTGTGGTAACACCAGAGGAATGAGAATTATTGTCACCACTGTCACCAGCTCCTGTCTTTTTAACCAACTCATTTTGTTTTGTGATACCAGCAGCAGCAGATGCATTAGGAGAATCAGCTTTCCTTGCACTCATGGGAAGAGTGGCATGCTCCAAAGGAACATCTGGCTCCAGCCCCAAACACCGATTCACATCCATCTCTGTGGCCAAATTAGCGAGCATATGTGGGGCAATGGGCAAATTGGAAATTCCTACCTGTGGATGTTGACCAAACATGAGATGGTATGGTGTCCTGTTCCCTTTCCCTCGATGAATTTGAGTGCTGCATCTCCACTGGATGAATGGTAACGACTGCACCCAGTGTTTTCATTTGTTTTTGTGCATCCAGTTGCTGATCTTCTCCTCCATAGTCCTGTTCCTTCTCTCAATTCCACCATTGGACTCAGAGTGACGTGGCTTCCCGGTAACCAACACTGTTCCTGGCCACAATATTTTTATCTCTGAGAAAACGCCACTACAGAACTAGTGGAAAGAACACCATGAAATGTTAATGGCACTGAGATTAAAATTGATGTCAAGATTAAAATTAACAACATACCTCTTCATCCAACTGAACATGTTGAGACTTAGATGCTCCATGGCAGAACTCTTTTCCATTATCCGCTTGGAGGATGGAGGGAGGACCAAATATGCAAAAGATTTGGATGAGTTCTATCGCCACGGCTCGGTGTGTCCTGGAGGTCAAAGGGCGCAATTGGCAGAATTTGATGCCATGGTCCTGGTAGTCTGATATAGGCCAAGAATCAGCCATTTTTGTACCCTAGGGTACAAAACCTAAATAGGGCATGAATCAGCCTTTTTTGTACCCCTGGGTACAAAACCTAAATAGGAGCATTCTCAGGACCCCAAGTAGGAGAGTCCACCTCCCGACGGCATGGACTCCCCAACATGGAAGTTCAGAACCCCAAACAAGAGAGCACTCTTTTGGAAGATCTAAACATCTTTCAGAAGGGTATAGACATACCATATTGTGTAGAAGTCTACACAATGTTCGTTTGCATCGTTTGGACTGGAGTGCAGTTCCACTGCCTTTCCATCCTCACAATAGCACAAAATATAGCTCATAAAATCAATTCTTCGACACCTGTCGAAACTACCTATAATTTTTGCGTGATATTTTTTACGACGATTTTCGGCTCAGGTCACTATCTATAGATAACCGTGGTGTGACCTTCGCGCACGAAGCCATCGACATCCAAACCTTCCGACACGAGGTACGCTAACAATTTTTTATCGCAGCGGCAATTTTAACTTTTCGCACCAGCGATACGTTTTTGCACGATCGACGATTTATCCAAAATCGGCTACGCGATCGGCGAATTCCTACGGTTTCGCGATCTACGAGCTCTCCAAAATAATCCCGCGATCAGCGAGCATCAGCGATAAACTTCGAGCGATCGACTTCTGCGATCGGGGATTCCTACGAGTCGGATTAATTTCGTGATCGAGAATTCTCGCGAAATACCTTGGAGCAAGACTTTCAAGAAATAAAAGCCGACGAAGAAAAATTTAAAAATAAAAAATAAAAAAATTCTTTTTCGAGCTAACCTCAACAGGGCACCCAAGACCTTCTTCAAGGCCTTGTTTTATAATACGCCCTTGGCGAGGCAATTAAGAGGATGTCGACCAGCAAATCAAGCCCAGAAGGACTCAAGCCACAGGAGTGTGAACGGAGTTCAGGGAGGTCCAAGCCACCCATTTCCTACATTCCCACTGCCATGGACACCCGAAGGTAATCAACAAAATCAAGGTCTCCAACAAAATGACCTTGTCTGTCACCGTCTTCGATGAGGGAAGTCCTGAACAGTTCCTCAACCATGTCCAGACCTCGATGGAAATAATTTCCCAGAGAGGCTTAGACACGGACTACGGGAAGCCTGTAAGGCAGATGCAAAGGCTGAGGCAAAACTGACTGCGGCCACTGCGGCCAAAGCCAAGTTCAAGGGACGGATGAAAATTCCCCGTCCTCCAGTCATGGAACAAAGCAACTGCTGCTAAAATCCACACCAGCGAGGCCCTAGTGTCCGCTGGCCAAGCGATCTTCCTGCAGTACTCCACTCAATTGTCGGAGACTGCCCGTCGTCCTTGGACCACCATCGTTGGGGAGCAAATCAATTGCGAACCCTGGACCGATGTGTATGGGACAGAGCATCCCACAAAACGCCCGGCATCTTGGACCTCCTTTCAGGAGTGTGTCCAGTTGCACCTGCAGACCGTCTTCAGGACGGATGCAGCGGAGCAAGAACGTTTCTACATCAGCAATGGGCTGAAGAAACCAAACAGGGTACCCACCAGGGACTTTGTGCAGAGGATCCAGCGCCTTAACGGGTATGTGGAACTCTTGCCGTGCCTGTTTTACTCTTCCAAGGCTGCAAAGTCTACGAAAGTATGCGGGCCATTTGATGATGCCGACTTGGCAAGCCACATCCTCAGGATGGTTCCTAGGAACTGGCAGGACCAATATGAGCTCAGTGGAGCTTTGGTACCACAGAGTGTCAGGGAACTTCTCGAAGTCCTTGAACGCATCGAGAAGGCCTACCCCACCGAGAAGGTTGGAGAAGGACCCAAGACCGTAGCCAAGGCTAACGACTCATCTAGGAAGAAGATGGTCTCTTTTAGTGACCGGATTCGAAGAAACGTCGCACAGAGAAGTACTGTTCTCTCTGCAAGAAACATGGGGGCGCACATACCACCCACAACACTCCGGATTGCCGGAAGTATGACTCCAATGGGACCCGAAGTCAAGCTTCAAGGGGAGAAAACCAAATGGAAACTCTCGTGGACTAGAGAGACCTGCTCGAGGAGGAAGTAGCTATGCGCAGCTATCCGCTAAAATCGACAAACTTACCAAGTCCAACAAGAAAATGAAAGCGCTATCGGAAAAAGAAGCGTAAGCATCACGAAATGAGCGACAGTGATGATTCAGACTCATCTTGAGATGATGGGTTGGGGAGTACTAAGAAATTGTGTAGTAAAATCGATTGTAATGAAATGATTAACACTTATCTTAGTCCGATTAAGACTTCCCCACGTGCCAACATAACATTTTCTGGTTCAAACAAGACATGTTCGAACCTGGCAGAAGACCTAGGAAATCTTCCAGTCAACCTTACACAGAGTGAAACAATAACCGAATTGTCGGACCCGAACTGTCGGGTGACCTTTTCAATAGTGTGAACCCCCTTGACAGGTAAAGAAGGGCAGGTCACTACTGTAGTAGCACAAGCACGCTATAAAGCGACTGAAAATCCAGCCCGTAAGAATATCGAACACTCTACAGGGCGTCGTACCAGTAACACAGTCATCAGGATCCTACTAGACAGTGGATCTGATGGTGATCTCCTGTTCCATGCAAAAGGAACGGAGAAACGCTTTCCCTACTTGACTAGGCAGGTGCCAAAGTCTTGGCGCACGTCGAATGGGAGCTTCCTAACCAAAGGAAGGAGCGAAGTCAACTTAAAGTTCTTTGAGTATTCGAACAGTAAGGAGTACACAGTGACTCCTGACGTAGTAGAGTATGATAAGAAAAAGATGGCTAAGCCAGCGTTCGACCTCATTCTTGGATGTCAAACCATGAAAGAGCTCGGAATTGTTCTAGATTTTCGAACAAAAGAAATAACCATTGATCACATCATTTTGCCAATGAGAGACATCAATAGTCTGACCTCATCAAACTTGGATAAAGCCTGGGCTGTTAACAACAGCATGGCAAATGAACCACAAAGTACGCAGGAAGCGACACAGCGGGTAGTTAAAATCCTAGATGCAAATTATAAAAGGCAGACCTCCAATCAATTGTTAGCACCAATTGTACTCACCTAAGTCTCCAAGACCAAAACTCGTTGCTGGAGTTACTCACAGAATTTGAGGAACTTTTGACGGAACACTAGGTGATTGGAACACAGAGCCTGTGTCCTTCGAACTTAAGGAGGGCGCAAAGCCATATCATGGCAAGGCATACCCAGTACCAAAATCTCGCAAAGAAACAACTATCAAAGAACTGAATAGATTATGCGAACTGGGAGTGGTAGAGTTTCAGCCCGAATCGGAATGGGCGTCACCATCATTTATCACTGGAAAACAAGACGGAACTGTACGCTTTCTCACTGATTTTAGAGAAGTAAATAAACGACTAGTCCGAAAGCCGTTTCCATTACCCAAAATCAGTACAGTCCTGCAAGAGCTAGAAGGATTTACCTATGCTACAACCCTAGATTTAAACATGGGTTATTATACCATTAGACTGGATCCCGATTCATCCAAAATATGTACCCTCATTTTCCCATGGGGCAAGTATTCTTACCTCCGTTTGCCAATGGGCATCGCAGGTTCACCAGACATCTTTCAAGCAAAAATGTCAACACTAATGGGAGCCTTAGAGTTCATACGAGCTTACCTTGATGATTTGTTATGCATCACAAAGGCAAACCTGGAAGACCACCTTGACAAATTGAAAATGGTGCTTACCAGGCTACGCGAGGCGGGCTTGCGAATCAACGCCCGAAAGTCGTCATTCTGTACCTTTGAAACAGAATATCTAGGTTATACCCTCACACGAACAGGGATTAAACCACAGCAGAAAAAGGTACAAGCGATTCTCGCGATTTCATCGCCGAAAAATGTCAAAGACCTCCGTAAGTTCCTGGGCATGGTCCAGTACTATAGAGATCTTTGGGCAAGACGCAGCGAAGTGCTTGCCCCACTCACCTCACTGGTAGGAGAGTGCGGTCACACCAAGGTCACCAGAGCCAACAAGACGAAAAACGTCCATGGTACTGGGACACGGTGCATCAAAAGCATTCGATGACGTTAAGACTTCAATTGCCAAGGATGTAGTCTTAGCCTATCCCGATTATTCAATGGAATTTGAGATATATACTGATGCCTCGTCTAAACAACTAGGATCAGTTATCACCCAGGGTAATAGGCCCCTTGCGTTCTTCAGCAGGAAGCTGTCGACAACGCAACAGAAGTACAGCGTGACCGAACTAGAACTACTGGCCATAGTGGAAACACTCAAGGAGTTCAAAGGCATGTTGTGGGGACAAAGATTAAAAGTCTACACAGACCATAAAAATCTAATCCAAGACGCCCTCGGATTAACCTCTGACCGTGTCTACCGATGGAGATTGCTCCTCGAGGAGTTTGGCCCCGAAATTGTTTACATTAAAGGCATACATAACACTGTTGCCGACGCCATCTCTCGCTTAGACATCGGACCAATGCCGAGTGAGCACGAGAACTGGATGACGTTCACCAAATGCTGGTGTCATTACACCATGCAAGAAGAGAGTGCGATAGACACCTCTGCATACCAAGAGGAAATGAATCTGGTATTTGCAAACCGCAGCGAAGAAGATGTAATCTACCCGTTAACAGTACGAGAGATTGCAGAAGCACAAAAGCTTGATGCCAGCTTGAAGACGTTGAAAGACCAGTACTCGACACAATTGGTCGAAAGTACACATCTCCTATGTAAGGAAGGAAAAATGGTCATTCCAAAAGATCTTCAACACCGTGCAGTTAGTTGGTACCACCACTATCTACAGCACCCTGGACACACTAGACTCGAAGAAACCCTTCGTGCTGCGATGTACTGGAAAGGTATGCGAAATACCGTCCGTAAATATGTCAAAAACTGTCATGCATGCCAAGTCAACAAGAGGCATAAGCATAAGTACGGGAAACTCCCTACTAAATTCGCCATCACAAACCCTTGGGATGTACTATGTGTGGACCTTATTGGCCCGTATACAATCAAAGGTAAAGATGGGACAGTAATTGATTTCATGTGTCTGACTATGATTGACCCAGCTTCTAGCTGGTTTGAAATAGTTGAACTACCGGTAATCACTGAGGCGATTATTCCCTGGATACAAAAGGGCGGAAGGGTAAAAAGACCCATGAGGAACCTAAGTTAGCATACTTTGATAAGTCATCAGCAATGATCAGCAACTTAGTGAACAAGACCTGGTTTAGTAGGTATCCACGTTGTCAATACATAATTTATGACAATGGAAGCGAATTCAAACTTCACTTCAAAGCCCTATGTGACTCATATGGGATCACGAGTAAGCCTACCAGTGTCAAGAATCCACAAGCGAATGCAATTCTAGAACGAGTGCATCAGGTGATATCATCTATGCTCGAACAGCTGAAATAGACATGGCCCCTTCAGTAGAGACAAGCGATATAGACAAGTTCGTGACGAACGTCGCTTGGGCCATTCGCTCAACATACCACACAGTACTAAAAGCCTCCCCAGGTGCAGCCATCTTTGGACGGGACATGTTGTTCGACATCCCCTTCCTGGCCGACTGGAATAAAATTGGAGAATATAGGCAACACCAAACAGACCAAAACACAGAACGAGAAAATAGCTCACGTCGTGATTGGGACTACAAAGTTGGTGATCAAGTACTTCTTAGAAAAGATGGTATACTCCGCAAAGGTGAAAGTAGATATGAAAGTGATCCTTGGACTATCACATCAGTTCATACAAATGGCACCATCAGGATTCAACGCGGAACCAAATCAGAAAGACTGAATATACGAAGAGTTACACTTTTTTTAACAACCAAACTTAAAACCGTATTAAAGGTCAGTTTCAAAACGACAACAACGGTCTCTCCCTCTTCAAACAACACTTACTCGTTACACATGCTTAACAAACTCTTTAGTTCGTTATTGTTACTCTCATGAGAACCCATTTTTTCACCTAACAACACTTAGGTTTTTTGGTTCCTTTTTACCTGATACTCCATTCGTGGGGCGAGTGACATAGGCCAAGAATCAGCCATTTTTGTACCCTAGGGTACAAAACCTAAATAGAGCATGAATCAGCCTTTTTGTACCCCTGGGTACAAAACCTAAATAGGAGCATTCTCAGGACCCCAAGTAGGAGAGTCCACCTCCCGACGGCATGGACTCCCCAACATGGAAGTTCAGAACCCCAAATAAGAGAGCACTCTTTTGGAAGATCTAAACATCTTTCAGAAGGGTATAGACATACCATATTGTGTAGAAGTCTACACAATGTTCGTTTGCATCGTTTGGACTGGAGTGCAGTTCCACTGCCTTTCCATCCTCACAATAGCACAAAATATAGCTCATAAAATCAATTCTTCGACACCTGTCGAAACTACCTATAATTTTTGCGTGATATTTTTTACGACGATTTTCGGCTCAGGTCATAGTCTAAGACGTATTGGAATGGCCCGTCAGGTATACTCTGGTAGTCAATGAGGTCAATCTGAGCTCTGACATTCATACCTCGGGTGAGCAAAGGTTGATGTCCAGCTTTTGCCTTCTTCCAAGGCCTTGACCTAATGCAAACTGGGCAAAACTTGGGGAACATCTCACAAACCCAGCGAGGGATGCTCTTCCTATATTTCGCTGTAGCACGCTTGAATAAAGTCTTCGCCTTGGGATGGTCATTACCCGCATCCAATTCATGGATTTGCCTAAGGACATCGAAGAGCTTGCTGCAACTCACCACCTTTTGGCAGGTATCCAAGGCTTCTCCCTCACCCTGCTTGAAGATCAGGATGTTGCTTGTGTCGACAGTCCTGATGGCATACTTCTTGAGCCATTTGTACCCAACTTTGTTGGGGATTGTTCTTAGAAGTTTGAGACGTTGTTTCTCACTGGCATCTTGAATTGCCAGCATCAGCTCGTAGATCTGATCAAATAATGCATCACAGATGATATGAGCATGCTTGTTCATCTTCGACATAGAGAAGATCTTGTCGTCTACTGCCTTGTAGAACTCTGCCTTCCTGGCAGATAGAGAAGCAGTGTCTTCATTGCCAGAGACCTCTTCACCTTCTGGAATGGTGGAGAGTTCCTCATGTGGAAAAGTTTCCTCCAAATCCTCTTTCTCTGCATCTTGACAGAACTCCTCAAACTCATCCCCTTGTGAATCAAATTGAACATCATCCTCCTCATCATCTTGAAGGGGCTCTTCTTCTGATGGTATACTCTGGGAGATTGAGTAAGATGAGTCATCCGAATCATCTTTAGAGGTCTTCCTGGATGGTTTTTCCGCTTGCTACCCCGGGCTATGTTGGGAGTGAGATGTTTCTGTGGAGAGTTCTGAAATCGCGATGGGGTGGAAGAACAGCACAATCTGTGCAGATTCACAGAGTGCTAGCAACACAAAAACAAGTGAGCACGATCTGTGGCTGAAATGTGGTTGCGATTGTGCTTGGTTGGCCAAAAAACGCGGGCGAACGTGTGCAATTGGTGTGTACTGCGTTGAATTGCAGTTCGTGTGGGTGCGTTGGATGATGTGTAAGTGCACGTGATGTCGATGCTTTGGATGTGAAAGATCCAAGTGATGGCATGGAAGCAGAAGCAGGCAGATGGCTTATCTACTTATGTCAGAAAAGCCTAACACTCTACTTCACGGGGCTGTTGGCGTCCCAGTTCCAGCACAGGGCAAAAATGCAGTCCCAGTTCCAGCACAGGGCCGGTCCCTTTTGGGGGCCCAACATATGCAAGATCATAAGTTGTTTTTACAACTTACGCAGGATCTTGCATAAGTTAAGGTATTTAAGGCGTTGAAGCGCGCTATCATGACACATATCTTTTCGGTAACGGGATTCCACACATGTGATTTGGAAGGCGAGGGGAGGCTCGTTACAATAGCATGAACAGGCACACTATTCCTGTATCCCAAGACTGCCAAAAATTGTTGTACAGACTTCTTCCAACTTCGACGTTGCG
This sequence comes from Cyclotella cryptica, assembly GCA_013187285.1. NCBI lineage: Eukaryota > Bacillariophyta > Thalassiosirophyceae > Thalassiosirales > Thalassiosiraceae > Cyclotella > Cyclotella cryptica. Next base: position 386,313 of record JABMIG010000078.1, read on the forward strand.
GGGAGTGTCGACTCCCACCATGTCATTCCCCATTATGTAGTGCACTACAAGGGTTCTCATGAACACTCCTTTCTACCCAGCTCCTGCACATTCTTTGGTGTCTGCCCAATACCCCAAGATACAGGGTATCTGGAACCTCACAAAGTCTGTATCGTTACACAAGACACCACTCCTCCAGACCACACCTACGGCATCAAGATGCATCACGAGACCACTAGCTCCCAGAACAACACTTCGTCACCTCATAAAACTTCATTCACTTCAACAACAAAGTTTTTTTCTCCTCATCGAATGAGCCTCTTTGAGACCTTCGATTTTTTCTATTCTCTTCCACCTCTCCCGTCTTTTCATCCGTCAAATTCAAGTAAGTACGCCTAACTTGCCATTGCTTCGACGCACCAAATGTTTGTACCGCATCGCCGCTGCACTTGCGGATACCCCGGTCATTGTTGACAGCAGATATTTGGCATCAACGCATCGTTTTGCAATGGATCCCAACTCTCCGCTGCGACCGTCAATCTTGCACTGTTTGATTGTTGTGTTTTGACTCGCTGTGAACGAGTACTGCAGGGACAGACTACATCTCAGTTCCTGTTCCTTCGGGCCGGAACAAAACCTCATGGGGACGCCCCCCTCCTGCCAAATTAAACCTCTCACGGTTTGCAGACAACCGGCACCCATGCCCTTAATCACGCCGCAACACGATGACCACTGCATCCACGACGTACGGCACTGTCGACGCCAAAGCATAGTGGCATTTCACTGCCGCCTTTGCACAAACACATTGCCAAACTTACAAACACTCACCAATGCAATCTCCACTCACCTCCACAGTGAGCACCATCGCCTTCTTCAATGGCACAGCCGCCGACACAGCCCAGGGCGGCCTCATCACAAATCGCCGCTCCATCCCCACAGGCTACGGATCCCTCAAGCAAGATCTCAACGCATTCGTCACCCTAGCACGCCAGTCTCGAAAAGCCCGCCTCAGCAATACCAAAATCTGGGCAGGCTTCATGTTCCTTACGCCGGACGGAAACCTCCTCTTGTATTTTCTCCAGCGATTCATTGAAAACGCCACTGGGAAGAAGTTCGTCATGGGCACCAAGTCCAAAAACCCGAACAAACCCGCCACCATGGTCCTCCCTATCGAGATCTTCGACCACGTCCTGATCATCTCCAAAAAAGCAACCGCCCCCTCTGACACCGTCTGGGGACCCACCCCGGTCGACCTCGACAATACGGACATCCGGTTGCTCCTCCCACCTGAACGAGACTGGAGCCACTGCTACATCGGACGCATCCCGGCCACATTCCCGGTCCCGTACGGCACCAAAGAAGCAATGACGGGAAAACTCACAGACCAAAGAGTCCTCGACTTCCTCGAAGACGTACTCGAGGATAAAGAGGCCTCCATCTGGGCGGACTGCCTCCATCACGCTCCTGACCACGATTTCGCAAAGATGATTCGGGCTACTCCAGCATTCGCTCCCTTCCTTCTGCCAATGCCACAAAAGCGCATCTGGGCCGACCAACCACAATACACCCCCATTGCTCTCGATGTTGATGACAAAGATCTCAAAAAAGCGTGGTCCCTTGTGAAAGGCGACTGCAACCCCTTGGTTGCGGCCACAATGGGACTTGCAAACACAATCTCCATCGCCACCACCTCCAAGACTACCCCTCCAAGGGAGATCGGTATCGTGACGACCCCCACAGGCCTCCCCGCCACCACTCCACACATCACACCTACTCCGGGATCTTCCAGCGCTGGTGCCACTGAAATCAAGGCCCAGCAGTGCGCGTGACTCCTTATCATCGGATGCTCCTTTAACAGGGAGTCAGGAAAGGTAGCGCCCATCCCCGAAAGCACCCTCTTCCCGATCATCCTAAATTGCTCGTCCAAGACCGACCAAACTACTTGTTTTGCAAGTGCCTTGACCTTGATCATTGACAGCCTCGGACGGTCCAAGAACAATTTCAACCAAAAAGAATGATTGCCACGACTCGAGAAACTCACCCAGGCATACATGGCAACTGTGAAGTGGCACGACATGAAGATCACAAAACTTGACGAACGTAGCATGGTAGGCTTCATCCTCCCTATGCTCCTAGTCCTACCCCCACCTCTGCTAGCAAATCCGCAAATGGGGCCCTTTCACACATCTTTGATGCATAGGATGCCCTTGCCGAGGTCAACAAAAAACGAACCAAGCTCAGCAAGACTAAAAAGTCTAGCGATCCGCAGAGTATACTTTTACAATCAGATTTGATATAATGTACGTAGGAATAGTAGACGAATATGGTACTATTTTTAAGAGGTCCCAGTTCAGCTAACTCACAACACGAATGAGACATAAATAAGCTACTTCCTACGTACTCGCGAATGAAACTTACTTTATTGAAATAACTTCTTGATAATTTGGCAGACTTTGGCAGGACTGGCAAAGTCTGCAAAAGTCTGGGAAAGTCTTCCAAAGTCTGCCTGATTTTTCTTGAGAATTTGAAGAGAAATCGGTCTGAGTCGCATCTATCATATTGGCATCAATTGCCACAAAAGATCGCTTTTTTATTTGGCCTCTGGAATAATTCTTAAGATGGGAAGCCCAAGACATTTTTGTGTGACTATCATCCATTGAGATAGTTATTCAGTTCCAATATCTACTTCCTCTGTTTTGAAAAACGTATTAACCTGTTCTTCTAGAAAGACAGCCAAGTACTTATAGATTGAGGAGGTTGAGGAAAACAAGCTATTTCATTAATTTTTGACAAATAACAAGACTATAGGTGATAATAAGAATAAGACTACCGTATATCTCTGTGTATAAGATCCCACAGATTATATGATATGTTTTGCCGATTTTGTTGACATTTGTATTTTTCACCTAATAAAACAACCCCAGACGTTCTAAACCCTTTATGGGTAGACTTACCTTTCTCATAGCAACACGCACATGTGGTTCGCTCCCTGTGATTCCACATGGTTGCCGAGAAACTTCCGATGTCAGAGAAAGTCACCACCCATCTCGAGCACATGGTGAAGGGGTGGACAGCACGATGAAGCAAGAGAAGTGAAATTGCCAGAGGAAAAATATGCTACAATAAGGCTACTTAAAAGTAAATAGGAAAGATACCATTTTTTTCTCGTGCTGGCACCACTAGCTTTGTACGGATTGTAAGATATGTTTTAATGTATCTTTTGACATTTGGTCAATCTTATACACCGAGATATACGGTATCATTTTCGAATCCTGAAAATAGTTTCTTCTTGATTTTCACTAAAAGCATATTTTTCAAGAATATGTTGCTACATATATGTAGAAATACAAAGAATTCACGTGGCAGTCGAATGATGTTGAGGAAACTTGTCTATCAAGATTTTTTCTTGAAAAAATCTTAGTTTATCAGCAACCGAGGGTTTTATTTGCTTGTCCTTCTCCTCCTTCTTCTTCTTCTCCTTTTCAATGCAACACTTTTTTCACCATCGACTTTTACAGGTATCAAGTAGACATTTCTCGAAATTACCTGTAAAAATTTTGTGTCATGTTTGAAATGCATGGGTAATCAACATATTTTCAGGCCTGCTTACCTTTAAGTTATATCTAAATCCAGCTTAATATCTGCTAAGGTAATATTGTTGTTTTAATATGTGGTGGCCTACTGCAAAAGTCATTTTGGCCTTCAATGGTATGTTGTGACAATGGAACATTTTGATACATCTGTTGAATGTTGGTGATTTTGTTTTCTACGAAACAAGTTCAACTCACTTCTAAACGCATGAATTAATATTTTCAACATACTACATCCCTTTTCTATATGAGGAATGCGCACCAAAATTTTGTCAAGGTAAAACGGTCATTTTTTATATGATATTTCCTATGCGTGGAATGCAAACCGAAACACATCACCAAAAATATTTTCAACGCGCACCATTGATTTTCTATATACAATTAAACATGTCACCAATGCAGTTCACTTCTAAACGCATAAAATATAGTTTCAATGTACCACATACCTTATCTATTTGAGGAATGCGTACCAAAATTTTGTCAACGTACAACGGTCATTTTCTATATGGGGAATGTGCACTTCAGTGCAACACTTGCAACGTCATTTGTGCTGGTAACATAGAGCGTTCATTTTCTATGCGTGGAATGCAAACCAAAACGCATCACCAAAATGTTTTCAACGTGCCGCGTTGATTTTCTATGTACAATTGAAGGCATCACCAGAAATTGCTTTCAATATAGACGCAAAATTTGCTACGTAAATACAGAGTGTCCGTTTTTTATGTGAGGAACAGAAACCTAAATGTATCAACAAAAATACATTTCAAACGGCACAATGTCACCCATTTCAACTGATGCCAAAACCAAAATGATCATACATCTTAACATTCATTTCGTTTGAGATTTTTCTAAGTGTCATAAATAGTCAACGTTGATACATTGTCAATTGAGATGAGATAATACTTCTTTTGTGTTTCTTGGATGTTAAAAATGTCATGCAATACTGCTTCAAAAGCATCAGCCAATAATGATAGTGAGTGTGAGCCTATGTGACATTTTTGATTAATTGAATAATTTCACCAACTTTATTTCTGTACTCTTCTTATAGTCGTCTCTTGGTTTGAAAGATTGAAGCAACTTAGCATGGCAGCAAGACTGATGAAAATTAAAAATGATAAGAAACAAAGAAACAAAAAAACAGACTAAAAGCAAAGGAAAGAAGAGAACCTTAAATCTACCCATAATGTGGGTGTCTACTACAAGAGCCACAGGAATTCAAACTGTGAGAAGAAACGGACCAAGTATAAAATTGATTCTGATTACATCTGCCAACTAAGAAGAGTCTATTATGAAACAAATTCAGATTCCATCCGCCAGCAAAAAGGTTCACTATGAAAGCAATGCAGATTCCATCTCCCTGCAAAGAAAGGTCCATTGTGATACCAATGCAGATTCCATACATCAGCAAATAAAGGTTCACTATGAAACCACTGCAGGTTCAATTTCTCAGCAAAGAAAGGTCCACTATGAAACAAATTCAGATTCCATTTGCCAGCCAAGAAAAGTCCATTATAGAAACAATGCAGATTCCATCTGCCAGAAGAAAAAGGTTCAATATGAAACAAAAGCAGAGTCTATCTGTCGGAAGAGAAAGGCTCATTACAATATCAATGCAGAGTCAATTTGCAAGCAAAAGAAGGCTACTAAAGAAACCAATACTGTTCATAATTCCAATAAAAAGCAAGAGTTATTATGAGGCCAATGCAAAAGTGATTTGTGAGAAACAAATGAAAAGTTACCATCACAGCTAATCTTCCGGACAGGAACATGCCCTTCCCCTTCTGAGTTAAAGAAGACTGGTTCTACTTGTCCTGCGAGCAGAGGGTTAGCTAATGAAAACTCACCAAGTCCTACAAACATTCAGCAGAATACATCACGCACCCAACGTTACCTGCCAAGAGAGTTGAATGAGTCAGAGATGGAGAAGATGGTTCAGAAGATTAGAGAGAAGATCTGCCTGTCAACTGAGTGGATGGTGATGTGAATAGGCACTGTGCACATGTATTTGTTATTTGTGATCGCCTAATCATTGGATTGGAGGAAGTTCAATTTATCAAGAAAGAAACATTGTTGGAGAGCTTAGTTTCAAATGTCCTGGATGTGTCCTTGGACGTGTCCTATGTCCTTAATTTCTCCACGACACGGGTTTTTTGTGGACACAAGGACATACCTCGGTGTTGAGTCCCATGTCCACCCCGTGTCCTCAGAAGTTTGACTCACATACATTACATAACAGAATCTAGGCACATGCCAAGGTATCTTACGTATTTTTGTACTGCAAGCCTTATGGATTGCACTTAAATGAATGTAATACGCAGGTAACAGCCACCACTCTTGGTATAGTTCACCTGAAAGTATCAAAAAGGACCCTTAAATGAAGTAAACACTCTATGTCCTCTCACGTCCTGTCATGTCCTCTGTGTCTAAAATTGAATGGCCTATGTCCTCGTTTGAAAACACTAAAAACATGAGATGTCCAGGACATGTCCAGGACATATCCTGGACGGTGTCTTTTTCAACAATTTTTGGACGCGGACGCAGCGGAAATGTGAAACTAAGTTGGAGAGTTCATCAAAATTAGCTGTCTCAGATAATGAAGAACACTACGATGGTATCCCCATGCATCCAGAATTGGTGAAACAATACCAAGTTGATGATTGTGATTTGAAGCATTTTTTGCTTTCACCTGGGGCGTGCTTAGATCCTAAAGGTTACGAATGTTGTGAGATGTGCTATGAGAGCTTAAAATGTTCAAGAAATAAGGATCAAGACAAACCTCCCAAAGTTGCAACAGCCAATGGATTCCCAATAGGTCATGTTCCTGATGTTATCCGTTTTCATGACAAAAGTGGCAATATCAAGAATAGAAGTATTGATGTTGAAATTGATTTGGATGATCTCATTTGTGCGTCAATCAGCCCAGTAAGGGGATATGTTCATGCTTACACTGGCGGAAGTCAGAAATCTGTGAAAGGGCATGTTTCTATGTTCAGTGTTGATCAATCTCATGTAGAAGGAGCACTGCATAAGTACAGGAGCTCAATAGGAGGGAAACATTAATGTTGCATTGTGTGGCAGAATAACGCCTGCTCAGAAAAATGCGGCGAGGAGGCAGGCTGAATTGGACACTGACCTTTTTATGGATCTATTATCATGGTTCATTAAGGAATCAGGTCACGAGGGATACAGTGATGTGGTGCCTCCTAATGAATGCCCAAAGCCTGTTATTTTACCGCAAGATGACGACAATGATAATAATACTTCCGAACCTGTGGCTCCAGAATTAGAATGTCAAATTCAAGGCAAGACATGTTACTTCTCAAGTGAGACACAGAATCCAACAACAGAGAACTCTGTTTTTAGCACTGCATTTTCATGTGCTAAATAAATAAAACTTCTTGCAGGTTCCCAATTGACACATCTCCAAAAACTGGCTTCTAATGGTTTGTTGTAACAATATAATATTTTGATTCCCCTTTTTATGAGTGGTTGCACTCTAGTGCATGCCATTTGAGCGCAGCCACTAATCAGGAACAGGGGCAGTTTACCAGACCATGTGTCATGAGCTTGGGCATGCAAATTGAGCTTGGACAGGCATTGATCAGTTTACCAGGACCATGTGTCATGTGTCGCTTCCACTGTTATCTTACTTAATGAAACATGACTTCTTCCACTTTGTAGGCTCCCACTTCTGCTAAAAAATCTTGCATCGGCTGCTGGTAATATTATGGTACAATACTGATAAATTGACTGCTGTTTCAGCAAGACAGGCAACTTTGCGACGTGGAAGTTTTTGGCGAGCCAAACTGACAACAAGTGACGACTTGGCATTTTTTTTCTCATCTGACGACTTTCACGACCATCTGACGACCCTGACGACTCCGTGTGACGACATTTTGACGACCTGACGACTTTTGGTGAAGACTTTTGGCGACCCTGATGACTTTATGTGACGACCTTTTGACGACCAATGTTGCGACTCATCGATTACCTCTTGGCGACCCTTCTGGCGACTCTGGCGACCCTTCTGGCGACTTCACGACCTTCTACTAAGAAGTACAGTTAGAGCAAGTCCCGAACAGTACGACTCGATGACGACCATGACGACTAACGACCCAAACTGACTACCCAAGAGATCTACTGCGACGACCCGTGCGACTCCACCTGGCGACCACTGGCGACCCAAGTGGCGACCAAAAAATGACCCTGGCGACCCCTGGCGACTTTTGTGGCGACCTCTGGCGACCCAACTGACGAACGGTTGACGACCTCAAAAATCTATTGACGACAACTGACGACTCCGTCTGGCGATACTTATTGCCAAAGTAGAAAATTGCCTGTCTTGCAGGACGACTTCACATGTGATGGGGCAATGGTCGGGAGTGTTTGGGATAGGAGGGTTTTTCTTTATGTCCAAAAGTTAGTGCAAAGGCACCTCGTTGTTCTAGAACATTCTAGAATTAGCTGCAACAGACAAACTCTGAACAACGGATTTGGAGAATATTGGGAAGGCTCCCAATTTCCCAGCCATTTCCCCCCATTTCCCCCTCTCTCGAGAGGGTATGTATCACTATTCAAACAACAATTCGAACACTGACATCAGCATCTCCTGGCAACCCTCTTAAGACCACAAGTCCAACCCCGACAAACCCAACAACACTGACGACCCCATAAACCATGGGACGCATAACAGTCTTCTCCATCGACGGCTGTACTCACTGTCGCCAACTGAAAGCCGCCCTCGCCGCACGCAACATCCCCTACTCCGACATCAACATCTCTCACTACCCCCAAAAGCGATCAGACATGCTCGCTCTCACCGACCGCCACACAGTGCCCCAAGTGTTTTTCAACGAACGATATATCGGTGGAGCCGACGAAACGATTCAGTTGCTGCATGAGTGGGATGAAGAACTCAAAGGGGGGTCGGTCACGGCGCGTGACCGATATGTTGACACTATCGAATCGGAGCCGGGGCCGTTCGATGGGAAGTTGTCCCTTCCGACGGGTCCCCCGGCAATTCAATATATGAATTTAACTGTTAATCGTCCCAAGGAAATTACGGAAGTGAATGGGAAGCATTTTACCACATTGCAGCTTACGAAAGAGCTCATAAAAAAGATGCCGAGAGGGGATCTCTCAACGTTCGGAACTGTTTATCACAATTCGTTTAAGGGATCAGAAGCCGTGAGTTGAAGATGCTTTGTGCGACACTAATTTGTCAGTATCTTTTGCATTTCAGCTCAATGTCATGTTACGCTCCGATTTTTGCCACTCAAGGTCACCGCTCTTATGAAGGCTTTCGATCTTAAATCCAAAGACGAAGCTGTGCAACTGGGAATGAAATTACAGCGAAAACATTTCATCGAGCATGCCTCCAAGGGAGACCACTCGTTTGGAGACAACAAATTCTACTTTCGGCTTTATCCATTTCATACCCCGCATGTGCTCAATTCTCTCAGGGCTTGGAATCATCCGTCGAATGATGTGAGTGATTTGTGTTTCTACGTTTTCAAAGACAAGATCAGATGCTTATCTTGAAGTGTACACCCCATGACAGGAACCCATCAATGTAATCATCCTCCTCTCCAAGCTCTGGGACAACTTAGAATCCCGTCACTTCACTCCAGAAGGACTTGTTAACCATGCCACACTTCGCCATGACGACTTTTACTGGAAGTTCGAAGATGATTCGTGCGAGTTGCAAACGATTTCGTTGAAAGACATGGATGACAACACGAAGACTGCATTCGTGATCAACTTGTACAATCTCATGATCAAATATGCGTTCGTGAAAATGGGCGTGCCTACATCAGACACGAGTAGGCATTACTTCTATGATAATGTGTGCGTTAATCTCGGAGGCGCGGTTTTTAGTTTGAATGACTTGGAACATGGAATTTTACGTGCCAATGCAAAAGCACCTTATCGGCTGACAAAGCAATTCACGATCATTGATTCTAGAAAGAATTTGGCACTCAACAAGATGGACTCTAGGATCCATTTCGCTTTGAATTGTGGAGCTAAGAGCTGCCCATCGGTTAAAAGGTATACAGTAGAAGCATTGGACGAAGAGTTGCGCTTGGCAGCAATGGCATTTTGCGAACAAGATGACAATGTGTCAGTGGATGATGCAAACAGTATGCTTGGACTTTCCAAGATTTTTTACTGGTATATGTCAGATTTTGGTTAGTGATGCATTCGATTTGATGTATCTATCGCTTAATGTCCCTTTTTGTTTCTCGGTGAATTCTGAACAATAAGATTTCTGCGTTGTTTCATTCAGCAACATCTAAAGAGGAGCTTCCATCCAAGATTGTTCAGTACCTTAGGGGAGGGAAGAAAGAGAAACTTGAGGGACTTATCCAGAAAGGAAGAGTTGGTATTAAATTTCTTGAGTACGATTGGTCAACAGATGATTGCAATCAACTACAATTTTCCAAGTCTTACCTACGCAGTTTTGCGCCTGAAATGTATCGTTTTTGATTTATGTGATAGTTAGTTAGTCTTTAGAATGATGCAAGAAGGTAAATAGTAGTAGAAGATAAATGAAAATCAAGTTACGCCTTGCATGTAATGCCTATTTTAGCTAATTACTCGCTCTCTGCCTTGATTTCATCTAACCACTTGGCCAAGATATTCGTTATCTGCACGAAACCAAGGCGTATGTCATCCGTGTCCTTGTCACTTGGACCGACATGTGACAAGTCAGAGTGGTGAGCACCATTCTCAAAATTCAAAGCCAAAATAGAATCAGAAACATTCTCCAAGTACGATCCACCTGACCACATATCTTGCAAACCATTGGTAAACAAGATCCTCGAGGCACCATTTCCCACCAAATCGTCAAAACCCATATCATCAACGAGGGCACGTGGCTGCGGCACGACATCCTTTCCATAACGCTTCTGGCAATATTCTGTTAGTGCAGCATAAGTCCATTTCCTCTTAGGAAACATCGACTCGGAGGAGAAGCCGATTGGATCAACAACAGTAGTACACAGTTGAAAGTCCCACATCTTGCCGTCATTACCACCGCCAGAACCACTCCAATCTGAAGTGGTGATACGAGCGTTTTCTCCATCAGGCAGAAAGATAGAAAGATCAAAGCATGGGGTCTCTTCTTCACCAAGGAGGGATGGGTACGCTTTTTCAAATTCAGCATCTAAACCAACAAGCTCAAAGAACTTTGCCATCCTTTCCAAGGGCTTGGAATTCTTGTGCTGAAACACTTGACATGCTTTGTACAACCCCAGGTCCTTTCCAGGCGGGTAGGCGTCCATATCGTAGTCCGCAAAGGAGAATCCCACTGCCATCATGACATCATCTTTTAATGTCTTCACGTTGTCAATGTACTTCGGAATAGAGTCGACACACATGTTCATACTCTTGACTGCTTCCTCAACTGAATTGGCATTCATTAAGATCTTCGATGCATCCTCCAACGTCTCACGAACGGCTCTGACACAACCCTTAGAAGCATGCTCTGCAGCCTGTGTCACAATGTCATAGTACACGTATTGATCTGTACTTTGGTCATATAGCTTCAATGGAGCCGAGCTTGCGTAGGAAATGTCTACAAAGTCACGGTACACTAGGCGAAACATGGCTGATAGAAATCCTGGGTAAGAACCACCCACTGTAATCACTGGGCAGTACTTGTCGGATGTGCGGTCATAGTCTAAACAATTCAATTCATCCTTGAAATGCTTCGCGAGGCGGACCATATCTGCCATAGCCTGTTGCGGAGTCAGCAGTTCTAGCAACTCTTGCACAGTAGCTTCTCTACCCATGATTGGCTGGTACGGTCCATAGAATCGATGCTCGATTTCAATCACGGCTGCACCAAATCTCGGTGCCAAGTGCTCAGTGACGAACGGGTAGAGCATTCCGTGATCAAGAGCTCCTTCCCCTCCAATAATGACGAAGATGGGAGATCCAGGTCCCTTGAAGTATTTGGTGCTCTTATAATAGCGATTAGACCAAGTCGCCGAGGACGCATCAGGATCGGTAGAAAAGTGATTAACGAGTTGATCGTCATAAAACAAGGGTTCGTTCATGTCGTGGTCGTTGTCGTAAGGGTTGTCGTCTGCCATGCCCAGTATGGTTAGGGTAGAGGCAGCAATGCTGTCACCCCTGCTAGCGCTGCGACTGTTCGGTGAAAGAGCGAGAACAAGGACAATAGCTGTTAGGACGACGATGCCTCGCGCCCACGTCGGCGCAAATCGCCCGCCGCTATCATTGCGTATGGTTGTTGGCACAGAGGGATCGTCGTCCTCTGAATCGTCACACACAAGATCCCAATCTTGAACAGCGCCGTACTTGTTCATTATATCGTCCTGACAGTAAAATAAACTGACTCGATGGATGATCGATGAATATTATTTGTTGTGTCGTTTGTATAGTACGAAAGAAAATATAATGATGTATTATAACACTGGCCAATTTCTTGACACATTTCATAATTTGATGAACCTCACGGAGGACATGATATTATTTCACAACCTCACATTATTTCAGGGGTAAAAATATGATAATAAACCACCCTCCCTGCCGCGAATCTTGGCGGAACACCTCTTTTGTACAATAGGGTTAGGTGTCTGGAAGGTGTGTGATCTCATTGACGGGTCGACACTCATAACGATTGACATTTTGAAAATGCACCCGGTACGTGTACTAGACGTACACGTATAAATAAGAGACTGTGCGTTATTGACACTCCGACTCGAAATCCTACTTTCATAACTCCACTCTACGTCTACGTCTCCCACTATATATTTTTTACATTACCAGCAGCCGCTGCAAGATTTTTTGGCAGTGGAAGCTATTTTTGCTGGAAGTTTAGTTTTTATGTTGTAGTCTTTTGAAGTTCCTATGTTATTATAAGGTACCGTCATTTTGATCGGAGAAGGTTTTTGGGTGAAGTACGTACGTGTCATAGTGGAAGAAGGTTGAGTACCGTGACATGTTCGATTCCGTTCGTTCTGACGTCAGATTTTGGATGCTGCATGATAATGAATGTTATGACGTTACAGTGTACCGGTCATTATGATGCAGAAGGTTTTCGGTGAACTGCGTACGTGTTTTGAATTAGAAGAAGGTTGAGTACCGTGAAACGATCGATTTTGTTCTTGTTGATTGATATGCAATTTTGTGATAAATGAAGCGGGAATGCTTTGATAAATCAGGCAATATAACAAATTGCCTGTGTGAAATGTCTTCGATTTTTGACATGTGTGTTCGGGAACCCTGTGCAGTTATTTAAAGTTACATGGTAATTTAACACTGCGAGCTGCTGGTGAAAATCTCTAGATGTTTTTAACAGTATTTTAGTGTTTAGAGGATTGTTTTTGCAAGGGAAGATGCAACAGTAGATCACTTTTCATTGCACAATAGTTAGGTGAGTGTTTGGTTTTGTTGGGTTCGTTCCCTTTTGTCTTGTTTTGGTTGTGTTGGCTTTGGTTTGCTATGGTATCGACGAGCTAGTGATGTGTCATCACTGGGAGGTTGGGATATTTAGTTGTGTGGTGTGATGGCGTCGTCGTGCAGCAAGTTGTAGCACGGCGTCGCCGCCTTGTGCTCCATTTTGTTGCATGGTGTTGTCGTTGTGTGCATCGCTGGTCTGGTATCGTTTTGGATTGGCTGTTTACTTTGTTGCTAGTGTTTTGCAGTGGCTTTAATGTGGGATTGCTACGGTGATGGCTTCGTCGTGCAACATGTTTTAAGCGTGGCGACGGCGTCTTTGTGCTTTTTTGTTGCATCTTGTCGTCGTCGTGTTCAAATCTGGTTTGGTATGGTTCTTGAGTACTTGCTTGCTTTGTTTGTAGTATTTGGCAGCGGTGCTGATGTGGGGTTGTGACGGTGTGTGGCTTGGTGTTGACTTTGCTCTGCAGTGTAGATTTTTTAATTCTGACATTGTTCTTATTGTTTTATTTTTCACACATTACAGTTGAGCAAACAGACAACTAGGTATGTACTGTCGGTGTTGGTGGTCTGCTGTTTGTTGCTTCTGGTTTGGTGTTGACTTTCTTTGATTCTGTTGTTGTGGTGTAGTTATGTCAGTTCTGATGTTCCGTTTTTGTATTTGACAGTTCCAGTTAAAGTAGAAGACACAGAGGTATGTTACATCAAGCGATTGCTGTAATCACCAAGGGATTGCTTTAATTGGTATTTGTGGGTGACTGCATCTTTGGACACTCATTTGCTTGTAAGTTTTATAATGCTTTTTCATATTTATTTTGTGCTGTCTCGGTTTTGATTTATAATTCTGACTTTCTCTTATTTGTTTTAATACAATAGTCAGTTGAGAAGGAGATTTTGGTATCTTCTGATTTGTCGTTAGATTCTGTCAGATGTTCAGCAGTTATTGTGGGGATTTTCTGTTTTCATTGAGTTGGGTGATAGGATGGCTGGATGTCAGTTGGGTGTGGTGTTTTGGCGTTGTGTAATGTTTTGTGGGATTTTGGTGGTAGGATGCACAATTTGAACAATACACAGTTAGTGGGTTTAGGGGAAGCTGGTTGTTGTACAGTTGACTCATTTGGAATTATTGGCTCGCATGGTATGTTTTTTATAGCTGTCGTGACATGGTTCTTTCATTATAAATGTACTATTTATAGTTCTGACGCTCTGTTATTTTTTGTATGACCAGATTCAGTCAATAAGTGGATTTAGGTACCTACCGATCCGTCTTTTTTTAAGTTGGGTGATTACAGAGGTGGATGTCCGTTGGGTTCTGTCTGTTGGCGTTGTGCAATCTTTTGTAGCATTTTATTGGTTGGGAGTGATTGATTCATTATTCGAACAATACACATTCAGTGGGATGATATGATTGCTAAATTGAGTGTGTTGAAATTAGAGAGGTGGCTGTTTGTAGGAGTGATTTTTGTGTTTGGATTGTTGGATGGTTGATATTTTAGGGGAGGTTGGTTTTTACACAGTGGACTCTTTTCAGATTATTAGGTTTGGTATTCTTTTTGGGTATGTATTTTTGAAGTAGCTTTCTTTTTATATTTTTTATAATGAATTTACTAATAAATTTTGATTTTACCATATTTTGATTTAGGTTAGCAGTATTTGCTATTGTGCTTTATTTGAGATGTCACAATTATTAGTGACAGTGTTATTTTGGTGTTCATTGCTTCTCGTGGTTTTTCTATGTGGCAGCAAAACTTTCAAAAGTTTCTGTATTTTGGTTGTGTTGCTCGAACGATCGTGTGCTTGTGTGGGTCTGTTTCATATTTGTGATGATGAGTGTTTGTTGTTTTGCGAGAGTACCTCATTAAATGTGTCCATTCAGCTTTTGTGTGTGGGTGAATGTTGTTACAGTACCTAGAGTAGTGAGATGTACATTGGACCTTTAGTTTTAGTTTCGAGAATTAAAATTATTAAATTCTCAAGTTTTCGCGGTTTGGGCAAGCAGAGTAGATTGCAGCTCATAAATTAATTACGACCTTATTAAGCAATCAAACGCAGTTGCCACTGTCTAGCAGTCGTAATTAATTCTTTTAGACAATGACAATCCGCCACGATACCGAAGACGCATTGGAGAAGTATGAGATCACGAAAATTGACGGTCAACCAACAGAAGAGGATTTGAACTTACTCGTAAAAGAGTTGAGCAACGCACTCGGAAGCATCGCAACCACAAATGGAGGCGGAGAGCATGGGTACGTTGGACTGATCGTCGAGGAAGCCGAATACATTACCTTTTCGAATGGAAACGAGAGATTTGTGGTCCCAACTAACCCGGGCGCGTACCCAGCGACTGTCGACGCCGATGCAGTAATTCGCGAACAGCAGATTGCAGAGCACAAGGCAAAGATTGTTGAGTACGAAACGTTCCTCGGGGTCCAGAACTTCTGTCGAAGGCAAATTGTTGAGTCTGTCGATCACGAATGGATCGCGGAGATTGAAAGCGAAACGATGGGTTTCAACCACAAGTCCCCAAAAGAACTGATCGCCCACCTTCGAGGTGTCGGAGGAACTCTCGATCACATGGATGTCACGGAGCTCACGGCGAACCTGCAGAAGGATTGGGACGGAATCGGGCGCCAGCGGCTCACTTTGCAAGAGGAGATCGATATGAGCGTCAACTCGAGAAGGTAGGCCACAGCAAAAACCCAACATTGCGCCTGGCGTTCGGTCTCGCGACTTTCCAAAAGTCAGGAGAGTTTGAAGCGTCGCTCCGCCAATGGGACGAGAAGAGCACAACGCAAAAGACTTTCGCGAATTTTTGAGTCTTCATCCAGAAAGAGTTCGCGAAACATCACAAGCAAAACAGGTCGACGGCAAAGTCCGTTGGGCATGGCATCGCGAACAATGTCATCTTAGATGAGCAAGCGAATCAAATCGAAACTCTCGAGCGCAGGCAATGATCATGGCAGAAGTGGCGAACAGCATTGCAGAGCAGAATCAGAAACAATTCAAGGAGATGATGGCCATGTTCCAGAAGGCCATCGAGACCAAGAACTCACCTAATGCCCCAGCCAATCCCACTGGCGGCAAGCAGAAGAAGAAGTGTCCCCACTGCACCAAGCTCGTCTACCATGCTCCAGCGAAGTGTTTCGAGCTCGAGGCCAATGCCGCCAACCGCCCTGCCGGATGGAAGAGCACCAAGGAGTCCTGAAGCGGCGCGGAGGTCAAGTCCACAGAGCAGTGGCGACCGGGTGAGGTAGATATCACGAAAATAACAAAGCGATTCCCTTACCTGATCACTACTGGGACTGAACCTCCACTGCCACACGAACTCCAAGCCAATTCATTGTACACAGAAACCACCGACAACGGTCCGAGACCAATATCAAAGCTCTCGCGCCGATGGGCTCGTCGATTAGAAAGAAGAAAAGACAATAGTGAGTATCGGAAAATAGAACGCGATGCAATCGAAGAGGCAATCAAACAAGCAATGGTTGATTCGGGCGCATCAATTTCGATCTCCAACACTACCAAAGGGATGCACCTCACAGGCGAGTCAGACAAGCAAGTCAAAGCCGCCGATGGTGTCAAACTCAAAGCAACGCACACAGCAATGTGGCCAACCAGTGCACTCTCCAAGGGTGCAAGACAATCCTACATTATTCCAGGAATCGAAGAACCATTAATCAGCGTTCCCGTCCTATCAAACAACGGTTACACAACAGTTTTCTTACCTGGCCAAGAAGGAGTCAACATCTACCAAAGCGATGATGTGACCATCACGGAAAAGGCTCCGCCAGTCCTCCAAGGGTGCAGAGACGAGCGGGGATTATGGTATGTCCCAATTGCCAACGAAACAACCATCGATCCCAGTCTGAATATTGTCGAGTCGGCTATGAATGTGTACGAATTGCCAAGCACGAACGAGGTTGTGAGATGGATGCATGCAGCGCTGGGATATCCAACGAAGTCAACGCTACTCACCGCCGCAAAGCACGGAAATCTCGTCACATTTCCTGGCATGACGCCAGAGAATATCTCAAAACACTTCCCGGAGTCAGATGAGACGCAGAAGGGGCACATGAAGCAGACAAGGCAAGGTGTTAGATCCACAAAAGTCGTTGATGAAGACGCGATGATTGGGTTCAACCCAACGCCAGGAGTCAAGCACAAAGATGTGTACTTACGGGTTTTTGATACCACGAAGAAGACGATGTATTCCGACCAAACGGGGAAGTTCCCCATCACATCTGCACGCGGGCACAAATACATAATGGTAGCCGTCGAGTTAGATGGGAATTACATTGATGCAGAGCCAGTCAAGTCAAGGACAGCAAAGGCACTTACCAAAGCGTATCAAGCCATCTTCCAACGTTGGCAAGCCACCGGAGCAGTCAGTCCAAATTGGCACATGCTAGATAACGAAGCACCTGAAGAATTGAAGAAAGCAATCCGTGCGAATAAGTGCAGAGTTGAACTAACTCCAGCCGATCAACACAGACGTAATGCAGCCGAACGCGCTATTCAAACATTCAAGGGGCATTTCATTGCGGTATTGGCAGGGGTAGACAGCAGCTTTCCAATCAATCAATGGGACGAGCTGTTGCCTCAAACAGTACTTACCTTAAACCTACTCCGGCAGTCCAATGTGGCACCAAATATATCGGCATGGGCTTATCATCACGGCAGTTTTGATTACAACCGAATGCCATTGGCGCCGATGGGTTGTGCAGTGCAATTCCACATCAAACCAAGCAGGAGGAAAACCTTTGGTGAGCATTCGGAAGATGGATTCTATCTCAAAACATCAGAGGAGCACTACAGAACACACATCATATTCGTCAAAAAGACACGAGCAAAACGGCTGGCCGACACAGTGTTTTTCAAACACAAGTACATTACACAGCCAACAATCACTCCGGCCGATGCAATCGTCAATGCGTTCAACAAATTGAGACAAACAATTCAAGGAATACAACATTCGAAAGAGGATGCACAGTACGAGGCAATCGAATGAATTATGCAACAGGCACAGCAACAGCCAATTCAGCAAGCAGAGCAGGTGAACATTCCAAGGGTGGAACGAGAACTTACCGAGCAAGTTCCAAGGGTGCGATTTGCAGAAGAACCGGCATCACCGAAGGAGCCCCAGGAGAGGTTGATTGTCGCGTGGCCAAAGGAGCAGATTGTTCAACCATCCAAAAGCCCAACACCGAAGCCCCAACCAATCCTCAAGAGGCCCACGTCTATTGCCAAACCAGATTCGATAGCAGAAAGAGTCAAAGCAAAACGACAGCAACCCGAAACCACACAGACTGAATCAATCGCTGAAAGAGTTGCCCGCAGACGAAGAGAACGAAAAGTCGAAGTAGCGCACGCAGTTTTGGACCAAGAAACAGGACAACTGCTCGAATACCGCCAACTATTGAAGCATCCGAGGTTCAAAGAATTGTGGAATAGGTCTGGTGCAGACGAATTTGGAAGGTTAGCCCAAGGCATCAAAGGACGAGTCAAAGCAACAGACACAATTCGGTTCATACACAAGCATGAAGTGCCCGCAGACAGGTTCAAAGATGTCACTTACGTAAAGTTTGTGTGTACAATACGAACAGAGAAGAAAGATCCGTACAGAACCAGGCAATCTCATAAATTATCCCGACGACGTCGGCACACCAACCGCCAACATGCTATTAGTAAAGATCTTCCTCAACAGCGTCATTTCAACACGAGGAGCACGGTTTGCCAATGCGGACATTGCCAACTTCTATCTAATGACACCGCTGAAGAGACCCGAATATGCAAAGATCAGATTATCCGATATACCTGAGGAGATAGTGGAAGAATACAATCTGCGTGAGAAGGCAACTCCTGACGGTTGGGTTTACATCAAAGTCATCAGGGAATGTACGGTTTACCACAAGCCGGATCACTTGGACACGATTTGCTCGAGCAACGATTGAATGCAGAGGGCTATTTTCAAAGCAAGATTGTACCTGGTTTGTGGAAACACGAAGTACGGCCGATAATGTTCGTCCTTGTTGTTGATGATTTTGGAATCAAATACACCAGAGAAGAGGACTTAGACCATCTCATCAAATCCATCAAAAAGCATTATGATGTAACCGTTGACAAAGATGGAAAGGAGTATTTGAAGATTGAGATAGATTGGGATTACAAGAACAGAAAGGTACATCTATCAATGAAACCCTACCTTGAGAAGGCACTCCGCCAATTCGACAACCTAGTCCCAACGCAACGCAGAGACTCCCCACACCCACATGTCGAGCCAAAATACGGAGCAAAGCAACAGTTTGCAGAGTATGACACGTCGGAACCTGTAGGAAAGGATGAACAAACACATCTCCAAAAGGTCACAGGCAAATTCAATTATTATGCACGAGCCGTCGATCCAACAATGTTGACACCACTCAGTGCATTAGCAGCACAACAGTCTAAGCCAACTGTCAATTCAATGCAACGAGCACAACATTTTTTGGACTACTCCGCAACACAAGAGCCAGCTGTACTCACCTACCGTGCCAGTGACATGATACTGGCCATTCACAGCGATGCGAGCTATTTAAATGAATCGAATGCACGGAGTAGAGCAGGGGGGCATCACTTTCTATCCGAAGATGTAACAAATCCCCCCAACAACGGACCGATTTACAACGAAGCATCCATAATCAAAGGAGTCATGTCATCCGCAGCAGAAGCAGAACTCGGCTCACTTTACATGAATGCACGAAAAGGTGTTGAGGAGCGAAATATTTTAGAGGAAATGGGACACCCCAACCAGCAACACCGGTGCAGGTCGACAACTCAACAGCAGACGGCATCGTCAACAGCAGAGTGCAACCAAAACGCACCAAGGCCATGGATATGCGGTTCCATTGGCTACGGGACCGCGCAATCAATCAGAATCAATTCAGATTTTATTGGCGGCCGGGGGCACAACAGCGAGCTGATTATTGGACCAAACATCACCCTCCCGCACATCATCGCAACATGAGAGGTGAGATTCTGACACCATACAAAGTGGTGATAGATTTACGTGCAAAATTGCAAAACGCACGACAGTAAATTCACGGAAACACCGAAACAGGCACAAAGCTCCACTGCAAGGGTGTGTTACAGTACCTAGAGTAGTGAGATGTACATTGGACCTTTAGTTTTAGTTTCGAGAATTAAAATTATTAAATTCTCAAGTTTTCGCGGTTTGGGCAAGCAGAGTAGATTGCAGCTCATAAATTAATTACGACCTTATTAAGCAATCAAACGCAGTTGCCACTGTCTAGCAAATGTTGATATTTGGTCTTGCTTACATCTCATCGTCATTATTGTCAAATTATCGTTCCAGTCAAACATGAATCCAAATTCCAACGACGAGAAAGTCTCTGATGCTGCAAAAGGTGACGACGTGACAGAAATGTCTGAGGTAAGCATTTTGTCATTTGTTTACTCTTGTTTGTGGTTTTGGTTCTTATATTGTCAAAATTAATTTTAGAGTCCACAGAACAGTGTTGTTACTCCTTTGACTCTTCAAGAAATGGGTGTAAGTTTACCATTTGTTGTATTGTGTTTCTGTTTCATACCGTTTTATTTTTTAATCGTTTTGTTACTGACTTCATTTTTTAATCCTCATTCCAGATGCTAAGGACTATGCTATCTGTGTGGACTTCGTTTTGTCGTCCAATCAGTGTTGAGACTGATGCTGATAAGGATCCGCGATCGATCAACATAAACATAAACAAATCTAGCGATCTACCGGAAATGAGCAATATCTCTTCTGTTAGTGGTTGTTCTCGGGCGGTAGTCAATCAGTTAACGGAGATTAAGGGTGTTTTGTCGGAAATCAATCATTCATTGAAGGCGTTAGCTTGTTCACCTTTTCCGATGACTCCATCGAGTTGCAGGAACAAAATTCGACATTGTCGGTGAGGTCTGAAGAGTTTCCAGAAGATGCAAAGAAATCTTATTTGATCAGGATCGACATTCCAACTCCCGATGGAAAAAAGTTTCGATGCTTCGTTCTACCCCGAAGTTCTTTATTCAATTTTTCGGAGGGACAGCAGCTCGGCAGCACGAAAAGAAAGGTTTAGCAACGGATGCATTGAAGCTCTTGCTTTTATCAGCTTGGAAGACTTTTGGTAACGACCATGATCGAGTTATCGTCCCAGTAGTGTTGGAGTGGGAAACAGACAATACAAAGAGTGTTACTGATTACGGGACTGTATGGAAGGAGGAAGTCGATAAATGGTGTCCAGTTGGGAATAGGACCGGGGCCAATTCAGTGCTCTGGCAGTAGTTGCCACGAGTTCTGGGCCTTTTCTCTTTGTCTTTTCGCACGATTATGGATTAGCTGCTGCTGTTGAGTCAGTTGAACCGATGCTGACTGGTTATGTGTCTGAAAGGAAAGGCATCCCTGCGAAGTTTCCTTGGGCTGCCCTTGGTGATATTTTCATGGATTTGCTTTCAGTTGAAGACACGAACCAAGGCGCTGTGATTAGTGCATTAAAGACTAGGACTGTTGCAAATCTTGATCCTTTCAGTGAGAAGACGAAGCTCTCTGAGTTGTTCCCAATGAAGGACGAGGATTTCTTGATTTCTTTGCCAAGAGACAATTGGAAGACAAATGATTATTCGCTTGCTGTTTTTGGGGTTGTACGCTATTGCTCCACAAATGTTACCGGGAGGATGAGTGTGCCTCGCTTCAATCCATTTCTTGGTTTGGAGGAGAGGTTGAGTGCCGCCATGATTGTGGATGTGCCAGCGTTTAGAAATGCAATTTGCTGGGTATTGTGGGATGTATTTTTTAAGTTGGTGACTACCAAGGTTGCAACTCTCAGGAGTTCTGTTGATGGTTTGGATTTGCCGGAAGAGTATGATGAGGAATCTGTTTTTCAAGGATTTAGAGATGAAATGGAATCCTCTTTTGCACCTCACGAAGGTAAGTTATTTGTTTCCAAAATTCTGTTATATGCATCTTCTTTTGGTATTTTCTAATAAAGTGTTTGGCTGTGCTTTCAGTTGGTAATGCCGCCGATAATCAGAAGAGGAAAAACCCTGATACTGCAGACAGCCAAAAAACCAAGACGAAAAAGCTTAAGAAACCTGTTTCCACTTTTTCAGCACATGGAAACACCCGTAAGTGAAGCATTGTTTTGGAAGACCAGAGCCTTTATGTTTATTTCTAAAGATTCGATGACTTCAGAACCGCTTGAGACGTCGAGGAAGATTGCAGAGTCATCTAGCGAATCCATTCAGGGTGAGCATCGTAGTCATGTTACCGTGATAAATTAACACATCATTTATTAACACTGTTTCAGTTTCTGGCCACTGCTTGTTTATAGGGATGTGGTATGTGAATTCAAGTTACATGGGCACTTTGCCTACTTCAGCCAAATTTGACGAGGCTCGGGTTTGGATTTTGGAAGCCCAATTTAAGCATGTTCAAGTCATCACTGCCAAAGAATCAAAGATCATGTGTGGTGACGATGAAGATGCATTTTGTCGTGGAGGGCGCCATGCGAAATATGTCACCGGGAAGCGAGGAACGTTCATTCAAGAGCTCAAGAGGCTTCTTGCTTACTCCAATTATCAAATGCACCAGGTAAGTGATAATTTTTTTATTAGTTATATCGTGTCGTCACAACCTGTGAATTGATCTTATTGGATTTCTCATTTGTTAGATTGAGCTTGATCCCATCGAAGCAAATGCAAATCGACATCTTCAATTTCCAGAAATGAAAAATTTCTTCGAATGTGATCTCCTGAACATGCTTATGAACAAGAAGATATACATGGAGGACTTTGACTTTTATCGCATTGTTGAAGGAGTAATGCATTGTTCTATGAACTCACAACACGCTTGTTATACAAGTGGATCCGCGAGCATCTATGTTCCTTGGAACACTGATAATGCTGCTGCCGTGACATTGTGTTTGAACAAATTGTCCAAGTATTTTGCAATTTATCCACTTTCTTCCAATTCCATGAAACATAGCATTCTACTGGAAGTGTCCAAAAAAGCGAATGATGTCCAAAATTACCATCATTTTCAGATGTTTACTCCGCCATCGTTGAAACAAATTCAGTACAAGATTCAAGGGTATGATAAGAATTTGACTTGTCCCCCTGCTGTAGTTTATATGCTTCATCTTTTGGACAATACGTTTGGGTTGGACAAAATTGATTATGTTTGTTTGAAAGTGTTGGGTTGCCATCATCCTGATTTTAGTAATAATGTGTCGGTCACTGGTTTTGGGATGACAGTTGGTGGATTTTTCTTTCCCAATTGTGAGAAGCAATTTTACAGGAAAGCACTTGCAACAAAAATGATCGGGCAATTTTCGACTTATGATGAGAATCCATTTGATTCGAAGGAAGACAGTGGGGAAGACTGCGGAAGCAATCTGAATTCAAAATTTGACGAAGAGATATTTCGTGAGGAATCAAGTTCTGAGTCAGAAGACGAATTACTTAGAAAAAAGTCACGCAGCAATGAGTTTGCCAATTTTTTTGAGTCGTCTATTGAATCTGAAGATGATGCAGGGAGTCAATCTTCTGAAAGTCATTTGTCAGATATGCTTGCCGATTCCGATGTGAACAATTCATCATCATCAGAACATGGGGAAATAATGAATCCTCCCCAACATGCCTTCGGTGGAAATAATGAGGCAGTTGATGACGATGTTGCAATTATGGCTGTGATTAGTGATGATGATGGTATGTAGTGTGGTGGGTTATTTGTGTTTGTAGAGCATTAACATGAAACGAACATTTGTTTTTTCTTTTTTAGTTTGTACAGCATGTTCTGGGTCCACTTTGATTTATGTTGATGCATCATGTTACAATCATGATCAAAAAGTATGGGCGAATCATTTACAACATATTCGACTTCAACCGGGATTCAAATTATTATTGAGCCAAGCTTTTCTACGTATGCCACTGAAATTCGTTGAAAGAATATCAAGACTGGAAAATTCTTTCCTAAGCAACAATGAACATTTTAGACGTACATGGGCCACAGTGGACGATGTCAATGCATTTATCATGGATGACTTAGAAGTTGACGGTGAAGAGGGATTTCATGCATTTGGAGAATTACTGCAAGGGAGGTTCAATGGCTGTTTGAAATGTGAGCAATGTCATGTAGGTTTGTGGAGTTGCAATGTACATTTGATGGATTCGATTGATATTCTTGCATTAGAAAAAGTCCTGGAAGACATTGATTCCAATCTAATACCAAAGTCGAATGATTCCAAGGAATCTTTGATATTGAGAATATCTGAGAGCAATTATCTTGATGATATAATAATTTACAACCCGAAATATTCCGTTTTGAACAGTGATATGAAATCTCATCAGCCAAAAAGAAGATCAGAGGGAGTCATAAATGGATCTTTATACCAATATTGTGGGACTGATGGGGAGGGTGAAGGAAAATGGGTTGTCAAATTACCAAATTACACATCCTATGGCAGGCATCCTGACAATTGGCACGGACGCCCGATGAAGTCATCTACATTTTTAGCTGGGCTTATTTGCTGGAGAGCTTGTTGGCCATATCTCACCGAAGTGTCACGCAGAAGTCCACCCACTCATTGCCAAGTCCTTTTTTATTACGGAGCATTTCAAGTCATATTGGTCAGCATAGAGACAACTCCAATATTCAGTATATCAAAATGTGCTTTCTGCCAGACCTCAAGTGCGCATAGGACATGCTTCGGGAGGAGCAGACAATTCTCAAATTTTGGGATCTAATGTATTGGTGCTAACTGTGGGAAACAAACCAATGATGTTCAAATTTAAGTATCCTCAATTCAACAACCCTGGTGGAAAAAAATCGACATATGAGACAAATCCAAAGCACCAATTCGATTGCGGTCATATGACCATTTCTGTGTTGGATCCCATTGACGACCTAATGATGACCCACGGTGTTTCATTCTCATATCGAACAAGCTGCGACATCAATTCATGGTATCGAATTGGTTATTGTTTTAGGTGGCTTGCATCATTCAAAGAGTTTTATGTGGAATCTTGTACCCTGAGACTAGATTCAAAACAAATGCATGGCAAACGATGCAATGGTGTTATGAATCGGAACATCTTTACTTGACACATTTTATCTTTATGAGTGTATAAATGAAATAATAAATTAGTTTTCTTACGATTTGTGTGTTTGTGTGGTTGTATAATAGACACATCATCATCATGAAAAAAAAAATTCCTTCTTGTGTGCTACTTTATTAAAGGATGCCATATGGAACTTTCCACCCAATTAAGATATGTAGGACACCATGTTGATATTAAAGCAAACTTCACCTGGTGTACAAAAGGATGCAAACTTCGTGTATTATCTCTTTCTGTTGTAGCTGTAATGTGAGTATTCCATTCTATTAGTATTTTTGTATGATCATCATTTTTACATTGTTGAGCCCATATGATGACATGATCATGCTGAATCGCTCTTCTTTGTTGTTCAAATCTGCTGTAAAATAATGTTGTCGTTTTCTGATTTGAATTGAATATTTGGTATGGATGTAACATTTTGAGCAAACTGAGAAAAAAATTATGAGAAGAAATGAGTACAAGATAATTACTGACAGAGAAATGTATTTCTTTTTACCTTTGTCAATCGTTTCCCTATAAGGTATCATACGTATCAATCATTGCAGAAATTTATTCAAAATTTCCTCATAAGCGATCATGAACATGATTATGGCACGGTGGTTTCCCTAGCTGTCATCATGCTTCATAGCTCAGTTCAGACAAATTGTTTCCCTATAAGTTATCACCCATGTCAGCGTTGAGAACTGTTTAATGATTTTGGCACGGTGGTTTCCCTAGCTTTCATCATGCTTCAGAGCTCAGTTCAGTCACATTGTGTCCCTATAAGTTATCATCTGAGTTAGAGTTGAGAATTACTTTTTGATTTTGGCACTGTGTTTTCCCTAGCTGTCATCATGCTTCAGCGCTGGATACAAGTGATCCTTTGCTGTTATCAAGCACAAGCTGTCATGTCTGTACAAGAATCTTGTGAATTTGAGGAGAATATGATATTGAGAAGTCTAATGTATTTCTTGTTTTCATAGGAGCTGTCATACCTTTGTTGATCGTTTCCCTATAAGGTATCATACGTATCAATCATTGAAGAAATTTATTCAAAATTTCCTCATAAGCGATCATGAACATGATTATGGCACTGTGGTTTCCCTAGCTGTCATCATGTTTCATAGCTCAGTTCAGACACATTGTTTCCCTATAAGTTATCACCCATGTCAGCGTTGAGAACTGTTTAATGATTTTGGCACAGTGGTTTCCCTAGCTTTCATCATGCTTCACAGCTCAGTTCAGTCACATTGTGTCCCTATAAGTTATCATCTGAGTTAGAGTTGAGAATTACTTTTTGATTTTGGCACTGTGTTTTCCCTAGCTGTCATCATGCTTCAGCGCTGGATACAAGTGATCCTTTGCTGTTATCAAGCAGAAGCTGTCATGTCTGTACAAGAATCTTGTGAATTTGAGGAGAATATGATATTGAGAAGTCTAAATTGATTGACATATGGTATAGTGTAATTGTGTGTCAAAATTAATCGTGCATACAAAATTGAGAACGCTAACATGTCATGTTTCTGTAATAATAGCATTCTGTCATGAAATTGTGTTCTAATGATCTTCTCATAAATTTGAATAATGTTGAAACAGTAATATGTTACCATGACTAACACTCCAAAGAAAACACCGCCTGCTTCTCCAAGCAAAACAATGTCTCCAGCTAAGGCGTCTACTCCTCCAAAAAAGTTTAATGCAAACAGAAGTCCCCTGAAAGCTCACAAATCATCAAAAGATCAACAAATTAGATACAAAGAAGTAGGAGTTCCTAATGTTTGTTTAGCATTTGCATTTAAACCAGATGGTATCTCTCCTTCTTTTATGGGTCCATTGTTCCGAGCTTTAGATGAAGATGATGCTCAAAAAGCGGCTGGTCATATTTTGTTTTTGACACAAGCTCGAAATAGTGATGGTTCCAACAGTCTTGCTCAAACTCCGTCAATGACAGGAAAGCTATATCCTACTGATGTCATGGTGATGTCAGTTGAAGATGAGGAGAAGTCGTTTGTGTCTGCAGTGGATGACTTAGTGAAGGTGCTGAATCATGTTGTTAATAGTGACAATTGCAGAGGTTACCAGTTCGCGACCCCTACATTTGTGAACAGGGGTAGTGCAACACCACCAAGTGTCCCTCCAATGAGTACATATCTTCTTAATGAAGATTGTATCACCTTTATCAAGAGATTTTATGACAAGTGTGACACTAAGGAGCAATTGTGTAACAACGAATTTCGAGATACCATTTTGGAAACTATCTTTGGTGAAGCAGATAAAGGATGGACTGTATTGGATGCCATGTCTGAGGATGAATACGAGACCTTATGAAAATGGAATTCCCATGATTGATATTGCTTTGATTTGATATTGCTTTGTCTTCTGATATTGTCTTCTGATATTGAATTAATTGATTGACTGAAATAAAACTCCTTGATTCTGACACAGTTTTGATATTATTTCATTTATAATTTAATTTCAGCATTTTGCACGTTCTGGAATCTTCTGGGATATTCTCTGTTGAAATCGCAATAATGATGGTGACAACTTAAATGAGTCCGGTTTATATGCCAGGGGTTTATTTAAAAATAACCCATTACGAGTTCGGACTCTGGAAAGAACTGTGTAAATCCAACCTTGAGTGTATGACCAGTTGTAAACGATCAAGTGTTTCTTGGTGACACCCTGCAATTTGTGCACTGTTGTTGCATCGTTGAGATTGACTGGAATTTGCAGCATAACAATCTTTTGTTTTCTTTCGTGTTTCTTTGAGTCTTTTTTCCCACTCAAACCTTTATCTGGGGGATCAATGTCACTGCGAAAGAATGTACAGTAATATCGTTTTGGAGTCAGTTTGAACCGTCGTGATGCAACAAATTTCTTCAATTCATTTTTGACTTTCTTCAGTTCTTTGGATTGATCAAAGTTCAACGGATCTTGTTTTACCTGATCTTCTAACTCTGAAATTTTCTCTTCAAGATAAGTTTGCTCGAATCTTTTGGGAAAATGCTCAAATTCGACGTAGTCAATGTCACTGACATTTGTCGTGTACACTTTTCTCCCATCATAGTTTTTCCATTTTAGAGGTTGATCAGTTTTTCTTTTGATGCCGACTACTCTACATAATGTTCCATTGGCTCGACCTTTAGAAATGTCTTCATTGTCGTTAATCATACAATGTGCCCCCACATATAGCTTCAAGGCAGGATCAACTTGTTTGTGTTGATCTTTCAAATCGCAATCTCCACATTTGGAGTAAATTTTGTTTCGAAGTTGGGTGGTGATTTTTGCTGGAAGAGGATTTGTATCGTCGTCATTTTTTGTTTTTCTTGGTTTGCGTTTTGGAGCATGTCGAATGTCCGCTTCCAACACAACAGTATGCTCTGGTGGATTTTCATCGCTATTGATAGATGGAAAGTTGGCAATATGTTTTTGAAAAGTCGAAGCATGTATTGAAACTCTTTCAGAATTCTTCCAACATGCATACGATATGTCACCATCGTCTTCCACTTTGGGCAATTGTACTTTTTCTCCGATCAATCTTTCATTAATTTTGCGACAGTCTTCCCTTGTGAATTTTCCTTCCCACATTCTTTTCAGTATTTCTCCGTATTCTGGGTCATCTTGGAACCTGTGACTGTTGTTGAGCACAATAGCCACATTGATTGAATTTTCCCACAAACCGGAGCCAGAATATAATAATTGGTTTTCGCTGACTTTGACTGGAGGGAGTTGACGAAAATCTCCACAAAAAATAATGGAATACCCACCAAAAATCATGTTAGGAGATAAAACCTCGTCGCCACTGGATCGTTTTCGTCTGACATGATTGAGACGACTGTTTAATTTGTCCATGAGATCTTGGGCGGAAAACGAAATTTCATCTATAATCAGCATTCGAACTTGCTCCCAAACTTTCATCATTTCATCGGAAATATTCTTTGACTTTGAATTCAGAAATGCAACACTATGTAAAGTGACTCCACCAAATAATGCAGCTGCACACCCAGTGATTGCAGTAAAAAGAAATGTTTTTTCGCCCCAAATGATATCCATTGATCTGCAGAATTCAAAGCAAAATTGTTGAGCCACTTCAATTGCTGTACTCTTCCCAGCTCCAGCTGCCCCAGTAACAAACATGAGCAACTGATCTTTTGCACCAATTCCTTTGAGCTTATCAATTATCTTTTGTTTTATGTTTGCTGTCATTTCATCATTGCGTTCATCCTCATCTGCCGCAAAACTTCGAAGTTGACTCTGACTGCTTGATCCATCCATCGTTCAATAAATTCAGCAAAAAGGAGCTACAAATGATTTCATATGCTATATACTGGATTTTGTCAAGTGTGATACCTTTCTGTTTGGAAACTTTTTCTGCCACCCTTTTCATTGACGGGATGTTAGTTTGATCGAAATTAGGCGTAACACCGAGTGCTGCCCAATCACTGGCTTCTGTGGTGTGATCATCATTATTCTGTTGGACATCCGGAAGATTCTCAGAAACTGAAGAGCATGCTTCATCGTTGTGATCAAAGTTGTTTCCAACAATAGCTCCGCTGACGAAAGCGAGGAGTGTCTTGTATTTACTGGCCCCACTACTAAAAACTGTGCTGCCATGATTCAGGTTTTCCGATTGATGGTTGTTGATTCTTTCACCTGGTCTTCCTTCAGAAGCTTCTTCATGAAGAAAAATTGATTCGGATCCTTTCTGCCTTGAATGAATGGTTTTGCTGTCTGGCAAGTCATCCCCCCTTTTCAAATCATTTAAACAACGGGACTCATCCAATTCATCACTCTGATATCCTGGATCGAGCTCATCTTGGTTGTATTGCTCCACTGACTCGGCTTCCCCGAAATCAGAATATTCATCATCAGAGTCATATCTATGGTCCTGACAGCTTTCATCATCACATTGATTCGAAACAGTTAATTTCTTCAATGCTTCCACAGGAACTTTACATCTTCTTGCTTGGAATGTATCTTGCATATTTTGAAGGATTTTGCTGCCTTCTTTGTAGAACAAATTCGATGCATCAGTTGCTGTAAGAAGACGGTTCATTTTGTCCCACAAGCATTCATCATCCACAAGAGAGAATATCATGTTGGTACGAAAAGGAACAAACATCACCAAAACTGCTTTTGCATAGTTCTCTCTACTTTCCAAAACTTGTTGACTTGGATTTTCATCTGATAGGCTAAGATCCTCCAAATCACAAATCATTCCTTTGGGCATTGAAAGTTTAGGCACTCGAATTTTCTTGGACTTCTTGACACAACAGTATCTCCGACCTGGATGATCTTGCCCAAAGCATAACTCCCCTTCTTTTAAAACCGGCATGCCATTTTCGTCTACATTGCTCATTCTCTGGAATGATAGTGCAACTCTCTCATAGCTTCCTGAAAATTCAAAAAACTTATACTCTCCAAACAATCTGGTCTATAAAGATAATCATTCACCGAAAAATCGGGCCACATATCTACTTCTCCGTTTTGACCTCTATTTCTTCTTCGGAGAACAAAATCGCCTGGTTCTTTCCCATCCAGCTTGTTTAACATTTGACCAACAAGCATGTCGTGGAACTCGTGAGAAAATGAAAATCTCGACCCATGTTGACATATCAGCAAATGAGCCATAGTGGCACTGACAACATCCTGACTCATATGAATACTCATTCCAATCAGAAATCTAATCAGACCTTCTCGGAAGCCATCATCTCGCTCACTTTCAGGAGGATCTTGCAAATTACGTTGCGCAAGCAAACGCTCTGTTTCTTTTTGGATGCGCCGAATTACTTGATTACCAACTCTTTCAAAATCGACACCCTTGTCTTCTTTTTGTGTTGATTTGGTGGAGTAATGCACAACATAAAACATACACCTTGGACTTCCAATTTGAACATTACTGTTGCAACCAAGTGTCCTTGTTATAAACTTGCTGTGAGTGTTGAGATATTCACAGCCAACTGGTCTCTTGGAATTCACTACAAAAGGGTACACTGCAAGATCATCCTTCACTAGAGACTTCCACAATGTACTTTTTTCTTCCTCGTCATTATCTTCTTGAAACTCAGTTTCAGCAACACGTTGCCTCGGGAAGGGAGCTCTGCATTCTTTACTGTATTTGAAACATGAATGACGATGCTTCCAATCATGCTCATTCATCCTTCGTGTTGCAATGTGATGCCTCACATCTCTATTGAAATAAAAATTTGATTCAGAAGACAAATCATCGAGAGGGTAGCGATAAGTCAAAATATCACACCTCTCTTTTGAAGGAGGAAAAGTAACATCCTCCACAGAGCAATGATCATCTTGACCATTTTCACCAACAGCAGCGATAGCACACTTCTTCTTCAGGGAATCAAGGACCATGTGAGAAACATCTACTGTCGAAACACCAGCTTTGGAACTTTGACTGTCACTTTGAGAACAAACTTTGCATCTCAACACTTTGCCTCCCAGTTCCCTGGTGAAATTTTCATTTCTGCAGTCCCGCAATGTTTGTGCATCCGCTTCTTCAAACAATTCTTCGATGATTCCACAAGTCTTACACTCTTCATGAATCACTTCTAGATCTGGACTGTATTCGTAATCAGAGCAAAAGCATTTGTCCACATAAGCACAAATCTCATCACGTGCTGCTTGCCTAATCAATTGATCTTCATCAAAAAACAATTCCCTTATTTCATCAAATCTCTCAATCCAAACCAAACAATGACCATGTAATGTAAATCTTCCCTGTTCTTCATCAGCTCTTACAAACGCCTTACATTTCCCAAACATGCCAATGCCTTTGGAACAATTATTCTTGTAATCCCATCCTAGCAATTCGCAAACAGCTTGTATGGCTGCTTGATAATCCAACGAACATGCTCCAGGATACCTTGTCCTTTTCGAGCTCGAAGTTCAAAGTCATAAATGCATTCTGAGTCGGTGCAATCAGGAGAAGGTACGTGAATTTCCTTTCCCTGGTTTGCATACATGCGCACACGAAAGTTACATTCATCATCTGGTGTAACAGTAAAAAAGATGCTGTGGGAGCCGAACCGATCGCAAAGCGCATACAACTTTTTCCTCGCTTCTTTCGCAGCTTCTGTTGTGTGTCCAAGAACTTTGCATGCAGTTGTCACTGATTTCAAAAAGATGCTCCAGATGAATTTGTCTGCAATGGATTATTCTGTGCTTGCATTCTATTTAATTGTTTTGCTGCCAAGTGGACATCACTGATGGAAAGCTTTGAAATCATATCTCCTAAAGATCTTCCTTGAAAGTTGGAACGACACTTAATCAAGCCCGTCGTATATGACGTACTCCGACACATGAGCTGATAGCAAACCAAGATAAAGTCTGGGCGCATAAACTGATTCAATGACAATCTCATGTAGTGATGTAAGCATGCTTCATGAGAAACATCTACTTTTCTCTTTTTCCACAATTGGGACCTCCTGTGCTGAAAGGAAATTGAATTGGAAATGCATCCTCCAAATTGATTTCGTGTCCTTTTAAATAGCTTCCCCCATACATCAACATAGTTGGAGCAGCTGAATTGAGCATAGCATGAACAAAGTCCTCAGAATTGTCGAAAACAGAATTATCGTGAGTTGGATTTTGGGCTTCACTTGAAAAGTAGTAAGTTTTTCCATCCATCTTGCATTCCAAATTCGAATCAACAGAATTATCAGTATTATTCTCATTGTCTTCTTCTTGAAGAACAATGACTGGATCTGGACACTCATCTGGTGGATTAACATCCTTGTACCCCGCATGCCGAGATTCTTTGATAAACCATGTCAAAAGATCCATGAACAAATCGGTGTCCAATTGAGCCTGCCTTCTTACTATCACTTTTGTTCTGGAGTCATTCTGCCACATAACACTACATAAATATTCTTTGCTGCTCCAGTACTTCGATATTTGTGTAATGCCCCGCCAACATGAGACTGATCCACACTGAACAAAGAAAAATGTCCCTTGATTGATTTTTGACTCCCAGCAGTGTAGGCGTGAACATATCCAAATGGACGGACTGGACTTATTGCTGCACAGATAAGGTCATCCAAGTCTCTCTCCGCATCAATATGCCTCTCATGACGTGCACCATCCTTACCACAAAATGAAATGGTTTCTGGAATGTGGCCAATAGCAAATCCATTTGCAATAGCAAATTTTGGAGGATTGTATTCACTGCTTTCTTTTTTGGTTGCTGCCAAACTTCTGTAACAACAATCACAGCACTCATAGCCTCTTTTATTGACAATAGCTCTTGGAGACAATAATAAATGCTTCAAATCATCGTCCTGTACTTGATACTGCTGAACCAACTCTCTGTGCAAGGAAATCCCATCGTAATATTGTTCATATTCTGAAACGCACAACCTCGAAGAATTAATGAGCAATTGATCTTTCTCAATGTAGTGTACACTCTCCATTCCGATAATAAGGCAATCACACACAACACAAACGTGCGCACGATGTCTGTTCCGATCCCCTTCGACAGTTGTTGACATGATCAATTTGTCTTTCACTTTCTGAACTAAATTCTCCAACCGTTCTTGTGTCAATCGGTTCGTCAAATAGCCCTTAATTTGATCTACACTGAGCTGTTGCCCACTTTCAATTGATGTTGTTGCCATTCTCAAATTTCTGCCATCACCTTCAGTAACTCTTGACGATTCACATTTTCCTTGAGTCTCTTTGGTGGTTTTCAAATCTGAATAATGTGTTCTCTTTTTGATCGAATTGAATCTGAATGGCTTCTGTAATGATCTTTTCTTTTCTGGCAAATGGAATCCACGTTGCCCTCGTAGTGCTCCTTCCTCTTCTGGCAAATGGAATCCACATTGCCCTCGTAGTGCTCCTTCCTCTTCTGGCAAATGGAATCCACATTGCCCTCGTAGTGCTCCTTCCTCTTCTGGCAAATGGAATCCACATTGCCCTTGTAGTGCTCCTTCCTCTTCTGGCAAATGGAATCCACATTGCCCTCGTAGTGCTCCTTCCTCTTCTTGCAAATGGAATCCACATTGCCCTCGTAGTGCTCCTTCCTCTTCTTGCAAATGGAATCCACGTTGCCCTCATAGTGCTCTTTCCTTTTTTGGCAAATGGAATCCACATTGCCCTCGTAGTGCTCCTTCCTCTTCTGGCAAATGGAATCCACGTTGCCCGATCTCCTTGCCCTCGTAGTGCTCCTTCCTCTTCTTGCAAATGGAATCCACGTTGCCCTCGTAGTGCTCCTTCCTCTTCTGGCAAATGGAATCCACGTTGCCCTCGTAGTGCTCCTTCCTCTTCTTGCAAATGGAATCCACGTTGCCCTCGTAGTGCTCCTTCCTCTTCTTGCAAATGGAATCCACGTTGCCCTCGTAGTGCTCCTTCTTCTTCTGGCAAATGGAATCCACGTTGCCCTCGTAGTGCTTCCTTCCTCTTCTTGCAAATGGAATCCACATTGCCCTCGTAGTGCTCCTTCTTCTTCTGGCAAATGGAATCCACGTTGCCCTCGTAGTGCTCCTTCCTCTTCTTGCAAATGGAATCCACGTTGCCCTCGTAGTGCTCCTTCTTCTTCTTGCAAATGGAATCCACATTGCCCTCGTAGTGCTCCTTCCTCTTCTTGCAAATGGAATCCACGTTGCCCTCGTAGTGCTCCTTCCTTTTCTGGCAAATAGAATCTTTGCATTTTTGGTAATAGACCTGATTTTGTTGTTGTATTTTTTTCTTTTCCTCAGCGCATTTTTCACGATGTCTTTTATTGGCTTGTTGTTTGTTAAGTTTTCTTTTATTGCACTTCGCAATCTCACTATTTCTCAAAATCTGCATCGTCAATGATTCATCTGAAAATGAAAAGTCCATAAGATGAATATGAAAATGATTATAAGGAATAAAAATTACAATCTAATAACAATTGTTTCCATCTTGCCTGGATTCTTTTTAGTTGTTCCATCATCAAATGATCCTGAACTTGCCATTTCTTATGAATATAAACTTTGAGGCATTGCTACAATAAATCAGAAGAGGTGCAAATGGTCTGGACAACAGATTTATGAGATTAACATTGAAGCTATGATTCATCATAAAATCATGGCCATTGCATAGAGGGCTACTGTTGTAAGTGGGAATGACAACCACCCCTAAACATGTTCATAGATGGTCATTCTTGTAATGTGGTACTGAAAGTCAAAGCAACGTTGGAGCTATACTTGATCATAATCATGGCTACTTTAATTTCCCCTATACATATGCATGGAGGGTCATTCATGGAATGACGTATTGACAACTTTCCCTATACATATGCATAGATATTTCACTCTTGTAATGACGTACTCACGTATCCAGAAAATTTTATGTATAAGCAACACATTTCCATGCACATCATAGTTAGTGGGACTACCTGGGAAAAACACTTCGTGCAGGATTCAAAGATGTTCATTATTGCAATTTGGTACTGAAAGTAAAAACAAGGTTGAAGCTAAAATTCAAAAAATCATGGGCCCCTTAATTTTTCCTGTACATATGCATGGAGGGTCATTCATGGAATGTGGGATTGACAACTTTCCCAATACATTAGCATAGATGGTCGTTGTATTTTTACTATGGGACACGGCCGTGATGTAAATCCGTATTTTGTGTAAATCCGTATTTTCACTATGGGACACGGCCGTGGTGTAAATCCGTATTTTCACTATGTGACACCGCCATGGTGTAAATCCGTATTTTTGTGTAAATCCGTATTTTCACTATGGGACACGGCCGTGGTGTAAATCCGTATTTTCACTATGGGACACGGCCGGTGGTGAAATCCGTATTTTGTGTAAATCGGCGGAGGTGTCAATCCATATTTTCACTATGGGACACGGCCGTGGTGTAAATCCCCATTTTGTGTAAGTCCGTATTTTCACTATGGGACACGGCCGTGGTGTAAATCCGTATTTTCACTATGGGACACGGCCGTGGTGTAAATCCGTATTTTGTGTAAATCCGTATTCCGTGGTGAAATCCGTATTTTCACTATGGGACACGGCCGTGGTGAAATCCGTATTTTCACTATGGGACACGGCCGTGGTGTAAATCCGTATTTTCACTATGGGACACGGCCGTGGTGTAAATCCGTATTTTGTGTAAACCGTATTTTCACTATGGGACACGGCCGTGGTGTAAATCCGTATTTTGTGTAAATCCGTATTTTCACTATGGGACACGGCCGTGGTGTAAATCCATATTTTCACTATTGGAAATGGCTCTTCAAGTTACCATTTCATTTTTGTGAAAGATGACATGTAAATCCGTATTTTCACTATGGGACACGGCCGTGGTGTAAATCCGCATTTTATAAATCGCCGTAGTGTTAATCCGTATTTTCACTATGGGAGACGGCCGTGGTGTAAGTCCGTATTTTGTGTAAATCCGTATTTTCACTATGGGACACGGCCGTGGTGTAAATCCGTATTTTCACTATGGGACACGGCCGTGGTGTAAATCCGTATTTTTTGTGTAAATCCGTATTTTCACTATGGGACACGGCCGTGGTGTAAATCCGTATTTTCACTATGGGACACGGCCGTGGTGAAAATGCGTATTTTGTGTAAATCGGCGGAGGTGTCAATCCATATTTTCACTATGGGACACGGCCGTGGTGTAAATCCCCATTTTGTGTAAGTCCGTATTTTCACTATGGGACACGGCCGTGGTGTAAATCCGTATTTTCACTATGGGACACGGCCGTGGTGTAAATCCGTATTTTGTGTAAATCCGTATTCCGTGGTGAAATCCGTATTTTCACTATGGGACACGGCCGTGGTGAAATCCGTATTTTCACTATGGGACACGGCCGTGGTGTAAATCCGTATTTTCACTATGTGACACCGCCGTGGTGTAAATCCATATTTTTGTGTAAATCCGTATTTTCACTATGGGACACGGCCGTGGTGTAAATTCGTATTTTGTGTAAATCCGTATTTTCACCATGAACACCGCCGTGGTGTAAATCCATATTTTCACTATTGGAAATGGCTTACACTTCAAGTTACCATTACAATTTTTGTGAAAGATGACATGTAAATCCGTATTTTCACCATGGGACACGGCCGTGGTGTAAATCCGCATTTTGAGTAAATCGCCGTAGTGTTAATCCGTATTTTCACTATGGGACACGGCCGTGGTGTAAATCCGTATTTTGTGTAAATCCGTATTTTCACTATGGGACACGGCCGTGGTGAAATCCGTATTTTCACTATGGGACATGGCCGTGGTGAAATCCGTATTTTCACTATGGGACACGGCCGTGGTGTAAATCCGTATTTTCACTATGGGACACGGCCGTGGTGTAAATCCGTATTTTGTGTAAATCCGTATTCCGTGGTGAAATCCGTATTTTCACTATGGGACACGGCCGTGGTGTAAATCCGTATTTTCACTATGGGACACGGCCGTGGTGTAAATCCGTATTTTCACTATGGGACACCGCCGTGGTGTAAATCCGTATTTTGTGTAAATCCGTATTCCGTGGTGAAATCTGTATTTTCACTATGGGACACGGCCGTGGTGAAATCCGTATTTTCACTATGGGACACGGCCGTGGTGTAAATCCGTATTTTCACTATGGGACACGGCCGTGGTGTAAATCCGTATTTTGTGTAAATCCGTATTTTCACTATGGGACACGGCCGTGGTGTAAATCCGTATTTTCACTATGGGACACGGCCGTGGTGAAATCCATATTTTCACTATGGGACACGGCCGTGGTGTAAATCCGTAATTTCACTACGGGAAACGGCCGTGGTGTAATCCGTATTTTCACTATGGGACACGGCCGTGGTGTAAATCCGTATTTTGTGTAAATCCGTATTTTCACTATGGGACATGGCCGTGGTGAAATCCGTATTTTCACTATGG
The DNA here is from genome assembly GCA_013187285.1 of Cyclotella cryptica. Lineage (NCBI taxonomy): Eukaryota > Bacillariophyta > Thalassiosirophyceae > Thalassiosirales > Thalassiosiraceae > Cyclotella > Cyclotella cryptica. The sequence continues at coordinate 424,292 of JABMIG010000078.1, forward strand.
GACACCGCCGTGGTGTAAATCCGTATTTTCACTATGGGACAAGGCCGTGGTGAAATCCGTATTTTCACTATGGGACACGGCCGTGGTGTAAATCCGTATTTTCACTATTTGACACGGCCGTGGTGAAATCCGTATTTTCACTATGGGACACGGCGCTGGTGTCAATCCGTATTTTCACTATGGGACACGGCCGTGGTGTAAATCCGTATTTTCACTATGGGACACGGCAGTGGTGTAAATCCGTATTTTGTGTAAATCCGTATTTTCACTATGGGATGGTGTAAATCCGTATTTTCACTATGGGACACGGCCGTGGTGTAAATCCGTATTTTCACTATGGGACACGGCCGTGGTGTAAATCCGTATTTTGTGTAAATCCGTATTTTCACTATGGGACACGGCCGTGGTGTAAATCCGTATTTTCACTATGGGACACGGCCGTGGTGAAATCCGTATTTTCACTATGGGACACGGGCGTGGTGTAAATCCGTATTTTCACTATGGGACACGGCCGTGGTGTAAATCCGTATTTTCACTATGGGACACGGCCGTGGTGAAATCCGTATTTTGTGTAAATCCGTATTTTCACTATGGGATGGTGTAAATCCGTATTTTCACTATGGGACACGGCCGTGGTGTAAATCCGTATTTTCACTATGGGACACGGCCGTGGTGTAAATCCGTATTTTGTGTAAATCCGTATTTTCACTATGGGACACGGCCGTGGTGTAAATCCGTATTTTCACTATGGGACACGGCCGTGGTGTAAATCCGTATTTTCACTATGGGACACGGCCGTGGTGTAAATCTGTATTTTGTGTAAATCCGTATTCCGTGGTGAAATCCGTATTTTCACGATGGGACAGGGCCGTGGTGAAATCCGTATTTTCACTATGGGACACGGCCGTGGTGTAAATCCGTATTTTCACTATGGCACACGGCCGTGGTGTAAATCCATATTTTGTGTAAATCCGTATTTTCACTATGGGACACGTCCGTGGTGTAAATCCGCATTTTATGTAAATCTTTATTCCGTGGTGAAATCTGTATTTTCACTATGGGACACGGCCGTGGTGAAATCCGTATTTTCACTATGGGACACGGCCGTGGTGTAAATCCGTATTTTCACTATGGGACACGGCCGTGGTGTAAATCTGTATTTTGTGTAAATTCGTATTTTGTGTTAATCCGTATTTTCACAATGGGACACGGCCGTGATGTTAATCCCCATTTTGTGTAAACACGGATTTTCACTATGGGACACGGCCGTGGTGTAAATCCGTATTTTCACTATTGAATATGGCTTACACATCAAGTTACCATTACAATTTTTGTGAAAGATGACATGTAAATCCGTATTTTCACTATGGGACACGGCCGTGGTGTAAATCCCTATTTTGTGTAAATCGCCGTCGTGTGAATCTGTATTTTCTCTATGGGACACGGACGTTGTGTAAATCCGTATTTTGTGTAAAACCGTGTTTTCACTAGTGTAAATCCGTATTTTGACTATTGGAAATGGCTTACACTTCAAGTTACCATTACAATTTTTGTGAAAGATGACATGTAAATCCGTATTTTCACTATGAGACACGGCCGTGGTGTAAATCCGTATTTTGTGTAAATCGCCGTAGTGTGAATCCGTATTTTCACTATCGGACACAGCCGTGGTGTAAATCCGTATTTTGTGTAAATTCGTATTTTCCCTATGGGACACGGCCGTGTTGAAATCCGTATTTTCAGTATGGGACACGGCCGTGGTATAAATCCGTATTTTCACTATGGGACACGGCTGTGGTGGAAATCCGTATTTCGTGTAAATCCGTATTTTCACTATGGGGCACAGTATTTTCACTATGGGAAACGGCCGTGGTGAAATCCGTATTTTCACTATGGGACACGGCCTTGGTGTAAATCCGTATTTTCACTATGGGACACGGCCGTGGTGAAATCCGTATTTTCACTATGGGACACGGCCGTGGTGTGAATCCGTATTTTCACTATGGGACACGGCCGTGGTGTCAATCCGTATTGTCACTATGGGACACGGCCGTGGTGTAAATCCGTATTTTGTGTAAATCCGTATTTTCACTATGGGACATGGCCGTGGTGTAAATCCATATTTTGACTATTGGAAATGGCTTACACTTCAAGTTACCATTACAATTTTTGTTAAAGATGACAAGTTGTTCACTGCAAGTTACCATTACTATTCTTGTAAAAAACTGACGCGTTGATCACTTCAAGTTACTATTACCATTCTACTAAAAATTGACTTGTAGTTCAAGTTACCATACTACCATTCTTATAAAAATTGACAGGTTGTTCTTTCATACTAGTAACAAGATATATTTTTAAAGGTAAATGATAGCTTAGAACTATATAGCTACCCATGTAAGTCCAAACAAAAAAGGCAATTTTTTACAGGTAAGTTAAGATCAACTTATAGTTCTGTGCCTGTTTTGGCAAAAAGCAAAAAAACTGTCTCACTGAAGAAGGAGAAGGAGAAGAAGGAGAAGAAGGAGAAGAAGGAGAAGGAGGAGAAGAAGAAGGAGAAGAAGGAGAAAACGGCTCAGTTTCCAACACAACTAAGATTTTAAAAAAAATCTTGATATATTTTTTAAATTTCATTTCAGTTTTTTTTGTGAAAAACAACTGATACTTTCAGGTTATAGATGATGTGCAGAGGGAACCTCCCCAATCATCAGCACAAAGTCCCTAATTGATAATTGGGCTGGATAGAGGGCATTTTTGGGGTGGCTTAACATCAACTGGGGTTTCCTACCTATAATTCTGAAAATATAATTTGAAGGTGGGTCTTAGTGTCCTCTCAAACTGAAACAATTATTAAAATGTTCAGATTTGACCCTCACAAGATCAATATCTCATGCAAGAAATCTCATTCATGATATCAGCTGCTTTGTTTTGAGATCCCACAAGAGATCCCATTCCATATCCCATTTGAAATGCTAGTAAGCAAACTCTCATTAAAGATATCATCAACACAGTATCATTGTGTTATGTATATTCTTCAAAACAAAAGGCACAAGCTGCCTTGTTGTTATAGTTATAGTCCTTGTGATTGATGTGGTTGTACTTCATTAAATAATTCCACCATTCTGTCTGCACTCCAGTAGCAGGGCACAACTTCCACTCAACCTTGAATTCAGCAGCTGCTTTACCTCCAACAGCAGCTTCACCTGTTTCTAATTCATCATTACTGTTATAGTTGTAGATCTTGGATATGCATACAATTTCTCAGCAACATACAGGCCATACTCTAGGCAAGGATTGCATGGGCCATCAGAGGAGACAACTTCTCCACAATTGTGAGAGTGTTTTGCTAGTCCAAGGCAACAGCAAGCTCTACCCTGGTGTTGTTTGGGTAGCCTGTCTAGAAACAGACGGACACTTCAAAGAACAAATATCAGCATTGCCCAAAAAAGGACACCATGCCAAGGATCGGCCAAATAGGGAAGGCAACGAGAAGCACAAAGGTGCAGACTTCTTCAATGTTGAGGAAGAAGCAGACGAGATTGTGGCAGGTTGGTGACAGCAAGGTGTGAGGATGGTTTAGACTTCTTCAAGAAGGTGTGAGCATATGAATCAGACCTGACTGAGGGTGTAAGATTCCTAAAGGAAAGGGGCTCGAAAGGGGCACGGAATAGAGAGTCACTCATTTGTACAACCAGTTATACAATGTTTTGGCCACCATGCCACAGTACCATGATGGACTCTTGGGATGTCCTGAAACAATGACATGTAGGGACATGCTGGGACCAAATTGCTGACTTCTTTTTTATTATTTTTCGAAGAGCTGGCGTTGATGCAATTGACCTCAGTATGATATCGGTGTATCAAAAATGTGATCTTCAAATTCTGGTTGGTTATTGAGTTATGGCTGAAAAGTGGCCATGGTGGAATGGTTCTGACTATTATTTTTATCCTTCCTGTCAATGCTGGTAGACATTTTTTAAGGAGCGGGCAAGTGCGAGAAAAAGGGGGCTGGTCACTTCTTTGCCTCCACCATGGCACAGTACTGTACAGTACGGTACAATATGTACAATACACACAATATGACTAATGCGTCCGGGGTTAAGGGAACTATGTTTATTTTTTAGGTGATTAGTTTCCATAATAGAAGATATGACATCCCTTCCATTGTATATTATTTTATTTTTCTTCGTATTTGTAGATAGGAAACTTTTTATACATGGCGACACACGTATAACATCATGATGCTTTTGCATTCGCCATGAAGCTACTAGGTACGTAGCGTATGTGAGCAACCTATTGTACCTCCTTTTTACCATACGATACCGTATACAATCCTCATTACGCGTGCGCACGACATTACAGTAGTCATATTATCTCAAGAGGTACGGTAGGTACACCAATATCGAACGGACACACCTAGAGCGTACATAGTACTGTAGTAGGTGAAGGTCATATATGTATAATATTGAAGTACGTCATTCGTGTTTCCGCCGAATTCATTCACAGGTATTTCATCCAATGGTTCGTGGCTAGGATGGTTCTCATGAGGTTACCAGCACATTCGTGTGAGGTGGTCACAAACTGGCGATGATATACGTGAACAGGCACGGGACCGGCTTTTAATTACCTTTAATGGTGAACGGAAAAGCCAATCTCCAAAAGAAAAGCCAATCTCCAAAAAGAAAACCGGATACCTTATCATTTTAATGTAGGAATAGTACGAAGATTGGTAAATGCGAAAAGAAAACTAATTCTCCAAAAGAAAACCAATCCCCAATATATTTGCCGACCTCGATAGGTTGCTATTTTATTTAAGCCTTAAAGACAAAATCAAGACTTTTGTGAGAAGATCTATTCACTGTTAGATCGATTTTGAATAAGAATAGATCTAAACTGATCTTTGCCTACGAGGTGAAATCATAGGTTAGCAATGATCAAAGATCTTAGATTTTCTACATTAGAAGTAGATTTTTGAAGTTAGATGATTAATTCTTTTCTAGCAATGTGATTTTTCTAAACCATACACTCTAGATCTAACAAATTTTGAGTATCTATTTTAGTGAAACTAGTAAATCTGTTCAGATTCAAATACTCCATAATAGATTTTAAATTAGTGTTGCTATATTAGATTTAGATGGTATCCATTCCTTTTAGTGCATTGCTAATCAGTGGTGTATAACATTATAAAGTTATGCCTAATTACTTTGACAAATAATCTGTTACTTTAGGTATGGTAGTACTACCCTACATTGTATTAGAGCTTAGGCACATACCTAGATATAATATCTTTTAGCAAATAATCAATTTTCCTGGTGGGGTTCAGGGAACACCAGGAAAATGGATTATTTTCTAAAAGATATCCATGTTCCCTCGTGCATAAAAGCAAGAAGTAAAGGTTAGGAATGGTATTGTACCATACTGTAAGTATGGGAAGGTAATAGCATACGTAGCATTGCAGTTAATACAATACATCATAAAACACGGTACCATGTTTTATCGTCCATGACTTATTGGTGATGCACTTATGAGAATGGATACCATCTATATCCAACAGCAGCCTCGACTATTTCTACTTCATCATTACTGTTATAGTTGTAGATCTTGGATATGCATAAATTTCTCAGCAACATACAGACCATCCTCCAGACAAGGATTGCATGGACCATCAGAGGAGGCAACTTCTCCACAATTGTGAGACTATTTTGCTAGTCCAAGGCAACAACAAGCTTTACCCTGGTGTTGTTTGGGTAACTTGTCTAGAAACAAATGGACACTTCAAAGAACAAATATCAGCATTGCCCGAAAAAAGGACACCATACCAAAGAATGGTCAAATAGGGAGGGTAACGAGAAGCACAAAGGTGCAGACTTCTTCAATGTGGAGGAAGAAGCAGACGAGATTGTGGCGGGTTGGTGACAGCAAGGTGTGAGGATGGTTTAGACTTCTTCAAGAAGGTGTGAGGATATGAATCAGACCTGACTGAGGGTGTACCAGAAAGGGGCATGGAATAGAGAGTCACTCATTTTTTGTACAACCAATTATACAATGTTTTGGACACCATGCCACAGTGAATGGACTCTCGGGATGTCCTGAAACAATGACATGTAGGGACATGCTGGGACCAAATTGCTGACTTTTTTTGATGATTTTTTGTAGAGCCGGTGTTGGTGCAATCGACCTCAGTATGATATCGGTGTATCAAAAATGTGATCTTCAAACTTCTTGTCCGTTATTGAGTTATGGCTGAAAAGCTGCCACAGTGGAATGGTTCTGACAGGACTTTAGGGAAAGTTGCATTAAAAATAAATACAGTCCAACTTGATACTTTTAAAAAGTATCGTGCTAACGTAGTTGAGAACTTATTTCTACGTCCTCTCTAGGAGAACAACAACTCCGAATGAACGGGTGTTGTTCGTCAAAAGTCCTTATCACATCATTTTTAATTTTTAGCGAAGGTCGGTCAATTGACTGTTCAAACGCTCTTTGTCCTTACGATGAGCTCATGTTCGGAAAGTAAGAAAAGTACATTTTCAAAGATTCGTACATTTCGGTACCGATCTTTGGAAATGTACCGATTTCTAAAAATGTACCGATGCATGTCAATGGTATATTTTGAAAGATCGGTACCTGTTACAATAGGAACTAATACGATTTCTACGAGAAAAAAGAAATCGGTACATTTTCAAAGATCGGTACTTTTTGGTACTGATCTTTGAAAATGTACCGATCTTGCAAAATGTACTTTTCGATTAATCAGTACATTTTGGAAGATCGGTACATTTTGGTACCAATCTGAGAAAGGGGCTTAAGAGTCCTTTCTTCCTGCTGATGTCGATATTATGTCAACAAGTAATAACAAGTACACGCGATTCACAAGCTAGATACACAACGCCACTGGGTCGGAGTCCTCATATTCTTGAGTAGATATTGTCCTAAAAAATCCTTTTTATGCAATCCATGTAATTTTTGCATGAGTCATAGTATTGGTACCTGCGTACATCCTTTCCCTGACGTCCACAATTGTTTTTAACCTCGGTCCAAAAAATGAACGGTGACGCTGCTCACCGTAATTTTGAAATTGAAAAAAAAGCTTACGAGGGTGCCGCGATCGTCCAGCCAAGTGGTCAGCCATTGAGTTCAGAAGCAATACCAATGGTGGGTAACGAAATTTCACTCTCAAATAGTGATTATTGATCCTTTGCAAATCCCCCCAAAACACCTTCGTTTTTGGCCAAAAAATAGCTATTTCATGTATTCGTTGGTCTTAGCGTAATCCTTACAAATACATGTGTCGCTAGTTAAGCTACCAGTTGTTTAATACATAGATTCGTATGCATACTTTGTCATAACTAAATAACTAGTAGTTTCACTTGCTTTGACACAACAAATCCACTTCCCTAGGTGTAAAATATAGTTCCTTCTGTCCCCCATATGCCTTTCTCTTCCTCAAGGCACATAGGTTCACAGGTGCTTTGGTAGAGCTTTCTGATTTTCCTCTTAAGGAGCTTAGGCATTGATTTGACGAAAGATCTCCAAACAGGATGACTTCCTCTTCCCTATCTTCTTGATGCACAAGGCTACAAGACACAAAGAACAATGGATTGTTGTCTGACTTGTCTTGATCTCCTTATCCATTGGGTCTGAGATCACACAGCACATCACATACTTCGGAGGACACTTCCAAACCTTCTTTGCAACATGATCAGTAGAGTCATCTTTCTCAGCTGAGTCTTCTCAAACAGGATACATATGCTCTTTTGCCTTCTTCCCACTGGAGGTTAATCTCCCCGTTCTTGTAACAACATAACTCCATGCGATTTTGGAATATGAAACAGAGTTTTGTCCAAGCGAATTCTGTTTAGCATTTCATCGTCTTATTTGACGAAGGAATTCATCACTCTCTACAGCAATGCATAAGATTTGTCCCTTTTATCAATTTTGTAGTCAGTCATTTTTACACCAGCAGTCTCAGAATGGTGATTTGGGGACTATTCCACTATAGTTTGCTCTAATACCAACAAATACATGTCTTACGTCCCTAATAGGTAATGAGCCAAAAATCCTCATTTTTTCTACAGGAAATACACGTAGGAATCAATATGATCTGAGCAAATCACTTTTTTCACTCTGTGGTATGTAGGATGGGCAATATTGATATCTGGATAGCCCCGAATGAAAGGAGGCTTCCTCAGACGTATTGAAGCAATTCTCAAGCCTTGGATTGGTCCGTTCAGTCCATTTTTGTTGACTACTAGGCTAGCCAATATAGCCAATTTTTCGTTCTAACATCAACAAATACATGAATTAAGGCCCGAATGGGTCATGAGCCAAAATAGGCTATTTCTAGCATTTGTTGGTTTTAGCCCGACCGGGGTTAAGGAGGGGGCAAGTGCAAGAGAAAGGGGGCGTGTCACTTCTGTGCCTCCACAATGGCACACCTAGGTATTGTACAGTACGGTACAATATGTACAATACGCACAATACCACCAATGCACCCCATCGCCTTCAGTAACAACTGAATCTACACAATCTGCACACCCGCACCCATGATGATAGGAGATGACAAGACTGACTCCACTTTGTATGACTCCCAATCTAATGGATGGTTGACGATCAACTGAAAATACAAAACCAACGCTGTGCAATTATGCTCTTCGAGTTTGCAAGGCGCAGTTCACAGGACATCTATCTTGCTGAATTACTAGTGATGTTTTGGTCACAATCATATGTAATACTCTTAAACCAAGCAGTCCTACCATCGATTGTTGATCTTCATCTTGAATGTCAGCTGCAATGAAGTTCTACGGGTCCATAAATGCGAGGCCAATCACTTCTCGTGCCACCTTTGATGACAGCGACGGCAACGGGGCTAATGAAGCTTCTGGCAAACAAAGTCGAGACGAGACCTTGATCTCGCGTTCTAGCTTTGCAGTTCGAGCTATCGTCGGCTTTGCCTCGCTGATGTTATTATTTGCCTCATCGGGCAAAGGTCGCGGCACCAACATCATGAGTCTCCACAAACGAGACATGTTATCTCTGGCCATCGGACCTTATGACGACGACCACGACATGAACGAACCCTTGTTTTATGACGATCAACTCGTTAATCACTTTTCTACCGATCCTGATGCGTCTTCGGCGACTTGGTCGAATCGCTATTACAAGAGCACCAAATACTTCAAGGGACCTGGATCTCCCATCTTCGTCATTATTGGAGGGGAAGGAGCTCTTGATCACGGAATGCTCTACCCGTTCGTCACTGAGCATTTGGCACCAAGATTTGGCGCAGCCGTGATTGAAATCGAGCATCGATTCTATGGACCGTATCGCCCAATCATGGGTAGAGAAGCTACTGTGCAAGAGTTGCTAGAACTGCTGACTCCACAACAGGCTATGGCTGATATGGTCCGCCTTACAAAGCATTTCAAGGATGAATTGAATTGTTTAGACTATGGCCGCACACCCGACAAGTACTGCCCAGTGATTACAGTGGGTGGTTCTTACCCAGGATTTCTGTCAGCCATGTTTCGCCTAGTGTATCCTGACTTTGTAGACATTTCCTACGCAAGCTCGGCTCCACTTAAGCTATACGATCAGAGTGCAAATCAATATGTATACTATGACATTGTGACGCAGGCTGCAGAACGCCTGTCAGCGGGTTGTGCAAGAGCCGTTCGTGAGACGTTGGAACGTGCTTCAGTGGCGATCATGGAATCTTCTTCTATGGAAGACGCGTTGAAGAGTTTCAATATGTGTGTTGATAAGGTGCCTGATTTCATCAAAGACTTGGCGTCGTTGAACGAAAATGTCATGATGTCAGTTTCATTCTCGTTTGCTAATTTTGACATGGATGCGTATCCTCCGAGCAAGGATCTCGCGATGTATAAGGCATGCCAAGTATTTCAGAACAAAGATGTCAATCCTGTGGAAAGGCTTAAAAACTTCTTAAAGTTCGACCGGTCAGAGTATCAGTCAGAGGCCGATGATGGATCTTGCTTTGATCTTTCTGCTGCATTATCTGGTAGCGGAAATGATGATCAAATGTGGGACTTTCAATTGTGTACAACGCAAATCAACCCTATTGGTTGTTCGACTGATTCAATGTTTATTCCTCGGGAATGGACTTTGGATTCATTGGTTGAATACTGCCAAGCAACATTCGGGGTCACCCCACATCCACACGCCCTTGCGGATGCTTTGGGTTTTGATGATTTGTTGGCTAGTGGTGCCTCGAGGATCTTGTTCACCAATGGTTTACAAGATATGTGGTCAGGTGGATCATACTTGGAGAATGTGTCTGATTCTATTCTGGCTTTGAATTTTGAGAACGGTGCTCACCACTCTGACTTATCACATGTTGGTCCCAGTGATGGGGATACATATGACATCAAACAAGGTTTTGTACAAATAACGAACATCTTGGCCAAGTGGTTAGATGAAATCAAGGCAGATAGCTAGTAAATAACAGTTAGACTTCTTTCTACACTTACTGCAATAGATTTTAGTGTCAAGATAAATCATAGTATTCCTCAAGGCCTTGTGTTTTGAAAAATGTCGATTAATGTAAGTTAAGGAGCAGTATTGCTCTAGTAGGTTTTAAGATGAAGAAACCCACAGGAATAAAAATGGAATGAATCAAATTCTGGACCTTCCACGAGCATCATCGCAACATGATGACTTCTCCATCACAACCACGGATAGTCTGAGGTTGCCATCGTTCAGACAATCACCTCTTCTTGATTTTCCCCAACACCCTCTTCCACCTTCAACTCTACCGCGGCATCCTGCGCGATCACCCCTTCGTTCGTAATAAAATGGTGTGCAGAATCTAAACCTGCCACCACCGTGCCCGCCTCCTCTACAGCTGCTGCTTGAGACTCAGCAATCTTTTCAATTGTTTCCTGCGTCTGTTCCAGAGGCGTGCCATCTCCTTGCATCTGTTCTACGGGCGTGCCATCTCCTTGAACCTGTTCCACGGGCGTGCCATCTCCTTGCATCTGTTCCACGGGCGTGTCATCTTCTTGAACCTGTTCCACGGGCGTGTCATCTCCTTGCACCTGTTCCACGGGCGTGTCATCTCCTTGCATCTGTTCCGCAGGGGTGTCTTGTTCTTGCAAATGTTCCACAAGCGTGTCTTCTCCTTTAATCTGTTCCATAGGCGTGTCTTTTCTTTGCATCTGGTCCAAGTGATTGACTTCTCCTTGCAAATGCTCCACAGGAGAGTCATCTCGTTGCATCTGTTCCACAGGGGTGTCTTCTCCTTGCAAATGTTCCACATGCGTGTAATCTCGTTGGATCTGTTCGACAAGTGTATCCTCTCCTTTCATCTGTTCCACAGGTATGTCTCCGTGTTGCAACTGGTCCATATGCGTGGCTTCTCCTTGCAAATGTTCCAAATGGATGTTTTCTCCTTGTATCTGTTCCATGTGTACATCTATTCTTTCCTGCATCTGTTCAAAATGTACTTCTTCGCCTTCATGTAGCTGCACCTCGTGCCCGTGTTCTCCTTCGTGGTGATGCTCGCCATGTTCTTCGTCTCCATCATGTAGATGTTCCACATGTCCTTCGACTCCTTCGTGTAGATGATCCACATGCATTTCGTTTCCTTCGTGTAGATGATCCACATGCATTTCGTGTCCTTCGTGTAGGTGCTCGGCATGTTCTTCGTGTGCTTCGTCTAGATGCTCCATATGTTCTTCTTCACCTTCATGAAGCTCTTCCAAATGTTCGTCGTCTCCTTCACGTAGGTGTTCCAAATGATCTTCATCGCCTTCTTCGGCAGGAGGATCCAACGTGGGATGCCTATAACCTGCAATTCTCCTTGCTTCTCTCGCCGCCTCCATGTCAATGGGACCAATGTCAAACATGGGATGTGGAACTTGCAAAATTACTGGTGGAATGACCTGGTTGTACAATGTTGCGGGGTCGATTGGAACGCTTACGCCACCCTCCATGACGGGAAGCCCATCTGGCCCAATAGAAGTCATGCCCCCAATCGGAATGTTGGCACCAATGGGTTGAAACGTTCCAGCGGCTGTCATGGCAAATCCGGGAATGACATAGGTAGGATCAAGCCTCTGACGCTTCAATTGCTCCTCGATCTGATCATCCGGGATGCCCGCTTGCGACATGGCCTCGTGCAATTGCTTCTGCGTCTCTTCCTGAATCACTTCTGCGGCCTTGGCTGCATACTCCTTACCCGAAATGCCAGACCTCGCCCTCTCTTCGGCTATGATCTGAACATCCTCTGGAGCGGCAACGCCCAGAGCGTAAGTTTCACGATCGGGACGATTGCAGTCCCGTAAGGCTTGGCATGCCTTCTTAACGGCCTCTTTGTGACTCAATTCCTCCCACGGGCCATTCAGCCCGCGCGTCACATGCCCTCGCCCCTCCCTCTTCAAGAATCGTCCTGGCGGGTCCAAAGAATTGATGTGGCGAACGATTTCTTCCGCCACGGCTCGTTTCTCCGTAGCGCTGTAAGTATGGCAGTAGGCGGCGTCAGAACGTGTGGTGATTAGGGTTCGGAAGCGTTCGTTGCCGGGATGGGCGGCTATGTTGACGCCGCGACCGCACAGAACGTCGTTGTCGGTGGGAATTATGGGCGCGGGGGGGTTGTAGTCATAGCGGCTGCTCATGGTTGGGGGTGTTCGCGAACTTGTTTTGTTTGTTGCTGCGAAGAAACGGGCAAAAGAGATGATTAATGAAAAGATGACGCAAGGGGGACAAGGCTACGTGCCCAGAAGCAAAAGCAATCGCAAGGTGAATACATCGTAGACATGACTCTCCCCGTGGCCAAATTCAATCGCCGAAAGGACAAACGCGAAACCCGACGACGCCGCCGTCATCAACACAAGCACTCTCGATCCACTAAAGAAGCAATCCAAGAGGCCCCCATCTCTCGTCGTTGTCCTCGGTTATGCCCATCGCATCATTAATCATCGGCATCGGCACTCTCATTTCGGGATCACATACACAGGAATTGTTAGCGCCTCTTGGCGCATGAACTTGACAGTGAGGTTTTTGAGCTCTTTGGTCAACGAGAGGAACCGATCAAAGTGCTTCGTGGAAATAGGAATTCATATGTTATGTGCCAAAATAATTTTTGTAATTGGAAGACTTTTACTTCTGAAATGTCATGGGAGAGATAAAAGTGCGTTCGAGCGATATAGGTAAGTTTTTAATCCAACGAATTATTTCAAAAAAATGAGGAGAGTACGAAAGAAAATGAAGGTACGGTACTTCCTAACGTGGATTCCTAGAACTACCATGCCTACCCGAAGGCTAGCAGGAACATCCCTTTGTCGGAGCAGAACGGAAATATTGTATCAGGGGGGCGCTCATCATGCTAAAATACACCCACCATTGGTCCGGTTTCTGATCTACAAGATCCTACAAGACAAAAAAATAATACGATTCCTATGTACAGATGTAGGAGAAGCACAACATCCCAACTACCAACTACAGTAGGTGATACAATAATGACCACCTCATGTAGCGCTTGGTATGTAACCTACCTCGCAGGGGGTGCAATAATGGAGCCAAAGTAGTGGATTCCCTAGGTCATTTTTGCTAGGTCTATTTTATTTTTCTAGGCTAGAAAATTGGTCCAGTACCTACCGTAAAACCCGGTTTGTAAGTGCCCTGGTGTCTAAGAGCCAGGAGCTAATTCCATGTACACTTGTGATTTTTAGGTATTTAAACCCCCAAATTGATCTTAAACCCATCAAGGATAGTTTCCCCTTCTTAACAGCAATTCACCCATATGTATCGCTCCCCGTGACTCAGGATAGTTGCCGAGAAACCTCTGATGCTGTCGGAAGACACCACATAAATCACGCATATGGTGGACAGCATGGAAGAGCAATGAAGGAAAAAGAACAGGAGGGGTACAATATTGCTACCTTGAGGTAAATAGGGTAAGTTATAAAGATACCAATTTTTAATTGTGTTAAAAATGCTACCTTGCGTCAGATTTTAAGTTCCACCAAAGTGAATCTTCTGTACATTTGTGTGCACATATAAACCGGGTTTTACCTTAAAAGTATTCAAGTCGTAACTCCATAGTATTTTCTAGATAGGGCTGGTCCTGTCGGCACCTCTAACTTCCTCCATCTCACATGAACTGCATTATTGTTTTGACACCTCATGATGTTGGACAGCAAATACGAGGAGGATAGCTCAGTCCCCACTGATGGTGTTTCCAGCAACGGAAACTGTCCACTTGTTGCTGCCATTGCATGTGATCATGCTGTGGGTGATGATGTTCTGCCTGCTATTGAACAGGCTGATGATGCTGGAGAAGATGTTTTTTCCATGCTGCTGCAGGACCTTCAGCAACAAAAGCAGCCTGCTGCTGCTGTTATTGGAGGATGCAGGGGAGGTGGTCATTGACATGATGTCCTTGGATGCGGTGATGGGCATGGATGTAGTGGTGGTTGACATGGAGGTGGATCAGGGAGATTCTGCCAGGGAGAAGGAGGTTACCACTTAGGATGATCAATCTATAGCACCAGCGAATTATTGCATATGCTAGAATTTGCTCATGAGATCCTACCTATGTCTAGTGCAGAGTGGGATCTACCAGATTCTCATCATGCTGCCTGCATCCAGAGTTGGGCTGAATGGGTGACCAGCTCAAAAAGAAGTCTAACAAGCTGTTTAGGACCATGATTCCTGCCGGGAATCTCAACATCAGGAGATGTGAGAGTTAATTGGGGAGAAGAATGAAGGGTACCACTGGTTCTAAGAGGAATATTACTTTCCCAATGATGTCAATGTAGAGGAAGAAGAAGTTATAGAATTTGAGAATGGCTTGAAAGTAGAGGGAGATGATAATGAAGAACAAGAGTTGCAAAGGCAAGTTTTGTATACTTATTGCATCATATTTTCCATGCTTTCCTTCTCTGAGGTCTACTTATTTTCAATGCCCAAGGCATTAGTCGCTACAATTGTAGCAACTCTCACTCCCATTACCTGCCATAGGAAGAAGATGCAGGGAGGTGATGACAAAAAGCCATATTTTGGACAGATCATGATTCTCATTGCAAATCAACAGCAAAATGATCAACACCAGAAGACCAGAAGCAACAAAAGATTAATAAAGTGAGGAGAGGCATCAAAGATATAAAAACAACACAAATAAACAAGAATTCAGATGCATCAAGCAAGTGTGCAACAACAGCAGCAATCCATAATGACAATGCTTATAATGATGCACAGCAATGCCATGCATACCCAAGGCCTACTTAATGCAGTAGTTCCACGCATACCACAAATGAGCAGTGGAGGTAACACAGAGGGATTGGAAGATACTGAACAGGTCAAAGAGTGAAAAGGGAAGACTCAAGAGAGAGATATGAAGTCAGAGGAATAAGTTTTATGAGTCTGCAGCTTCATGATATCAACAAGAAAAGTTAAGCAGAACAGATGATGCATCAAATGGGACAATACACATCGAATGGATGTATGGAAAAGTTGAATGGTATTTATCATGGTAATGCATTGAGGTTTGCGATATTTATGGTCAGTTTTGGTCGCATTCCCCAAATGGTCGCTGAATTTACCAGAATGTAAGTTATAAATTGACTCCAAAGTACTATCCTTTTTCAATAAATTTCATTTTACTACTTATTACCCAATCAACATTCATAACACACACATCCTGGGGGTGGGGTGAAAAAAACCACTGCAGGGATCATCCTGCGTCATGGAAAAAACCTTAGAAGCAACTTGATCCACACAATTATGTACTTAACAGTGGTACATACATGCCACTTTGTGCGGACAAAGAGAATACCAATGTTATATACATATCACAAAATGAAGAAAAAATGTATGTAAGAACAAACCTTTTTTGTCGACCAGTGGTTGAAAATCCCTAGAACTCAACTGATTTGCACAGTTATATACATAACAAAGTCACAAACATCACTCTTTTTGTGTGGTCAAAGAAAATCCATGTGTTTTATATATATATATATCTCATTCAGAAGAGAAAAATGAAAATATGACTTGCAAACTGGCCTTACCTCACGATGCTGCATTATCCCCAAGAACATCAAGAAATCAATCCTGGGGCATTAGTCCTGTGCAAATACAAAAATATCGACACCATGATGCATCGTTATCCTCAAAAAATTGATAGATCAATCATCGGGTGTAAGTTCCCTCGCAATCCCAAAATACCGACACCATGATTTCAGGACTGTCTTCAAAAACAAAGATAGATCAATACTGGGGGGCGTAAGTTCCTACCATTCCAAAAATATTGTGACCATAATGCAGTGTTAGGTCCCTGTGCAACCCAAAAATATCGACACCATGATGCGGCATTCCAAAACTGGAGCCATCCCAAAATATTGACACCATCCAGTCGCACATCCAAACATGTCGAAAGCATTTGACTGTGTAATCCGAAAACATCAACACCATGGAAAAGCTCTATCTTCATGTTCCCGGGCAATCCAAAAAATTCGACACCAAGATACATTGTCATCTTCAAAAAAGCATCAATACAATTTTTCACGGCGTGAATCCAAAAATATCGGCACCATGATACAGGAATCTGTTTAGAACATCAAGAAATCATCCCATCGCTCATCCAAAAATATCAACACCATATTGGCTGGTGTCTCTCATTAAACATGGAGTAATCAGTTGGTACTCACTTGGCGCATGCCAAACGAACCATGTTAAATACAGAACCCCGTTACAAACATACCACTCTCCGTTCCATCATTTTTCCAATGCTCAAAACCTTCCAAGGCAACCCCCTCAGTCAAAGTAGTGCATTAGTTCATGTTATATACATAATTAATTAACAAAAATCCCAACATTCTCACCTTTGCTGAAATAGGTTTTTACATATGATCAATGTTAGGAAATGCCAAAGTGTCAAAACTGCTTTTTATATTCATAACAATGTCATGTACTTGCCTTTTTTAGATGATAGAATGTCATGTCGTTTTCATCTTCTTGCCTTCCTCTGGAGAGGTAGCACCAATAAATGTACACACAAAATGATGTTATATACATAAAACTTGACATACATAATAGACTTACGTATGCAGCAAGTTATGTACATAACAAATCAATATATCAATTTTGCGCAAACAAAGGAGTATTGCAGTTGTGTTAATAAAATAATTCCCCCAATGTACATAAACAATTGATATTACTAGCAGCTGCTGCAAGATTTTTTAGCAGTAGATGTGTGGTATAGCTGAGTGTGTCAGATGTTGCTCATTTGTAAGGTCATCAGTCTTGAATTGAGGTCATAGACAATTAGTGAAGTAATGATTTTTTATTGCTTCAAGCAGCCAATGATTTCGGTCATAGTTACCTTGGTCTTTAAAGATGACGGTAGTGACAGTGTGAGAACACACTTTCATAGGCTATGCGGTTTTTATAAAGTATTTAAAGTGAATGCCCATTTTACTTGGGCAATAGAGTAGTCTTGTGAGCTTAAGTAGAGCTATCGCGTGACGTGTTGTTACATTTTTGCGTGATCGTGAAAAATGACGATGAATAACAGTCAGAACTACGGTTTCATCGGCTATGCAGTTTTTATATCATAGAACGTGAATGTATTTTTTACTTGGGCAATAGAGTAGTCTTGTGAGCTTAAGTTGAAATTGCGCGTGACGTGTTTTTACATCAAAACATCATATCATTGTGTTTGATATCATACATGCAAAGTCTTCTGAAGTTTTCAACTTTTATTTTTTAGTGTTTGCTGTCACACAGGCAAAGTCTCTTGAAGTTTTCAACTTTTTTGTGTGCAAAACAATAACACAAGCTTTCTAATCACTCTGTTTGATAAGCTCGCTTTATGTAACTGTGGCTTTGACAATTGCCATCATCCTTTCAGCGGTATGTCTTCATGGCTGTGGAGTCAGATCGTCTCTTTGTTTTGGTGGTGTGCTGAAGTGATTGTGTCGGGTGTTGTTATGGCGATGTGTCTTGGCTTTGTGGTGGCGGTGGTGCGTCGTCTCCGGTTCGCCGCTTTGGCATTATGTTTTCGCTGTGTCGTTGCTGTGCCAGAGTGAAGTCGTCTTCATCGTTTGCATGGTCTTCTGTTGCTATTGTTTTACTGTCGTCCTGGTGGTAACTCTTGGCATTGTGGTGTATGTGGTTCGTCGTCTTTGGTTGCCCTCCGTCTCTTCATGCAGTGGCCGTGGTGCATCTTCGTTGGTGCACCAGTCGTTGCAATGATTCATTGTGGTTGTTGCATTGTCTGCTAGTCTCAGTTGTCGTAGGGGGTTGCAGCGTTGTCGAGATGTATTGTTGTCTCCAACACTCTCTCATCATGACTATTTCCACTGCTTCCTCATAATTCAGCCAGGCATACAAAACCCATTACACTGATTTTGCTCATCACTTTTTTGAACAGAGGATTCACACTAAATAGGTGAGTTTGTTTCATTGCTGTGTGCTATGTCGTTGTTTTATGTTATGCACTCACATAATAATTGCCTTTTTTGTTGTCAGGTGAGTAGACGGAGAATTCATGTTTGCGTTGAGGGGCATCTACTTCAGAGGGAGGAGACACAACAATTATCATTAATTCAGGAAGTTCTTTCTCTGGTTATTCTTTTTGTTTCTGTGGCGGTGGTGGCTTTGTTTTGAAGTCAGGCTCAGTTCCTCATTTTGTTGGGTGTTGTCTACCTACATTTTTGCAATAATCCGAGGTTACATGCATTGGTTTGCATTGTCTGCAAGTTTTTATGAAGGGTGTCATTTTTGTTGCTGCTTTGTTTGATTTTCACTCTTGGTCTAGTTCTGCATTTTATTGTCGAACACTATCTCATCATGAACATTCTCAATCTGTTCTTGCAATTTAGCCTGTTATACAAAACCCGTCAACACTGTCTTGCCCGTCACCGTTGACTAGAGGATCAAAATTTAATAGGTGAGTTTGTTTTACTGATCTGTGCTATGTTGTTGTTTGATGTTATACACTCACCTAAAAATTGCTATATTCGTTGTCAGGTGAGAAGACCGAAATTTTTTTTTGCCTTGAGGTGGTTCTATGTCAGTTCCATGAGACACAACAATTATCATTTATTGTGGGATTTCTCTTTCGTGGTTGTTCTGCTTGTTTCTGTGTTGTTGTAGTGCTGGTTCATGGTCGCATAGTGTTGTGTCATAGTTGTCATGGTGGCCACTCATGTCGTTGTCGTTTTAGCCATTTTGTATATTATCATGTTGTGAGAAGTTTGGTTTGGTGGTAGTGGTTTCTCGGTTCCTCATTTTGTTGGGTGTTGTCTGCACACATTTTTACAATAATCAGTGGTCTTACTTGATGGTACAGCAATGAGTGGCATAGTGGCCAAGTCACTCTTCAATAATGTGTTGGCCTATATTTACTGCATTTTGGGACATGTTAAAACTTGAGATGGGATGTCACCAACAGTTTGGCAGAATTCAAAAATTGTGGCTTAGGTTTGCTTTGTGTGCCAGTTTTCATGAGTGTGTCATTTTTGCTGCAGCTATGTGTGATTTTAGCATAGGGCTAGTTCTTCATTGAAGTATTCAACATTTTCTCATCATGACTGTTTTGCTGCTTTCCCATAATTCAGCCTGCCACACTAAACCAATCACACTGTTCTACCCATCATATTTGTTCAGAGGAACAACACGAAATAGGTGAGCTCATTCCATTGATGTGTGTCATGTTGTTATTAGATGTAATATACTCACATAATAATCGCCGGTTTTGTAGTCAGGTGAGAAGACTGAAAATTTATTTTTGCTTTGAGGGGCCACTATTACAGTTCCAGGAGACACAACAATTATGATTTATTGTGGCAGTTCTAGTGCATGGTTATCATGTTTGTTTCTATGGTGCTTTCATGCTGGTTCTTAGTTTCATAGTGTTGCACTATAATGTATGTTGGGGCCACTCATGAAGGAAAAGGAGAAGGAGAAACCTGCTCAGTGATGATAAACTAAGATTTTTTAATTTTTGGTTATGCGTCTTCCTTACTGTGCTAACATGAAAAATATTTTTGGTGATCTTTGGGGTTAAGACACAGCATAATGAATTTACATGATGGTTTTATTGACCATTTTTGAGTGTGCGTTGAGATGGAAAATAATTTTTGGCAAAGTAATAGTGTGATGCGTTTAACTGTGTTCATTGACCGCTTTTGGATGTGCGATGAAAGTGATTTTTTTTCGGATGTGCGTTGAAAGTGAATTTTTTTCTTTACAACGTGATAGCCTGACGCGTTTAGGTGTGTTCATAGACCATTTCTTGGTGTGCGTTGAGATTGAAAACAATTTTTGTCGAAATGACAGTATAATGCATTTACTTGATGTGTTCCATAGCACAATTTTTGGCCTCGCTATAATTTCTTTACAACGTGATAGCGTGATGCGTCGAGGTGTGTTCATAGACCATTTTGGGTGTGCGTTGAAATGGAAAACAATTTTTGTCCAAATGACAGCATGATGCGTTTACTTGATATGTTCCATAGCACAATTTTTGGCCACGCTATAAATTAATTTTAGATATAATTTTAGAGGTAGTCACATATCAATAGTTATTGAATACCCATGCGTGAGAACCCAAACACTTAGGCATTTACGGGTATTTGCAGCAGTGTATCTGTGGATTCACCTATAAAATTCAAAAGTTAAAAAAAGTCTTATGAAGGAAAAGGAGAAGGAGAAACCTGCTCAGTGATAAACTAAGATTTTTAAAAAAATCTTGATACATAAAAGAGACGTACCCGTGCACCGAGTTATGTACATAACAAATCGATTTTACACAAACAAAGGAGCATGACAGTGCAGTTGTGTTAATAAAATTTTGCATGATTGCATAAAAAACGACTTCCCCAATCTGATACGTCCATATTGTGAGTCGTTCCGATTCGTTCCGTGAGGCCGCCAGGCTCATCTTCTGCGTTGTTCTGATTCGTTCCGGAGGCAGCCGGGCTCATCTTCTGCAACCACTGCTCAACCGTAAAAAAATTCATGCAGCACGGGAAGAAACAATCACAGCAAGCACATTTCACTCGTCTACTCTACCAAAAAGTCATCCCTCAAAGATGCAATCATGGTGGTATTGCATCATCACAATCTGATCATGCCAAAACAATCATTTTGCTGATTGTCGGTCATTCTAATTGGCCTGATATTTGCATGGTGGTGGAAAGCAGTTCTGGAGCAGCCTGCATGCAGCGTGGGTATGGTACCATTAAGGTGGTACCTACCATACAAAAAATTAGCGATGTGGCACAAACAAGTGAGCAACCAACGGATGTTTAAAATGTGTGCACGAAAACTGGCATTTTTGTTTATCAAAACCTTCATTCCCTTATGTGTGTAAAGGCGTATAGTATGGTATTTTTAATATTCATGTAGGAATGTGAATATGCATACCCCATGATTATGTATATAACAAGTTGAATGCTTACAGGATGGTTGTTACGCAGCATACAAGAAAGGTGTGATTAAATGATATACAGACATTAGTAAAAAATATACTAACAAATTTGTTGAATTCGTTCAAAAATTTGTGTTTACTACTGCCCTCTCCTAGTGAACAGGATTTACATAACCCGTAAGTTTATATCCAGACATGAATAAAAATGTGTGTTATTGCCCTTGTAGTATGCGTTTCAAACCAGTTGCTTTCTGATATTTATTGCCACTAACTTCGATTTAATATAATATATAAGCCATTTGTCTTGTGACCATTTGGGGAAAGTGACCAAAAGCGACCATAAATATAAAATACCCATTTCAGAATGTATAGGAATTAGGATAGGGAAAATCAGTCCTGTGGGACAGCTCAAGGGCCCTATCCCAAATGAATTAGTTTATGATGCTATGATGAGGAACATTAAGACATAGGCCTAGAAAAAAGGACAAAGGGAATCTAAGATCATTATAATATGGCTCCACTCCAGAGGCACCACTTTATTAGGACTATTCCTATGATAGTCCTGTAGGATAGTCCTGTAGAAATTTCTTTCCTTTTACCTCCATTTACTCCAGAGATTGTGCAAGCGAAAGAACCAATGTAAAATAAAATAACAATGGATGAAGCATAGTTTTTCTTTTAGATTTACTTGTGTATGTCATCTCTCAGTGCAATTGGAAGTGTGACCATTGGTACAGATCAAATAGTAAGTTCTCAAAAATATTTCCTTTACTGTAGTGTTGTGTACTGTGAACTAGTATGAATAGAGATGGTGTAATTATTGGACATCCTCAAAAGGGAAAATAACACAAAATGTGATAGTGCCATAGTTGCACCATTCACAAGAAACAACCATCTGCAAATCAAGTCATTTGAACATCCAAATAGTAAGGATACCTCATAGCCCTTATTACTGGTATTGAAGTCCTCAACATTGGCACTCCAGTCTTTTGCCCCAACCCCTCAGTTCTGATATAGGTCAATTTTGTGTGCTGGCACTAAATATTTTGTTGTTTGCACAGCACCACTTGAAAAAGAAATCTAAAATAATGTGTAGTATTTCATTCCTTCAATTGGAGAAGTATACTGCTGTTTTTCTTTGTTTGTCAATGTAACACAATCCAAAATATAGGGCCATGCATATGTGTTTTTGAACTAGGTATACTTTCTTATCATTATTGAAAGTACAAAATATGATAAAATACATATAGGGTTAAGGGAACTACGTTTATTTTTTAGGTGATTAGGTTGTTTCCATAAAACAGAGAGAGATGATATATTTTTTCTTGTGTTTGTAGATAGGAAATAATAGATGTCAACATACATAACACATGATTCTATTCCATGAAACTAGTAGGTACCATAGGGTATGATATGTGCGCAAACAATCGTACGTACCATACCATATACAATACTCATTCCTTGCGGCGCGCACCGCATTACTTATACAATACACTATGGTACATTATTGTGGTACGATATAAGAGGTCTCTAGAGATACACAAGAACACATAGGTAGAGTGTACATAGTACTAGGAGAAACAGGCAATAATATATATTATGCATATATATTTATACTTATATCATGAAGTACATGATTTGTGTTTCCGCCAAAGTCATTCACAGGTCTTCCAATACAATACTGCGTCATCCAACGGTTCGTGGCTAGGATGGTTCTCATGAGGTTACCAGCACATTCGTGTGACGTGGCGACAAACTGGCAATGACCTACGTGAACAAGCACGGGACCGGCTTTTAATTAACTTTAATGGTGAACTGAAAAGCCAATCTCCAAAAGAAAAGCCAATCTCAAAAAAGAAAACCGGATACCATTTCATTTTTACGTAGGAATAGTACGAAGATTGGTAAATGCCAAAAGAAAACTTATTCTCCAAAAGAAAACCAATCCCCAATCTATTTGCCGACATGGATAGGTTGGTATTTTATTTAAGCCTTAATGACGAAATCAAGACTTTCGTGAGAAGAACTATTCCCTATTAGATCGATTTTGAAAAAGAATAGATCTAATCTGATACATGCCTAGGACGTGAAATCATAGGTTAGTAATAATCGCATAACTTAGATTTTCTACATTAGAAATAGATTTTTGAAGTTAGATAATAAACTCTTTTCTAGAGATGTGATTTTTCTAAATCATACACCTTAGATCTAACAAATTTTGAGAATCTATTTTAGCAAAACTAGTAATCTGTTTAGATTCAAATTCTGCATAATAGATATCAAATTAGTGTTGCTATATTAGATGTAGATGGTATCCATTCCTCTTGGTGCCTTTCTAAGCAGTCGTGTCTAATATTAATTATAATAATACTACTACATAAGTAATTACTACTTATAATTACTTTGACAAATAATTATTATCTGTTAACTACTACCATACCCTACCACTGTACGCATGAAGTTGGAGCTTATTAGGCACAAACTATTATTATCTTTTAGCAAATAATTGATTTTCTTGGTGTTCAATACAGAGAAAGAATTGAAAAATAATCATGCTCATGTCACATGAACAACGAGATCACATATCTCCAATCAAGTCCTTTTGTGTCACACAAATCTCACTAGTATATTAATCAAACAAAACATCAAACTATCATTCAAATCTACCCTGTGTCCA
Source organism: Cyclotella cryptica (assembly GCA_013187285.1). Lineage (NCBI taxonomy): Eukaryota > Bacillariophyta > Thalassiosirophyceae > Thalassiosirales > Thalassiosiraceae > Cyclotella > Cyclotella cryptica. The sequence goes on from JABMIG010000078.1 coordinate 448,360, forward strand.
CACTTCCATATTCAATTCAACTCCTATGACTTTAATTACAAGACATCACATCAAAATGTTTCTTCAAATTTGACCAGCTATTATTTGGTCATCATCTGGCCCCATCAGATCCACCTTCTGAGTACAACAATGTGTACTCCTTCTTGATCCCTTGTGCAATTGAGCTTACATGCATGCACTGGGTGTAAGCATGCAGAGGAGACAACCTTTCAGTGTCAACCCTGGCACCCTGCTTCAATAATTTACTGTGCTTGATTTTTGAGAACCGAGCTTGAATGTGGATAAATTCTGCTTTGCAAGATAAACTTGTATCATTCTTTTAGATATTCAGTGACATGGTGTAAGTTAAGCTAGTCTGATTAAAACATCTTTTAATTCCTTTCAGGGTATATGGAATGGTAAGTCTGTATGCCTCCATTATTGTGACAAAAAAGTGTTTTCAACTGTAGTTTGTAGTAGTTTTCAAACTTGATAGAGTGCAGATCACACCCATATTTTTTGGGAAATTGTTTGATTCTGCACTGCTGTTATACTACATTGATCAATGATCCTTTGAGCCACATTCTCCCATTCTGCAATCTTTTGCAATTTGAAATGTTTCTCAGATAGCCCAGTTGACCCCCTTGAAGTAGAATCCAATTTGGCAAGTGACTTGCACAGTGTCTATCGCTCACATTCACCAGGAGCAATATAATTGTCCAAAGAATATCTTCTCTCATCTCCTGTACAGTTGACTTTAGAATACAGATCTTGACACCTCCTTTCATTGCATTCATTGCATCCAAAGCATCTGACTCAGCTGGACAAAACCTATCATTGACTTAGTCATTTTTGGATTCTTCATTTCCATAGACAGTAAGTGTTTTACACATTGACTTTGAACTCCTGTTGCAATTTTGTCTGATGTGAGGTCTGGTTCGTCAAGTTTGAGGTGTTCATCTTTAGTTATTTGAAAAAGAACATGCTCACTGAATGTAAGAGTTGAATGAAAAGGCTGGTACGGACATTTGGAGCGTATTGACAGCAATCAACTTAGATGACGAACAATAGACATGAGCAAAAGAGACAATGATCCAGAAAGGTCATTGTTTACTTAGCCTTGCTTGATCAGTGCACCAGCATTTAAGTACACAACATCGTTATTTTAAGTACACAAAACTCATTAAATATATCCATCCAATAATGTGGTGGCAGGCGATTGCAATTCTTTCTTAGTATGAGGCAAGCAATGCTAGAAGCATGTTTTGAGAGCTTGGTTGCTTCCCATTGGAAACTTTTATAACAATCTCAAATCTTTCTATACACCATTCACCATATGGCACCATAGCAACAAAACATGTTGACATAGAAATTACTTTTTGCTTTAGGTCATCTTTAAGATAGAACCGTAACACTACAGTTTTATTGGTAGCATCATTAATATGGTTAACGTATAACTGGATCCTAATCCAAGCTTTCATACTTTTTGCTCCTTAGATTCCAAAATGTTGGAACCATTACACAAATGCAGACTGAGTCGTCCTTGGAATACCTCATTTTGATTTCACTTCAGCTCAAAAATGACATTGTGGAAATTTGTGGAGATAAGTGTGTGTTAGTTAATTCTTACAACAATGGCATGGTCTACATTGCTGGGTATTGCATCTTTCAAGGTGAGTGTTGCTCTCATGACAAACTTGTCCATAAGCAAGTTTTCAAACTGCAACCTTTGCTGCTTAAACTCAATGTTACTCCAGCACAGAAAAGAGGATACTAGTATTTTATTACATACAAAATCTATGATACCACCACTAAAACTAAGTTCAAGTGATTTTTGTCCTTTGTAGTTATCTCTAGTATGTATAGTAAGTACTATCTGCATGAACACCCACATATGCTGTTCTTGTCAACCAACTAACATCATGACATGGAGACCTGGACTCTAAATTGTAAAAGATTTGAGTTTATGTCAATCTGGACTGTGCTTTTCAAGTGTCTTCGCGAGTGCCACAATTTCTTTAGGATGTATGATGCCTGTTCTTCCGCAAAGCACTCAGCACTAAGTGGTATTATACATTTGATGAATAATTAAATACCGATGCTTTTGGTTTCAAGAGGAACAGTGGCATTCTCTTACGGGATCCGAACAGATGAATAGCAATTAAGTAAATTAGAAACAAGGAATGAATTTGTGAATACAATTTGTCATGATGTCCTGATGTTAATTGCTCAAACAAAAGATGCAAGAGTAAAATCACCATCGACCCACGAATCCTCCACAGGCACTACTGACATGAACAATTGATTACACTCCCTCTCACAACTCCGTAAGCCTACTTTACTTCGCTCGTTATCTCCATTGTAAACACACCCCATCAAGCAAGCTAAACTGGCAGCATATCGACTTGTAATAGTCTCGGGACAGACATGCATTCCATCACGAAATAAGTAGTTTCGGTTGCATTTGTCTCTGTTTTTTCCCAGACTGTCCAAGTCCGAGCACACCATTGGGATGGAAGGGGGCCATTTCTTGCCATCGTTCAATCGATCATACAAAAAGCTGGGACCTTCCGATTCAAATATTCTAGGATCAGTATCAAGAGGGTGGGATGTGCCATATCCAAGATATCGAGCATTCGACCATATGATATGGTTGTAATACTGCCCATACTCCTGAACAAGTACATTTTTTAGCGGAAGAGTTGAATTGCATGGAGCACACTCATGTGCAATCTTTCTTATCTCATCATTGACTTTATTTACTTCATTCATATCCTTGGGAGTCTTGACATTGTTAGTGAAGGGAATGGTTTGTAAAATGACAGTTTCTGCTCCGAACAGTTCAGACGCCAAGCGAACTGCTTCGAGTAGGCGTTGGGGGGTTATTTCGTATGTTTGCATCCAACCGTGCATTACTCGCAAAACAACAACGTCAAAGTGCCCTACCGTTGCATTGTTTCTCGGAGTCTTGGAATAATCCGATGAGTTTATTGGCTGATGTTCCTGCTGCGGATTTATTGGCATTAATTGTTGCTGTTCCTGTGGCTCCAACACCTCACTTCCAACCATCGTATGATTTAAAAACTGCTTTGTAAAATTCGTATTCCACCCACCCCCAGGACTGTTTGCTGGAGGCTTTCCTTCTCTCTTCCTCGACAGCAAACCCGTCATCCTCCATGTTGCCGCTGCGCCGCCTCCATACGTAGGCCAAACGATGGTGCCGCCATCGTGACCATTCCATGCCTCCCACAAAATACTGCGGGATTTGAGCTCATCGCCACCAACGATTTCATCAAGAGATTCGGAGAGTTGGATTGTTACAGAGTCACCGATGGAGAGGAATTTAAGGGAAGTGGATATGGTGGTGGTAAAGTCTAGAACTCTGCCGGCCCTGTTTTTTGGTAGATGGATTGTTGTCACAGACGAAGTAGCGAAATGGTTCGAGTGGCTTAGTAAAATGCAACATGCCATGATAACATTTGATCGGTTTTGCAAGGCGAGCTTTCAAATGGCCCAAAACACATCCAAAATTCAATAAAGCATACCAGCATAATCACATCGCATTCAACAGTCATCGCTGCTTTAAGCCTTCGACTTACTCAACCCTAACCAACTCACTCGGCAACTCCCCACTCCTCACCTCGCCCGTGGACAGATTTCCCAGCGCACATCGCATGTACAGATTGAACACGTGTTTGATGGGCCGTTTGGTTGGAGCATGGAGTTGAAATGTCACTCGCGTCGATGTCGATTCGTCAGTTACTGTTCTGACGTGCTTCCATTTACGATGAGGTTTCTTTATTGCGTTGGGATCGTTAGCAGTGTTAACGATGGAGATCTCATTACGGATGCAGTACACAAATACGGCGACAAAGGAGAGGATTCGTGTTGCTGTTCTTGCTCTGGGGATGCCGCCGATCATGATGGCGGCTATTCTGCAAGCAGAATAACCACGCGGCGCCTTGGTCCTTGCTTATGGGTACGTATGGTACCTGTGTAGGAAGAGAGTGAGTAGGTGGTAAAACTAGGGAGAGGCACTGACAGCAACGTAGTCTACAGTAGTAAGTACGCTGACAGTGGAACAAAGTCCCTAGGTATTGTAACTGGGTTACAAGTATCTCCTCTTGCATTGAATTTCGATGTAAAAAATACATCAGGTAGATTTATATTAATTCCTATCGTACCGGTCACTCTTTACATTGCCCCACGATTGCCCGCCTGCCCACCAAGTTATCACGCAAGATTTTGGCAGTCGAGACTCGACCATATCGTACGGTACGGTATGATACTATACGATATTGTACCATACACCATAGGAGTTTAAGTGTAGTCTTGACGAACCCCGTTTCGTAACAAAAAAATATTAATTCTCGTCTCTTTTCCTCAAGGAATCATAACTTTTTCCAGGTGGCTCGCAAGTCATTTTTGCGTGAAAATACTGCAACTCCTCACTTTTCACGCTTCATTTTGATGTATGACATGGTGGTTCTATGACATCATGTTGGTCTTCAAATTTTGCATCCAAGTTGCATGTGCGCGTGAAAAATCATCTCCGTCCGGTTGTTTGATCATGTTAGACCCTCTGCAGCCCTGGGGTCTATTTTTTTTGTATTGGGTTATGATCCCCTATATAGACCCCCGATCGGCGAAAAATCGCGTGCAGCCCTGGGGTCTATACGCTCCGGGGTCTATAAAAAAATAGACCCCCGACTTTTTTTATCGACCCGGGGTCTATATTTACCGAATATAGACCCGGGGTCTATATTTCAATTTTGCGAAGGTCGACCGGGGTCTATATTTTTATGGGGTCTATATTTTTAATTGTATGAGTTCCTCCTGTTGATTTCCACGAATAGCTTCACCAGCCCTTCTCCGATTTCGCGGAAACTTTGGTCTGCTGGCTCAGTTGGTTAATCGTAAATCTGAAAAACCAAAGTTCATGTGTTAGGCCAAAAGCCTGTCACAAATCAATTGTCAAGCATTTGTAAAGTCGTCTTTGCGAATCCTTGTCAGTAAAAACTTTGACAAGGATTTGCAAAATGCCTAGGAGTATGTAGAACAATTCTGTGACCAGTGCCTAATTAGTTTTAAATAGTGTGATTTTTGACAGTTTGGCAGTACGTGACAAAAAATATGGCGCCAAAACGTATCTAACTGTCAGTACATTGACAGGTAGTAATTCCGATCGTAACAGGTGAAAACGTGTTGGTGTTCTGGATAATTGACAAGGAATTGTAATCGCGGAAAAGTAACTACCCAATTACAATTCCTTGTCAATTGCAATCGCGGAACTATAGGTGCGTGATTACATTCCTTAGCAATTATATTTGCTTGAAAAGTGTAAAGAATGGATGGGGTTGTCACTTCAAGTTGGCATCATTCTGTCATTGCAATGTGCGTTAGATGCCAACCTTTTCTGTTGGGCTACCCGATTGATGCCAAACTGGATGTCTTTGCAGAAATCCCGAGCTAAACCTCAGTTGACGAGGAATTGCAAAGTGTCATTTTGCAAATCCTTGTCAAAGTTTTTACTGACAAGGATTCGCAAAGACGACTTTACAAATGCTTGACAATTGATTTGTGACAGGCTTTTGGCCTAACACATGCGTTTGGTTCCCAGTGTGTACGTCTCATTTTAATTTATTCGGAAATGGTCTCCGTGAAATAGACCCTGCGATCAAAAAATTTAGATCTTAGGGCTGCACGGCCATCACGAGGGTCTATTTTTTATTCTCAGAAAAATGGGATCATAACCCATCTCAAATATTGACCCCGAAAAATAGACCCCAGGGCTGCAAACAGCCTTACATGTGTTATAAATTCATCTGTGTCGGATGAAACCCGCGTCAACACTATATCACTGCACTACACACATGCCAAGAGATGAAGTGGAGCTGAAGGGCATGGTCAAAAGGCTGTGCAGGTCGTCAAGGAACATCTGGACTATTTATCGCTGAGGCACTAAATCCAGATAGTTTAATTGATTCATAACATCTAGTTCGAGATTAAAATTTCTATAGCATAATAGTAAATTTCATTCATAGTTTCTGAGCAATTTCAATTATGAATCATGATAATTCTTAGTAACTAAAACTTAAAACATCACGTCAACGAAAGACATCAGATCACACTCTAATGTCTTCAAGTTTACCAGCATCCGGTCAATGCAAAGCTCGGAATGCAAATCAACTGTGACACATCTTTCTCTGCAGCACTCGTAATCTCTTCACGGTTTACCCACTACACATAATGTATTTTTGGGGGTAGCTAAGCGAAATAATGACAGGAGGAAGACGGAGTTGATGAAGAAGGAGGAGGTGGCATTGAAAAGCAACAATATTGAACAAGAGACTCGCACCATTTTGGTTCAAGCCAAGAGTGTTGAGAACTATAGTATTCAGGAGTTGAAAGTACTCCTGCAATATTAAAAAATAAAGTAACTGGATTGAAAAAGAATGAGTTAGTAGGCAAGTGAAAGGATGTGTTGCAAAATGGAGCAGAAGCCCCCATAATGGAGGGTTGGTCAGTTGAAAAGAAGAAGAATGAAATAAACTCACCAATCAGGGAGTGACAATGAGAGACACTGCTTTAGCAAGATATCAATGCTTGATTGAGAGGCAGATGGGGAATATAATCAAAACATCGGCAAGGAGAAGAGGAACGTGTTGAAGCAAAAGTTGGAGGAGGCAGACGACTAACCTAATCATTCGGATATTATGTCTATGTCACCCCTTACTGAAATTCCTGTGTCACAGGACAACATGGAGGAAGCCGGAGGAGAAGAAGACAACACAATTCATGAGGCAGCAATGTAGATCAATAAAATAGTGAAATTGTCTTTCAAACAACTTACCAACAGCAAAAATAGTGAATTCTCGTCACGTCGTGTTGGGTCAAAAAATGTAAAAAAATTGGCGTGGTGGTGGAGGGATTCATTCTCCCAGAATTCCCTGAATTGAGGCGATTGCACTAGGGATATTGTTGTCGCGGATGTGCCCGTGGATTGTGCGGTGGTGGAAGTTAAATATCTGCGATGGTCTTTGTGTGCTAGGCTGAATTCTGACGATGCGGCGGAAATTGTCATGGTGGGTGAGTGTTGACGCAGCATGTGATGTTTTTACTTGATATGCACTAGTAAGAAATGTCACACGTCACGACTACACTTAAACTTGTACCATCTCTACTGGGGTGAACATTCATACAAAACGCGAGAGAGCTCGATTCATACAAAACGCGAGAGTGCTCAAAACAAACTAAATAAAAGTGCAGCAAACAATCTGCACGCCAAACAAGAACTTCGTGACACATGATACCTGGAGTTCGTGACACCATAAACCATATATTGAGAATAAAAGTGCAGCAAACAATCTACACTGCCTACAAGAACTTCGTGACATGATGACACCTGAATGTTGTGATGCCATATCTATTAACAATTTAAAATTCCTAACAATTATATGTGTATACAATATTTTTTCAGCCATTCCCATTAAATTTTTATGTCTATGGAAGTAACCCACTATAATAATTTTTAAGAGCCACGATTATTTTATCATAATGATTTGAGCGTTAATTTTTTTAGCTTATGAAACCCACGATAATATTTTTTACGACTATAGAAGTATCCCACGATAATAATTTGTAACGAGCCATGATAATTTTACTACAATGAAAATAAATAATATTTATTAGCCTATTAACGGTCAAAATTCTCCAATTATTTAAAAATAATGAAAATACATAATATTTTTTAGCCTATTAACGGTTCAACAATTAAGGATGTATATAATTTACAATAATGGTTCTGTTAACTTGAAGAGAATATATATGTGCCTATTTTGTACTGACCAGGACCAGTACGTTTCAAATAACTCCATTAAACATCAGCTTCCAGCATAAATAACATCTACTGCCAAAACATCTTGCAGCGGCTGCTGATGTTTGTCTCGTGAGCATGTTTGCCCACCAATATACTTTGAGAATCCTACAGCATGTAGGATATACTATACTTTATCAGTATGTAGAAAAGTAGCGATGTAAAATATACATCCGAATTAAAATATTTTTTACATACATCCCGATGCACCGCAATCATCATTGATTTGATATGGGACACAAATTCAACGTATTATTAATTTTGATGAATTTTTTACATCAGGTTTACTTTATGTCACAGAGGGAATTCGTAGAAGTAGTCGTAGGATACATCGAAATTTTATTGATCTAGCAATACGAAGTGTACCCAGCCATAACCCACTACTCACTAACCTAGCTCGTCGCTATAGGCGGAATAGAGGGGGGGCGGGTGGGGAAAAAAACGTCAATTCGAAGGATTGAACTGATGGGAAGATCAACTATTTAATTGATCTGGACGGGGTTGTGGCCAATCTCGTCGGTGAGAGTTGGCTCTAGGGAGACATCAGCTTGATAGAACTGATGTTGACCGTGACGCACCATAACCAGATGGTGCGGGAGGAGGGGGCCAGACTGACTGGCCCTGTATGTGGTCACTTCGTGGAGACATAGATTCTTGTGACTGGGACACCTAGGGCGCTGCACCTAGATAGGCATAGAGGTGCGCTGCGTAGCAACAGTTACCATGCAATTCACTTGACCCTACGTCTATCAAGGATATTCTGCAAGCAGAATAACCACGCGGCGCCTTGGTCCTTGCTTATAGGTACGTACCTGTGTAGGAAGAGAGTGAGTAGGTGGTAGAACTAGGGAGAGGCACTGACAGCAATGTAGTCTACAGTAGAAAGTACGCTGACAGTGAAACAAAGTCCCTAGGTAACTGGGTTACAAGTATCTAGCAATACGAAGTGTACCCAGCCATAACCCACTACTCACTAACCTAGCTCGTCGCTATTGCCCATGAACGCTCCGCTGTGGGAGAGAGGGCTAGAGGCATAGTGAAGGTATGGAGATAGCTGCTTGCGGCTACAAAGTGCGACGAGGTAGGTATACCTTAGAAGGAAGTGCCCAAAGGAGGAGCAGCAAAAAGAAAAAAATAAGAGTGTGCACGTCATGGAAAGCGCCCGGTGGGGGACTGGACGGGCGGCTGGGAAGGAGAACTGATCATGCAGCCATGGCGGTGAGCATATCCTCGTGGGGTTCGAGTGGCCGTGATGACAATAGGGATGGTGGAGGCAGGTCCAAGCCGAGGGCTTTAGAGTGTTCATCCGCCGTGTAAAACGTGTTCCGAAGGTACATAAGGAAGGAATTGCTCTTCCAACGGAGGTGATTCTTTATGAACAAATCGGAGTAGCGTGCGCGATGGAGCAAGTTGGCCGCAGTGACTCGAATGGAGTGTGGGCTCCAGAGTTTGAGCGGAGGACTATCGGGTGGTAAGTGGTAGACCTGCTTGGCTACAGAGCACAGGAAGGAGGTGATGTCTTGCCCTGTGATTTGACGGCGAGATGCCAAGGACTGGTCATAATAGATTGCGACCAGTGTGAGGGCGGGTAGATTCAGGCGATGAGCGCACTGGGCTATGCGCAACATGGCGAGTACTGGACAGAGGGTAGGGTTGGAAGTGCACTTGCCATACGTAATGGTCTGAAAGTTGTTGTTATTCTTCTGCCGACGGTGAAGAATAGAACTATAACCCACTTGATCGTAGGAGATAGAGGTGACGTCAGCAAACCGGATGCCAGAGGAGGTGAAGAAGGAGAAATCCTCAAGGATGTAGGAGACGGCATCGGGCCCGGACCAAAGGGGGTCCTCGATCCGAGCGAATTTAGTGTGGTGGTTGTTGCACCATTCGCTTTTCCGAAAGCCGTTATAATGACCCAGGAAAATCCAGTCGCAGAGGGCGGCCGTGGGGCTGTCAAGAGGGGCAGCGCGGGAGCGAGAAATGATCTCGGCCATCATGGGGTCGTGGATCATTTCTTGACGATTGGGAACCTTCTCATATTTTCGGACGGCATCGGTCATGAGAGAAGCGTAATCCATTGGAACCCCCAGGCGGGGCGAAGGGAGTTGGCGGTCGGTGTGGCATCGGACAGCCTGGGTGATGTATCCCACAAGAGTGGCATGGCAGATGAAGAAGCCATCGCCCTTGATGGTTTCACCGCGGATGAGAGAGACCGCGTAGCAGGCAAGGATGAAGTTTTGTGCCTGGAGAGGTGAAGAAGGGCAGCACGGATCCAACAAGCCTATCCTGGAGAACCAGACGAGGTAATGGTTCTTCCGGGATCCGTTAGTAACCGCTTGTTTAGCGCGATGGGATCGGTGCAAGCGCCCTGTAATAGAGCTTCCGTAATGCATGAGATTAGCTCAGCATTCGGGTGGAATCAAAGACAGCCATTGAGTTCCCGTTGGGTCTGGCAGAGAGAAGGAAAGTCCGTGGGGAGGGACGATTCCAAAGGGTAACGGGAGAGAGTGTCTGCGACAACATTCTCCATGGTGGGAATATGTGCAATACGAAGGCCAACGGGGTTTCGCAGCATGAGGGCAGCTTGGAGGCGTCCGAGGGCATGACCAGCGAAGGAGACTCGGGCACCCTTGCGGACCCAAGCTTCGCTGGATGAATTGTCGCACCTGAGGAGGACCACCGGGTGAGGATCAGTGGTGAGGATGGATGGCCGTGAAGTGACGGCATGGTATGATGCTGCATAAGTAATGATGATCGCAGAGTACTCTAATACCTTAATGTTGATAAGTTGACCTGTACTGTTATCCGTTAGGTGTTTAAGAGTACGATCTGTGATGGCCAAGGGCCAAGGGAGGTACCACCAGAAGCCAAGGTTGTGGGAGTAACCACCTGCAGATGTAAGACTGGAGTCACTGAAACCGACACCGATTGGTGTCCTGTCAATTAGGTGGCTAATCGGCGAGGAGGTAGGGATAGAGGGGTCGCACAGTGCCACTCGAATGAGCTGTAGTTCCGCGGGCAAAGTGCGGTTAATATGGTGGAGGGTAGGCGCGTGATGGATGTACCGTGCGGATTCAGCCTGGTAGAAGGAGGAGAGGCGTGCTGCCTCCGGTGGAGGGAGTGACGCGGAGTGTTTAATTTGCTTGAGAGCATGACAGAAGCTAGCGCTCGAGTCGATGAGGTGGTTGCGGTTCAGTTTCAGAGCTGCCGCTTCTGATTGGTAAACATGGGGCATGAGGTGCTTCAGCCAAGGGGATGAGAAGCTAATGTGGCGCAGTTGTCCTGCAAGTGTCTCAGCTTCGAAGACGGAGAAACTGCGTCGGTGAGGGCCCCACGTTGTAGCAAGATGGTGACGGATTTGTGTGAGGAAATCATCAGGGGTATCAATAGTGAGACATCGGGTGTCAATAATATGCCCGAGGATCCGGTTGATGGGGCCAATGACCATCTCCTCCAGCTTGTCGAAGGAGATAGGATCTTGTCGTTTGTCCAAGGCCGAAGGCCCAAGTAGGATGAAGATAGCCTCGATGCTAGCGGACGTGGCACGTTCGATGCGGACTGTGTCGAAGAAGTCGACGTAAATGCCATCGTCCACATAGACATGATGGGGAGTGGGGGCAAGGGGGCCTGTAGGCGAGCGGGGCGACGCAGGTTTGGGTCTGGCACTGCACGGGCGAGGGGTTCGGCCGTAGGTTTCCCCAATGACCGATCCCACTTGAGGCGGTCTAAGTATTGCCGATGCTTATGACGGAGGGAGTCGTCATTGAAAAGGGATGTCGCGAGTTGTTCCAGCACCTGGCGAATGATTTCCCAGTTAGCGGGGCAGAAGTCGGCGCTGAAAGGTTGTCCACATGACAAGAAGAGATGGTCGGCAATGATGTAGGAAAAGGCCCCTAGAATGTCGGGGTGTAACTTAAGTTGCCGGAAGGCGGATTTGACATCGTTGGCGTGCGAGATGATGTCAGCGTGAGGGGTGTCGGCACGAAGCGTGTAGATATGCATGAGAATGGCCTCTTTGATGGAACCAAAGAGGCATGGTTCTTCGACACCGAGGGGTGTGGATGTCATCATGTTGATGGGGGTGGACCAAGGGGTGTACCGCCGCAAGGCATCAAAGATTTGGCGGTCTTTCTTGCCGGGCTTCTCCAGAATGTGCTGGGGCATGAAGAAGAGGTGTGGGGTAAAGCGTGCAATCCAATGCGGAAGAGGTATGACAAAGTTGTTCCTGTCTTCCTTATTCATAGTTGTAAGGACCTGAGGGAGTTTCTTGTCGATCGAGGGATGGTTTCGCATGCGCCAGTGTAGGAGGGCGTTGGCCCTGCTTGTGTTGGCGACAAAATGGGTAGGGCAGCAGGTAAGCATTACACGAATGTACTTATCAATAAGTGGAGGCATTACTTATGACTATGGAGGATCGCCACTATGGACAACATGGAGCGGTAAGCGCCGGTATAGTTTTGCCGAGGAAGCGCATCAACAGGGAGGTGTCGAGGCCGTAGAAAAACAAGCATGCAAGCATTGCGTACTGTTTGTGCCGGGGGATAGTGGTCTGGGAGGCCCAGTCCGGATTGTAGTCTCGGATCCAAGGAAAATCATAAGACCGAAGGGATATGTAAGACGAGGCTAAGTGGGTAACCAATGGATGGGTATCCAGCAAGGAGAGTGTGTCAGACACCACCAAGAAGCCGGACCGCATGATGTACAGCAAGCATGTTTCAAAGGAGGCTTCTTGTGAGAAGGAGTGGCTGAGGGTTGGGCGTCCAAAGCCGGAGAGACAAAGAGCTGTCTTTGTCGGAAGGGTGGCAGTCCAGGGGACTGCGTGGAGAATGTTGTCACGGGAATAACCAAGCTGGGTGTAGAAATACTCACCTAGCTGGGTGGCCGTGGTGTCGTAGTCACCGAGGCCAAGGTACTTTTTGTTGAACTCATCCAAATGGTGCCGGATAGACCAGGATGGTACCAACGGCACTTGGGATGGACTGGATGAGGGAAGTGTGGGAACATTGGAGCGCGCCGGGTGTGGCACCGAGTTGGGTTTTGCAGAAGTGATTGCATCCGGGCCCGTTGGAGCGGGCGGGGGCTGGTAACGTCGGCGAAGGGGTGGGGGTGGCCAGAAGGCTGCTTTGGTAAGGGCGAGAGTGCGCTGCTGAAGGAGGAGGTGACCCGGCAGACTGTGTTTGGTGCGGGTGGCGGGTGGGGTGTGATAGTCCCGGAAATGGGCCGAGAGGTCCGGTGGGGCGAGGAGTCGTAGGACTGGAGTGTGGCAGGGACAAGCCAGGGGGTCGGGGAAGCCGAGGGGAGACTGTAATACTAAGGAGTCACAGGGAAGAGAACAGGGATACGCTGTAAAGTATGGCGAGAAGTGATCATGCTAAAATGGGGGGTTAGGTTAACCTTACTATTTTGGCCTTGTGTTGAGGCTTTTCATGATGATCTCGGGGGCGACCGTGTCAGCATTGAATGCGAGACCGTCGGTTTCACGGATGAGCTTGACCCACGGATCCAGGGTGGATGCCGGCCACTCCGAGGGAGGAGAATGCACCATAGGGCACCGGGGGTTAGAGCAGGTGAGGCCTTGTCGGGCGTGCATGAGGCACACCCGCTTCATCTTGTCATTTTCAGGAGGGAAGGGCATCCATCCCTCCTTGGACCAAATGAAAAAGTCACCAGGGCCACGACTGAGGCGGGTCCGTTTGGTGTCTCCGGCAGGTGGGGAATTGGATTGCGGGGGTGTCTTGCGAGGGTTCACCCGCGCTTTCTCAAAGGCCTTCCTGGCTTGCTCGGCCTCGTAGTTCTTAACCAAGAGGCATGTGAGAGGGGTCTCGGTCCCGGTGATTACCTTGTTGAACTTTTCCCAAGTGTCACAAACGAGGGATATGGCCGCGTAGTACTTGGGGGACGTGATGCTGGCATGGTCGTCGGAGAGGATGTGGTTGGCCATGATGGGGTCAGAGACCCCGGAGGTTACCAAGATGGTGGCTTGGTCCACTACACTGGTGAGCCAGAGGAGGATGGGGATGGGGCTGCCCGTGTACATCTTGAAGAAGTGGCGAGCCTTCCCAGATGTGACGAGGTCAGCAAACTGGTAGAACATGCGGAAGAGAAAAGTATTCTCGACCGCATAGGGGGCTTCGGAGTGGCCGAACCAGTTGTTAGTATAAACAGAGGCTTGATAGGCCGCGCAGTTAGTCATCCATGCTGCAAAGGCGTGGGGGGAGAAAACGTTGTGGCTGTGGCGGATCCGCTTATCCATCTTGGATAGGTTGGATGACCGCTCGCCGAGTATCTCTTCGTGAGAGCGGGAACCAAGATGGGTTTCGCGCTCGAGGGCCAGGGCCTTGGTGTCGGGCACCAGGAAGAGGTACCGGAACTTCCGGCCTTCACTGAAAGGAGTGTTGATCGACAAGAGGGGGAGGTACTCAAAATCACTGTGCGTGAGAAGAGCACAAGTGAGAGGATCCACCCTGCCTTGGTCCACCATCCTCCAGAGGAAGTGGGTATCAAAGGCAAATCTGTCCATCATGGACGTGAAGATGTTCGCCATGGCAGAATTGGCCATTTTGGTGTCCTTGATCTCGAAGATTGCGGTACCTTGGGCGGTCAAGCTTGGGGGCGAGAACACACCAGAGCCGTCAAGGACAGGACTGGCAAGGAGGAATTTAGCACGACGATAGTCCCGGGCAGTGTAGGACAGCTTGTCGCCATCGCTGGAGGAGACGGAGTCGTCAGAGGGTTTGCTCTTTTTTGACCGCTTGGAGGTGCGGCTTTTTCCCGGCGAGGTGTTCACCTCGGGAAGGGGGGTTCGGTTAAGAAGATTGACCGCCTTAACCAGCTCCTTGAGAGAGGAGAAGGCGGTGGCCACGTCGTCTTCAAGGTCCGTGGTGACCCCTTTGGAGGGGAGGAAAACAGCATCTGCGAAAGACGGGCTGCGGAGGGTAGGGAGAATTTTCTTCCCTTTGAGGTTGTTTTTGTCGGCAATGGCCGCCAACTGGATGGGCAAAGACCACCCAACGAGGTGGTGGAGCCACCAACTACTTCCTTCGAGATTATTCTCAAAACTGTCGACATGTCCTTCGACAACGGGGCCACAGACCGTGGAATCAACCCCATAAAGAATGGGGATCAAGACGGGAAGGGCAAGGAGAAGGTAAGACTCCGTTTGTGAAGGCAACGTCGCGGCGAAGCCTGGGGCTATGCCAACTATGTCGGCGTGCTTGAAAGGGATCACGTTTTTGTTGGGGCCCAAATGGAAAAGGTCGGGGATGGAGATGGTTGAGGAGACCAACACGAGGGCGATTTTTGCCACGTCAAGGGGTAGGAGCTCAGGGCGGAAAGAGGAGGGGTCGTTGGACCCATGTACCAAAAGGTATTCTTCGTCGCCTTCCTCGGTATCGGGAGGGCCAGGGATTTGGACTTCCTTGGGGAAGAAGATGGGTTTGATGTGTTTTTTGTCATTGAAGACATAAACCCCGGGGAAGATGTTGATGTCTTGGAGGGTAGAGAGGTGCTGCTTGAAAGTAGCGCCGACGTAAGTCGTGGCGAGTGCTACGGCCGAAGGCGAAGCATTACGGGAGTCCGTGATGTATTTCGATGTGGTGCCGTAGCATGTGGCGCCTACTGAGGCTTGATAAAATCAATGTGAGCGCAAAGCCAAAAATTGAGGCCATGGTGGCCGGGAATGACGAAGCCGTGGAAAGGAGGGGGGACGATGTGTCTCAGTTGTCCCCGACTTGGCGGGGGGCCATGACGCCATGAAGCTGACAGTAAGATGTCGCGAGCGCAAAGGTAGTCCGTGGGAGACGGCGTGAAGTGCCGGAAGAGAGACCCGGAGCGCGAAGTGCAAAGTGGGCGGCAGCAGCGCGAAGCGCTGGTTGAAATCTGTCGAACCACGTATGAACGTTGTCGACGGGAAAGCCACGAAGTGGCTGAACGGACGCCAGCGAAGCCGTGCCTCATGATCAAGCAAAGAGTCAGCCATCCGAGGGAGGCGGAGACGTGATCGCGCCGTGACAACGAGCCAAGTCAGGCAGGACAGAGACGAGGGGTGTCGAGCCGGGGCTCTCTGGATGTCAAACCCCGCTCCAAACGCAGGCAAAACAACAACACAACAATCAACCAGGAACAAAACTGACCGAGCATAGAAGCAGCGGCGGCAACGGACATGGTTGAAGAAAAAAACGTCAATTCGAAGGATTGAACTGATGGGAAGATCAACTATTTAATTGATCTGGATGGGGTTGTGGCCAATCTCGTCGGTGAGAGTTGGCTCTAGGGAGACATCAGCTTGATCGTAGAACTGATGTTGACCGTGATGCACCATAACCAGATGGTGAGGGAGGAGGGGGCCAGACTGACTGGCCCTGTATGTGGTCACTTTGTGGAGACATAGATTTGATGATCCCCACTCCCCGCGGCGAATTTCCGGCTGTGTGAACTTGAAAGTTGCGGGAAACATGCCATTGCAGGTACAAGATTTCACATTTTCTCATGTTTCTTTATTCAACCAGAATAGTCTGTGCCCCACTTTTTGAATCTCTCCAATCCATTGCAGTAGAAACAAAACTTAAAATCTACACAAGGGAACAAACATAATTTTTCCATCACATTCTACCGGGAGTTTTGTTACAAGAATGCTGTTCGTACAGAGATAGTTTTAGACAGTTGCCGTTGTCAATTCAATGTTCATGCACTGAAACAATGTCTTGAGTTCTTCCCAAGTTACTTTTGATGCATTTGATACGAACCGATACTTTCCCACATCTTGCTCATTGGTCCTCAACTCAAAACCTTCAACAGTGGGCTAAGGATATGATCACCTATAGTATTAAGAAAGTACAAAAAATAGTAGAATCTTTCAGAATATCTATTTATATTCAGTGCACCTTTTGCCGTGATGACCACATGATCTTCGCAGGCAAACTTCATGTATTTTGACTTTTAAACTCCAAGATTATGTGTGGAGTCATAGACCCCAAAGGCTTTTTAACTTCACGTGGCATTAATTTTCAGTGGAATTTTAGGTCCATAGCTGCATAAATACTCTCTAACAGCGGATCTCCCAATGGATATCTATTTTGTCACACTTGTTAGTAGATAGGACAATTATTCCAGTAGGATGCAACAATGAATCATTTTTCCAAGTCTTTTTGAGATGGACAACAAAAACTTTCCTCAATATTGGCTGAGGTTGAAGACCCAACAGCAATATTGGTCTACGTTTGCACCAGGCTATATCTACACTTCCTTCAGCTTCTATTCAGACCTATTGCATGTCATTACTAGATTTCCCTCATAAAAAACTCAATTCATCTTTAGTACTATCACTGTCATCAAAACTTGCATTACAACATCAGTTTTGCTTTTGCAGACGCACTACTTCTACATGGGCAACTAATCTCATTTGTGTCCAAAAGCATTTCTTTATATCCAAAATGAAAGATACTATAAAATGTGATGATAGCCACACAAGTTGATCCTCGCTCCTCTGTCTTCATATTCTACTGCCACATCATCATCTGGAAGCACAAGTGTGGCAAGCATCTACAAGAATACAATAGTACTCCAATTATCATGTGTGATGAAGTTTGACAAAAATTATATTTTTGTGAAGTCTTTTTTGACATGACACTCCTGACATTCATTTAAATATTAATTTTTAACCCTTCTTGGTTGCTTTAGTTGTAAAGAATTTTCCTTTAGTTGTAAACCTACGCCAATATTGTTGCAGATCAAAATATGAATATGTTTAGTGTTTAACTTGTAGGTTTTGGATTGCAGTTAATTATTTTAGTATTACTCCCCATGTTGGCCCATACATATACATGTACAGCTTGTTGCCACCTGACATAGCCCACTGTCATTAAAGCAGTTCGTAGCATGGTCAGCTTTGCGGTTGCCTCAAACATGTGTAAATACATTGAAGTACTGAAATATTGGAATATTGATCTAAGTTCATCATTCACTTTGCATGATTATCAAGGGGTCCAGTTTCGCACATGAGCCGACATGTACTTATTTAGTGTCTCCATAATATATGCCCTATATGATCCTCATAGAACCTTGAAAATGTTGCAGTCCACAATGAGCAACTCAACACAGCATAAAAATTTAGTAATTCAAAACAATTCAAAAATATAAAACATTTTTCTGTCCTCACATAGGAATTAAGTACTAACTTGAGAAGTTTTTGCAAAACAATATTAAAATCTTAGTTGAATATCATATTGCTCTGATTTACATGGGAACAATATGGGTATATAAATTGTGAAAATGCATAAGCATGTGGAATGTCTTCAAAAACTTACGAGTCATCACAAAAAGTTGTGAAATAGGGGCTGATCACCACAAGAAGATCTGAGAGCTCACAACTAACAACTTTTTGTGAAGAATGACTGTCATTTGTTGGGTACGTTGTGCGTAAAAAGTTATGATTAAAATTGTATAACTTTCCGTTGGACAACAGAAAATGTGTAAAAAAGGAGTTGTGATGAACCCTAAGAATTTCCCTAAACAGAGCGAAACAAACATTTTAAAAAGTCAAGTTAGGAGTGGATACTATTTGCTTGAGGATCTCATGGTTGTCCAAGTGGTGACATATCAGGCGATGGAATGAGATATGCATTACACATACTGACACAAGTAGCTTGATGTACAATATCAAGAACAGAATCCATGCCTCTCTATATACGCTCGTGAACATCCTAAAAAGTTTGTAGGATGGAAATACCTTTATATGTATAATGTTTACATATAAGAGAATTTCGTAATTATACTTGCCACGTGAAAAAATATATTATAAGATTCTACCTATGACAAAAACACGACATCGTAACTCACATACCTAAGAGTCTTGTCACGAAAAAGGTCAAGCTTTACTACTACCCCTATTTATGGCTTACAAAAATTATTATCGTCATGAAAAATGAGGAGACATGTAAATTATTATAGCAAAAGTGTGCCCTGAAACACATTATGACTAACTTTAATGTAACAATGCAAGCTGAGCCTGCAACCAGCCTCCCACCTAACCTATTTCAGAGGAAGTGTGATTTCTTAATGCAGCAGTTTTTACAACCATTATCTAAAAAACAAGCACAATGAACAACTCTCCCAAACACAACTCCAAATGCATCATCCAGTACCTCTCTCTTCTGTTCGTTCTTCTGTCTTTTCTGACTGAAAGGTCTAGGTATTAAATATCTCTCACAAAACATAAAATGCAAACATGAATGGCATAACACAATGGAGGGGCAACTATTTAATGGATAATTTATATTAACAGGCAACAAGTTTGACAAATGGGACAAAATACATTATCTTACATGTCCTGCCCCCTGTTTTCTATTTTGTGTCTGGTGAGCATGATTGTAGCATATTGGTTCAGTGTGCAGACTGGAATATCATTGTTACTATGACGGGGGATCTTGCCAGTTACAAAAATTGACAATCTCATGAAAAAACATTCGAAATGGGAAGGAGCAATATCTTCACCTGTTCCTTGCAGACTCTAACTTGTATTCCTCATTCAGTGGGGAGGATAAAGGTGGCATCTCCAGATTCTATCTGGGGGCTGAGACACTAATCGTTGCTAGGTTGGTATGTAAGGATTTCAGGTCTAAAAATTAACCATAAAATAAATGTAAAAATGGGAAATAGGTTTTCTCCTCACCATTCACTTGCTTTCCCTGTTTGTTCTGTTGTTTGCAGCATTGTGGCAGATGTGACATCTCCAAGTTCAGCTTGGGGGTTGAGTTATCGACCAGGGTGCAGTAACTCAAAAGTGACAAATAAGAATATTAAATCACAATATCACCTTTAAAATAGATAACCTACGAGCTCTCACAATGTGCAGCTCACCACATTAGTATTCTGTTAACAGTGGGAATGAAGCAGCAGAGACACCAGATTGAACCTGGGGTCTACAAAAATAACTGTGGAGTGTTTGGTGCATAAATAATAAACTGAAAAAACTCAAATAAAAAGAAAGTAAAAATGGGGCATTAATACCATTTGCACAACAGTGCCAGTTTGAGTTTGTTGTTGGCAGTGGGTTGTAAGTGGTGGTGGCACCAGAATCAGTCTGGGAGCCAAGATCTCAGGGTTTCAGTAGTGGTAGTGAGGATTGAGATACTTTTTATGAGCTTCAATAGGTAAATGGGCATGTGGGTCACTGTCTCTGAATGTGGCTTCTCCATCAAAATCACATTTGAATGTCAACCTTCAAGAAAAAATTCGAGACCACCATCTGGTGTTGCTGTGTTACATGGGCTATAACTTCTCTGTTAACAAAAACAATTATGACAACATAGTTACACCTCACTCCATACATGAATGGGAGTGGGTAGGAGCTTCAAGAGGGCTGCTAAGTCAAGAACAGAAGTCGACAACCCCATTATATGTAGTCTATGTCACTGCAGATTGGAGTCCTACAACTACTGTCAGTAGAAAGAGAACCGTTTTAACTCAACTTTGATCTCTGAAATTATGTGTAAAGACATATTCATATTACTTGCTTTCATTAAAATTGTTAATGCACATAGCTCTGCTTCTACTACATTCTTAATTCATCAGAAAAATGCTCTTATGCCAACCACCACCATGTCCACATCTGTTCCATCCTTCGACTGATGACAACTATTTTGATCACTAATTTACCATCATTGTGTAGCCACACAATCATGGCAGCAAGAACTCTGCCTTGCCAGCACAACCCATATGAATTCTACTATATATGGTTGATTGTTGATTCTGGTATGAGAACCAGTGAAAAGTACCCACAAAAGTATCCTGAGTGCCTAACCTAGGAACATTTGGCCAATGATTTATGAGGAAGAATTGCTATGAAAATCCACTTACATTCACTGCAATCCCATCTGCCCCTCTTCCTGTCATGATGGCCATGATGTAACAAAAATACCATGGTAGAAATTGTTTAATTTCTTGCACAATAATGCAAATTGGTCATTTCCAAGTGGCAGGATGGTCATAGGAAATGTGCCAGTGAGGGTAATCATGGCGGACCTGGGGTTGAAACGGTATTTTTGATGGATGACGTGATGATGTGGCAGGGGCTGACATTGTCATGGTTATTTTGTGGCTATTTTTTTGTTATCAAGATTTTTTCTTGAAAAAATCTTAGTTTATCATTAATCGAGAATTGTTTTCCTCCTTCTCCGTCATGAGACACTTTTGTCACTATTGAATTTTAAAGGTGACTTCATACTGCTATGGTGTTTAATACCTGTAAAAACCTGCTTTTTTATGTTTGATATGCATTGGTATTCAATCACTGTTGAGTTGTGATTACCTTTAAAAATATATCTAAAATTAATTTATAGCATGGCCAAAAATTGTCATGTCTGCTTAAGTAAGCATAATTAAAATGACCAAATGACCCCTCTCAAGCCCTCATTCTCAAAATTGAATTGTTCCTCCCAAGAACTTTTGGTAGATTTCGCTCACTTCTGGAAAGAGCGCATTCTGATCTAATTTTGTTTATGGGTTCACTTGGTATACAGGTTGGACCAACAGGTTTTCAATAACTTCAAGTGATGCCCAAGAGAACTTGATCGATCGGAAAGTGCCCCTTTCGCGCTTGCAACAGCCATTGCGGTCATTTTTGATACAAAGCGACCACGCAAAGAAATGGCCTTTTCAACACTCGATCAGCCCAGAAAGTTCCGATATTGCCTGAGAATGGACCAAATCACACTTTTATTGGTTCTGGCTGTTATAACGTAGTATATTGCCGAATCGTGGTTAAAAATACCTAACACGATATTGTAAAGCACAGCACTAAAAAAGTCGTGCCCGTGCGCGCCGCGCGGCGCTGCGCGCACGCTAACTGGCGGCCACTGTTATATTATATATTATCTTCTTTTTAACGAAACAAGGAGAATTCCTTTTTGCGGGCTCTCACTGCTTCTAAAAAATCTTGCAGCCGCTGCTTGTAATGTAGAATCTGGTATGTTTTTTTACGTGGAGTAACGTAACACAACAGTGTATGGTAAATACTATGATACAGTTAAACACGTACGTATCGTACCATAGTATGGCGAAGAGGGCCCCTGCAAGACAGGCAACTTTGGACTTTGGCGATAAGTATCGCCAGATGGAGTCGTCCAATGTCGTCCGATGTCGTCAGTTGACGTCACTTAAAAATATATGGTCATTTCATACCTTCACTACTGGTCGTTAAAATGTCGTCAGGTGTCATCACTTGGGTCGTCATTGAGTCGTCCGTGTCGTCACTTGTGTCGTCAGAAGGACTTCACGGTCGTCACTTGTGTCGTCAGATTGTCTTCAGTTTTTTTTTACTTAGGGTCGTCAGTCGTCTTTGTCGTCACTTTGTTCGTCACTATCGTCAGTAGGCAGTAGAATATATACCACGTAGGGGTCGTCAGTGTCGTCAGGAAGTTCGTCAGTGTCGTCCACGGAGGGTCGTTAAAATGTCGTTAACTGCCTTCAGTTTGGTCGTCACTTTGTCTTCAGTGCCGTCACATGGGTCGTCATTTTGTCTTCAGTGTCGTCACTTAGCGTCGTCATTTTGTCTTCAGTGTCGTCACATGGTGCCTTCTTTTGTCGTCACTTAGTCAGTCACATTAACGAGATAATGTAAAGGCGCCAGTTGTCTTCAGTTGTCGTCAGTTGACGTCAGTTAATCGCTCAAAAATCATCCACGTGGCAAACTTGCCTGTCTTGCTGTTAGTCCGAGCGAAACACGATTGCTCAAATAAAAAATCAAGGGTATTTGATACCCGCTACGGGGCAAAATTGAGAGTGCGTATAATCCTACAAAAGTTGTAGGATTATCTTCCCTCTTTTTTAGGAGAAAATTCTCACGTCTTAAAATGGGTTTCTCTTTTTCACGAGCGAGGAAAATCCTACCAAAATTGTAGGATGCCTAGTAAAATTCCCGGAAAACTGTAGGATTTTCATGGTTCCCTATGCGGTGTATAGTGTATACCTGGTGTATACCACTACCGTAACAAAGGCCTTCTCCGAAATGACCGTGAAATAACCCCGGAGACCAAATTTCCGGTAGCTTTTAGGATACCTTTTTCTCCGTCTACGCACGACGACGTCATTGTTCTCTGTTGTGTTGGGAGATGACATTTTCTTTTTGCATGCCTCCTCTCTTTTGATTGGTCGGCGTGGCGCGCAAGACCCAAGATAGATCCGCATGGACGCGACACCCGACCCTGCCTATCATCCAACAAGCATCCAACAACGAACATCCTCCACGACGCGACACCACACATACAGTTCAGTCCCGGCCATCACAACAGCTGTGAAGACACCGCCTTTTTTCGAGTGCCGCCATCCTCTCCCACCACTCACATTCAATCGGTTTCCATCACGCGCGTCCAGCCCGCCACCCTCGCCACTACTAAACTCATACCGTGCCAACGACGGCCCCTCTCTCGCCCTCGACAGCAAGCCGCCTCTCGTCTTGCCGTGTGATGCCAGTGCCTTGCGACAGCGACCATGGCGGCAGTAACCCACTCTTTCCCCCCCATGAAGCTCGAGCCATCCCAGCAAGACGACCTCGTGCTTGATACCGCCGAAAGCACGGCGAACGACGTGGACAATGCCGCCGTTCGCGTCAACGCCCACATTTCAGTGGAGCCCTGGTCGGCGGGATTGAGGAATCGAAAGCCTCGATCGCAACCGGATCCCGATTCGAATCCCGCCGATGCAACCAACGACGACGACGCCACGACGAATCCCGCCCCGACGCCGCTCGTCCCTTGGCCGGCCGCCCGCCAAATTCACATGCTGCCGTCCGTCTCGTCGTCGTCGTACGACAATGCCTTTGAAGACGACGACGAGTGTCCCGCTGCTCGAGCTGCCGCGGCGGTGCAAGTTTTGGCGTCTCGGCCTCTGCATGACGAGGACTTGGACGAGGGGGACGAGCAACAACAACAACAGCAGCAGCAGCAACAACAACAACAACAACAAGAGAGCGACAGACGGCTTTGTCGAATGGAAACCACACACACAAGTCACATTAGTCATCATTCCTCCTTGGATAAATTCAACGGAAACGCTACGACGAACGCTCCTCTCAACGATACCGCCAGTCCCAAACGAGGAAATCTCTCATCCTGTCTTGGTCCCGATCCAGACGCCTTTCCCTTTGCATCACCACCATCGACATCATCCCACAATTCACTCTACACCTTCTCACCAACCCCCACAGGCCGCATACTCACATTCCTCTCCTCCCGCCTAGTCCCACCCCACCTCCATCCCACCCACGGAGGATCCGCCCTGGCCGGATTCCTAGCCCTACTCCTCGTCACATGCGCCAACTACGTCCTAGGACCCATGAGAGACGCCGCCGCCCTCGCGGTGGGAGTCTCGCACATACCCGCTCTCACGCTCGCGTCGACGGTCTTGGCGCTCGGGTCGTCCGTGCCGGTGGGGTGGTTGTTTGAGGCGCCGGATCCCAGGAGGAGGCGGTTGTGGAGGAGGATGGGCTTGACCAGGGGGGAGACGCAGGGGACTAGTTTGGCATTGTTTTATAGAGTGTTTGGGTTTTTGTTGTGGAGTTATGCCGTGGGGTTTTGGATTGTGGAGAGGGCTAAGCAGCGGAGGGAGGAGGATGTCGACCAGATGGGGAGAGGGACCATGGGCAGTGGGGGAACTTCTGCGGATGGTAACGGTGGTGCTGGTCCTGTGGCGAATGACGAGAATCATGATAGCAGTGCCATGGAGGATTCCATTTTAGGATGGATCGGAATTCTGTGTATGCGAATATTACACGAAATTGGCTTGCCCGTTCAAAGCATATTGGACAATGCCACGAGTCTCGCGGGAGAATTATTATTTGGCATACCCACATTCCTATCGAACGCGTTAATACTGCATGAACACGAATCGATACCCTCTCTATTTCTCCGAGCTTGTACCACCGCTGTTAATAAATTCGGGAGCATCATTTACATCATGTTCTTTCTCGTGGTGCACTTGATGAAATTACACTCCCTGTCGTTGATATGGGGGGTCACCACGGAGGCCATGGAATATGAAGAAAATGCCGAAAAGAGAAGAAGGGCCATGGAGGAGAAGGAAGAAGAAATGATGAATTTGACGACGAGGAGGTCGGCGGGGGGATTGGTCATGATGGGAAGTGGAGGGGGTGGATTTAGCAAAAAGGAGGGGACATCCCAGCCGCCGCAACAGCAGTGCAATGGGAATGGGGGCGGGAATAATAAGACTTCGCATTCGGCGGTTAGATTGAAGAGGTTGGGATTTGTCGGGTTTGGGGGTACGTTGGGAGGTATACTGGGAAGGTGAGAATGTTGGCTGCAGTTGGGATTTGGATTAATATTCACTTTCATTGGTCCGTGCCTTCCCCTTTTCTCAATCATTACCCTGTATTTTTTTTACAATTTCCACAGCTTGATAGCTTCCTTCGCAGCTCACATCCTACATCTCTCAGGACTTCTCGTCCTCGCAGCAGTGTTACTCGAAATATCCGCAAATCTCTCCATTGAACTAGGCCGAATCATGCAACGACACTGGGAAGAACAAATGAAATACGCCAGCTGTGGCGACCTCGCCTCCCTAAGCGGATCGGAGCATAGTTTGAATGGGTCAACTGTTGATAGTTCCATGAGAAAATCTGTCTCATTGGGAAGTATGAAGCGTATTGCGAGTTCTCAGGGTAATTTGGCTCAACTGCACAATGTTAATAACCAGTCACAGACCGATAGTAGCAGCGGTGGTGGAGGGGGGATGACTCGTGCGAAAAGTATAGGGACCCTTACCATTACGAGTGAAGAAAAGGCCAAGGCCGAGTCAGTTGCCAACAATAACGAACAGCCAAATATTATTGATGACAATTCCTTCAAACAGCGATTGCTTCGTGGAGTCACGACTATTCTCAGGTCACGTCTTCTCATGGCAATTTTCACCTACAATGCCCTCTACGCCTCCACTTCGGTATTGCTCTCCTTTCAACGTGCCGAACTGGTTGCCAATCGCTCTTCTACTCGGTCCAGTGCTGTTTCCAATACAGCATTCCTAGCGAAAATCAACACTGCATCGAGTGTGGCCGTCTTTGGATTACAGGCAAGTGGATTGGGGGCATTGATAGCCAATAGCTGCGGGCAACGGGGTGCCTTGGCCCTCATGCCAATAATTCGATTGGGTGGGATATTCCTCTTGGGTTGGTGGCATTGGTGGTCTGGAGGTCAACCACCTGACCTAATCTTATTCCTCGTCATTGATGAGTTTACAAAAGTAATCAACTTTGCAATTGCCAAGCCGGTAAGGGAAAATCTGTGGAGGGGCCTTTCCGCAGAGGCACGATACGAAGCAAAACCAATCGTGGACACACTGGCAAACCGCTGGGGCGGTGGAAGCGCTGCGTTCCTGGTCTCCTTTATAAATAGGATTACAGACCTCACGGGTCTTGGCGAAGTGAATGAAAATGGTGATAGATCTATATTTGGCTTCCCTCCCGTATTGTTATTGTGTATGATAATTTCTGCCTGGTGGACTGCTGTAAGTGCGGATGTGGGGAACATTCGACGCAAGATTGATCTTGAGCTAAAGAAGCAGCAATAAATAGGACTGTTTAGAAGAGATTGTAGGAATGTATCAATATTCAAGTTGAAATGAGAATTATCGCGTTTGTTGATTTCTTAAATCCTTTTCATCCCCTGGTGTAGTCACTGAGTTGCCTAAGGTAATAGCAAGTAATCCCTTATCAGAACAAATTGAAAACAGTCATCAACTGCGTTCTATTTTAAAGCTTCTTCCAAAGCATTTGCCCTCCCTTCGACAGCACCAAAGAGTGCGTCTCCCAGTTCATTGTCTCCGCGCTCCAACGCCAAGTCCGCCTTGACTACATCTCGGAACATTTCCAAGCTCCACTTGAGAAGTTTGTTTTGAAGAAAGTCATGAACCACAGATGGCATCCCCTGGAACAAAGACACCAGGACATATGGCATAATGATGCTCATCTTCAATTTCATCAAGCATGAATCATTAGACACCGGTTCAAACTCCACCACACCGCTGTTTCGTAATCCTGATATGGATTTCCACTTGATTCCCTTCGGATTTTGGAGAACCTCACTTTGGGCCTTCCAACTGAATTTTACTCCCTTTATGTTCAAGTTCCATTCAGTTAAGCCCGCGGCATCCAAGTAGGTGACAGAGTTCAACCATGGAGACCACCGAGACATTTGAGGAAGATCGGTGAATCTCGAACTTGCTATTCCATCTGAGAAGGGAAGGGGCATAGACACAGAAACGGTTATGTCTCGACCAGTCGCACTTGACGTTGTAGCTAGGTAGCTTTCTGATTTGGAGGAAGCGATTGTGGGGTTGACAGTGGACGACGCTTCATAGGTCGGCAAGCGGTCGCTCATTTCATCAAGACTCAATCCGTACAGTGCTCTTGATAGGGACGCAACATCAAGCATTCCATCTTCACTCACATAGGATTTGAACGGCGGAGACAAGGTATCACCAGCTAGCATTGTAAATGTTCCCAAACCATGTGAATATTTGGTTAGTCCAGCGGCAAACTGGGAGTTGTCTGCTACAGCGGCCAGTATCGAGGTGTACGACAAGCCTATTCCCGAGTCAAATGATGATGAGAAGACAACAGGGATTTGAAAATCCTGATGGGCAAGCTTTGCTATACGCATAGAAAGTTCAAGCCCCAGCATTGCAGGCTTTAAGACAAAGGCGGCGCATCCACTTGCAGCACTGTTCGTTCTTTCAAATGTTTGTCGTAAGTCAAGTGCAATCCGTTCAAAATCGTATTGATGTTTCTCAGCAAGATCCACCAGGCTCTCATCTAATGCATAACGGATCCTACTGACACGAGTGAAATCCTCCAAGGAACTCACTTGAATTTCTAAACTCCATTGTCCATTTATGTATTGCTTCTCTAAAGGTTCTTCGATGAATTCCAGTGCACTGATGTCCATGTCTAAATTTTGCATCTCGTCTGCAAATGCTAGAGCGGTCTGAAGAGTCCACGCTCTGTTGGCATCAGCACGCAGCCTCAGTCCTGCACCAGACGTCTTCTGTATGTTCGCCAAGTTCTCAACATCTTCTGAAGCATATTTGTCCCCAATCTTTACTTTGATGCTAGGGAACTTGGTTTTTCCTCTTTGTCGAGAAGCCGACCCACGAGTAATGAGCCCATTAATAGGCAGGAGTCCAATAGGTGAAACAGACGACGTTTGCATACCGTTAAGGTAGTTCCTCGCGAGAGCTTCAGGTAGTGGGGTTCCGGCAAGCTGCGAAGCAACGGAGAGCATTGCCATTTCCAGACCAGACCTCACAGATGGCGCTGCCACACCCAGTTTGATTCCCGCAGCAACCATGATTTGATCTACAAAATTTGTAAGAGATCCATCAAGGGACAACATATCTTCCGCACAAAAAGATTCTTCTAGGCGATCAGTGGACAAGAATGTCTTGATCATTTGAAGCTGTAGCTCGGCATCAACCAAACTTTCTCTATGAAGTCCTGTTAGAGGCGACACTTCCCCAATTCCAACAGCCATGCCATCGTTAGAAGTAATACTGATAATAAAGCCCTCTCTTCTCTTGAGTTCGTTTCTTGATCGCGCATTGTCGCCCCATCCGATACCGAGAACACCCCTATCAGTTCCATCTCCTGAAATAATTGTAATCCCAAAGGCCTCGTATTCCATACTGCCAATTTTGTGTAAGCGATATGCCGACCTGTCATTTCTCTGGACCTTATCACTTAGGGTCATGGTGGCCATGGCTGTAGTGACAGGAGAGTCAGCTGGCATGAATTGATCATCAACGAAGTTTTCATTTTCATTATCAATGAAGCCACTGATAATAGCGGCGATCATTGAGGGATCTTCAACTAAGAGAGCATGCCCTGCGTTCGGAATTTCGATATATTTTGATATGCCACGAATCTCTTGCCACCTGCGGCCGATTTCGGAGTACTTGCTGTCTAGCGCCCCTGCTACAAATGCAGTTTTCGAGGGAACAACAGCTTTCCAGTCATTCTGTGGTGTGAGAGGTGGAGAACATCCCTCTAGAACTGCTGCAAGATCGTGTCTTCTCCTTTTAAGGCTCTCAAGACGTCTGTTCATCATTGCTGCATACTTTTCAGGTTCTCTGTACCGCAAACCCCCCCAAAGATGATTGGAACTGTACCATTTTGTTAAGAAATGTGTCAAATACTGTGTGTCGTGAGTTTCACCTGTCAAGTAAGATCTGAAAGACGACAGCATTAGCGATTTGGAAAGCGATAAATCCTTTGCTACTCGTTTTCTATCATTGCCACTGATAGGTCCCTTTGCTGATGACAGCTTCCCAGGATCGGCTCCCAGTAACACTAATCGTGTCTGGTCAGTTATAAAATTTGATATTGATGTGTCGGATACGCCATTTTGGATGAATGACGCTCCGTCTTGGGTATCAAGCCTCGCACATAGTCTCTTCATTGCCAAAGCTAGTCTTCCGCCAAGGCTGTAACCTACGATGGCGTCGACACTCTTGATGTGATGATCTTCTATGAGTGATCTGCATATTGTGCGCGCCATATCATCAAGTGTGAATGGAGGCCCGTTCTCATGCGGGTTAGCGGAATCGAGACGTAATGACGCACGTATGATTTGTTGATGCGAAGACAACACCTCCGGAGAATCACCATGACCAGGCAGATCTATTGCAACTATATTCCACTCGTCTGACAAATCTGCACTCAATGTCGAAGCAACTGAGTCCCAGTCAGTTTTGTCCCCCATCCATCCATGTAGGAGGAGAAGATTTTTCGCCCTACCTTTAGAATTCGTCATCGATGATTGCAATGTTTCGCGATGGTACTGCTTGATGGGAAGCCTCGCCAAATTCGACTTGGAATCATCTGCATTGGATATGAATTTATCAATGACATCCACAGCTCTCCGGGTAATCTGTTGATGCACGTCGACATTAGCTGATCTGCTGGTTACTTTGGCTTCAATGATAGCTGGGGCCCCAGATAGAATGCTTGCACGGTAAGCGTCTTTGAATGATTCCAACGATGAGGCGTGCCTGTAAGGGAGCCCAAACGCAGATGCCCCTTGGCTGAACGAAAACTTATTCGTAGGAGTCCCCCAATACTCGTCGAATCCGACATCATGTCCGTGCTTCGCAATTGGCAAAAACGAAAAGATTGCTCCACCTCCATTGTTCACGATGACAGTTGTAAGAGGAATGCGATTAAGATTTGATGAGTGAGGGTGCGACTCAGATGTCAGACCATAGAGAGCATTCAGATCATGTAGTGTTGACACGTCGCCACAAATAAGTGTTGTTGGGTTTAAGGAGTCTCCGCATCCAATTGCTGTCGATATGATCCCGTCAATACCGCTGGCTCCACGATTAACGGACACCGATATTGGGAATTTTCGATCATCCGCCAAAGTGGCAAAAGAGGCACCCGAAGAGCTTGCTAAAGGATACAGAAAGAATTCTCCATCTCGAACTGGCATGGAGTTAGACAGGAAAAGTGCCATTGGAGAATTCCTTAGGCTTGTTTCCGCTAAAACTTCTGTCAAGGCAAGCATGATCTGTGGTTCAGTAAGGCTGCTGTGGACATCATCACTCTGTTCACTTTCACCATTAGCGGGATTTGTTTGGGGGTCACGCGACTGGGTGGCAGACTTAGGAGCAACTTGCTGAATTATTGTTGGCATATTTCTTGTCATTTCTCGTCCGAGATGCAACAATGGAGCCAATTCGCTACCGAAACTGGTCGAGGTAGACTCGAGACTCTTAAGATGTCTGATAATACTCTTCAAGAAATGACCGATATTTGTTGACACACGATGTGTTACTGTTTGATCAGGATCTGCTCGTTCGTAAGGGTATAACTGCTGAACAAGAACATGCTTGGTGGAGGTATTCAGCTTCATGGACTTGCTTATCATCCCTGAGACCTCGGTAGAAACCAATGGTGTGCCAATTTGCAATATTAAGTCTGGTTGAATCCCTTTGGACACAAAAGGATGCTTCAATAGGTGCTCAGAATACTGGATCACAGGGCTTTCCCTTCTTAGGGGCCCACTTTGAACTCCAGCGAAAACGGGGAAACCGATTGTTTTCGCAAAATAAGAAATGGACGAGGAGAGATTATCAGCCCCACTTCCATCCACATCAAGACTCCTTAAATTCCCAGTCACGATGATTCCACGCCTTGACTTCAAAATCAACTCTGCCACCTCCATAACAGAAAAGTCAACAATGTTACGTGAATGATAGGAGTCTAACCAACGGCTTCCACTCTGAGACCACCGTCCAAATCCTGGTATGTCTGTAAATCTAGCATTATGGAATTTTGTGATCGAGCCTATTCTTTCATCATTTCTGATTGGTCCATCATCTGGAGCTAAATTTTCTCGGAATTGA
This sequence comes from Cyclotella cryptica, assembly GCA_013187285.1. NCBI lineage: Eukaryota > Bacillariophyta > Thalassiosirophyceae > Thalassiosirales > Thalassiosiraceae > Cyclotella > Cyclotella cryptica. The sequence continues at coordinate 479,624 of JABMIG010000078.1, forward strand.
ATATTCAGATGAACTGAATAATTAAAAGCAATGACAGATGAGAAGGATTGAAATTCGCAAAGATTATGTTTGAAGTCGTGCGTCGCATACCTGGACCCATCAGTTGTTTTGAAAGAGATACCGCATGGTTTGCATCAGACAACGCCAGAGAAACTGGGACGTCATCGGAAGGAGATGGTATGTCTCGAAACCATCGGATATAAGAGGAGGAAAACATCTATAGGCAAAATTATGAACGAGTTAGATGGATCAATGCAAAATGCGGGAATAGCATTTATAATTTGTTGCGGTGTATTACCTTTACTTGGTCAATGGATTGGTTGCTGCCGGTATCTCGGCTTTCGTACGGCCTATCTGCTGTGAGGAGCAACAATGGGACTCCATCTGAGCTCGCTTCCACAACCGAAGGATATAAATTTGCGACAGCAGTACCACTAGATGTGACAACAGCAGCAGGACGACCATTATGACGAGCATAGCCCAATGCACGAAAACCAGCACCTCGTTCATCATGTACACTAATTGCCCTGACAATTCCAATGTTTGTGCGCGTTGCCTTGAATATGGCTGTTGTCAATGGGGTATTCCTCGAGCCTGGGCAAATATAAAATGTCGTAATTCCACATCTCACTAATTCTTCAATAAACGCAGAAGACCACGCGACATTAGGTGAGGAGTAACTCTGTAGTGTTACTGGTGAAGACGGAAATAAGGAAGATATGACGCCCAGTTTATGAGATGTCTCAGTCCACTCTCCCTGCACTGTAGATCCCTCAACAATTCCTGCACCAGCAAAAACAGAAACCTTTGACTCGGGTAGTTCATCTGATGTATGCTTATCATCAGTCGCCAAGTTTGGTTGTGAGTGGAGTCTGTTTTGATAATTCGTCACAAGGGCAGATCTGATAGCAACTACAATGTCAGCAGAATCATGTCCTACATATCCAAAAGGGCCGGCGTAATATCCTCGATCGTAGGATGCCAAGGTTTCGAATTGTCTTATGAACTCCATCGCCATACCTGCTGAATCACCGCAAACTGCGGGGGTTGGATGAAGTGCTGACAAGAGAGACCGCGATACATCTAATTAAAAAATAATAACAGGTGAGCATTGAGAACAGACACACGGCGCAATCAAATTGACGAGAAAAATTTAGCTTACCAATGACATTAGCATTTTCGGATAAGCGTCCTTCAAATGTTTGACAAATATGTTGCAAATGACGGAGACGTCGGACGAAGAACCTTCGCTGATGCGTGCTCTCGCTGATCTGTCTTTTGTCGAAACTATTACCGTTGAATTCATACGTTGTTAGGAGGTTGTTTTCATCTTTCCTTTCAAGCCAACCGTTGTCCTCTAGCTCCTTGAGGGCGTCGCCGATGAATTTTCCAGTAATCTCATTTTCTAGCATATCCTTTTTTGACGAAAGAAGTTCACGTAGCAACTCAGCGTCGGCAGAAGGTGTGAGACCCCGTATCCTGGTACCAGCTAGAGCTTCTGAGGTTACCTGAATTCGGCACATAAAACATCATGACTTACTTCGCCGGAAAAAAGTAATTATAAGCATCATTGCCAACGCTCAGCAAAACGTACCGTTCTAACATCGTCATGACCTTTCACGCGGAAAAGACGTTCTGGAGTACAGCCAAGGAACTCTCTGCTGTAAATCATTCTGTCGCTTTCGTGCAAGTTATCTTCTGCTTCATCAACTCCCGGATTCAAGTAAAAAATGTGACCTATGTGCCCTCCGAATTTTAGCTTCATGAGAACATCTAAACCACTAACAGATGACCCAAGGTTCAAGTCCACCTTCCTCGCAAGGACAACTTTTCTCAGTGAAGATTGGTGTTTATCTTGCATTGAATGGTCTAGCTCAGGTGATCTTCTATATTCGGCATTACTATTCTTACTGATCCGCCGCAATGCCTCAATGACGCCACGTTCAAAAATATATCCCGGATCTCCGTCCCCACTTCCACTTTCGCCACGTTTTCCAGTGGACTCGGACCTAGTCAGAACCGGAGGCAAGGTAGTGCACGGCATCGCGGGCGATAATTGATCCGACAGCTCTTGTAATATTCTCAATGTTCTTTTTGCAGCATCGCACCACCCCATTCGATGAGTATACTGCCGTAGCTGCTTTTGATCCAACGGACGTGCAGGTGCCAAGTTGTGAAGATGAATAGCAAGAGTCAATGTTCGAGTTCCACCAGTTCCACTACCGCCATGATCCTTCGTAGGATTTCCGTCAGAGGTTGATGGCGTTTCCAGCACCTCACGCCTCAACTCTACTGCAGGAAGAATCCAATATCCTCCACGTTCACCACCGAACCCATCCCAATCATCTGAGTCTATATTGTTGATTTCATTTAAATGATCATCTCCATTTAGTTCCTGCTGTTGTTCATGATCTTGCCACTGATGTTGCCTGTTTCTCATCTTTTGCTGATAAAATTTCCAATCGAAACGAGATCCACCATAGACTCTCGCTCCAGGCGGCAAATCGCTCTCCTTAAACATGGAATGCCGCCGTCTTTCTCTTCCTCCAAGATCACTACCGAACATGACACCATTATTTCTAATCTCATCGTCATCATCGTCATCCCAAATCCTCTTCCCCACAAAAGGATCCCACGAGTCCGAGTAGGAAGGAGAAACTTTTCCAATCACCGCCGCTTCCACTTGTCCTTCCGCGTCACCAAAGTATACCACCGGCAACGCTTCACCGGAAAGCTTACGACGGAGGGTTTGTATGGGTGTCTTTTGGGCATGCAGCCAACATAGAGGATCGACCGAGTGAACTGCCGATATGGATTGTTCTATTCTCAATATTGTAGTGCCATCGAGGTGAGTTAAGAGTGTTGTTTGTTCATCAGTGGTTTCATCCAATGTGGCATGGGATGAAGACGCTGAAATTATTGTATCCAACGATTGAATGAGAGATTGAATTGCTGCGAATAATGGTATAGGATCCTCATCCATTAAGGAAGAAGGATGGCTTAGACCAGATAGATATATTTCTGGGAATAGAATTTGTTCAGGGTAAAGAGTTTTTCCTCCATGCAGAATGTTTTTATTGCCGTCAAATCTGCTGTTATTTGCCGCGTTGCTTTTTGGAGTAGATGAAAATAGACGAGATTGGGTTTGCCATTGATACATTCGCCGTCTCGTTCTTGTAGTGGTTGATAATGGCGAAGAAGAGAGAATATATGAGGATCTGTGGTCAACAGTGGATGATCCCATGTATGACGATGTCCATGTCTCCGAGCGAACACAATTATTGACGGAGAACGCAGCGCCGAACTGAGGCATCCAGGCGAGGCACAGTAAAAAAGAGAGAGCCAAGTGAAAGTGGACATCTTTCGTGTTCCTTCGAATTAAATTTGTTGGCTTGCCCATCTGGTATTCTTGCGATAAGGCTCGATGGGTTTTATACAGGCAAGATGTGGGAGATTGCTGGGACAGAGCAGTAGTAGTGTTATTGTTGCAGTTCATCACACAGTTCGGTCTTGGTTTTTGGTACGGTGCGGGACGACAGAAGCAAACGGAAGGGTTGTTGATAGTAAAAGTGTCGACGCCCCATCGACCTCGTTCCACGTTGATGCGTCACATTCAAGATTTTTGATGGGTGATTGACCGGACACAAATCCAAACGTTAATGATTACGAAGCGAATAGGAATCAGTACATAAAAAGTCTCTTCGCGGACATAAGAACAAAGGATACATTCGTCCTACAATCGGGACTCCTGAGTTCAAGGCCCTCTATTCGTCTGTCCCCCGCCCACCGGTCGCCTCCACCAACCCCAACGAACAATTTCTACCAATTCCCACGATAAAATCCAGCGTATCACGCGATCTAAAGCGTATCGAACAGGGAAGATTCTCGGCATTGTCTACCGTACTACCACCGTGGATACCACGCAGTTGGTCTCGTGCCCCTTGCACCTCTCTCTCTTGCTTCATCTTCTATACCCTTGTTCACCATGGCCCTTCGATCTGCCGCAGCCACGCTTGTCAAGAGGGCGGCTCTTGCCGCTGCCCCCCAGGTAAGAATATTTGAATCAAGTGTGGAATGAACGGGGAGTTTGTTAGGGGCTTGCGCGGAGCCAAAAGCGGGGCACATTTGCACGGCATCTCTTGTGTGTGTTCATTCGGGCCGGTGATGTAAGAGACAAAATTTCTCGTTGTGCCGCGTTGACGGTGGCGAGGGCGACAGCTAGGCAATTGATTTGATGGAGGGGGTTACTTGATGACGGTGAGGGGGCGCTGCCAACAAGACAACACCATAGCAAGAGTATCGAGGGGCCCGGTGGTATGCCTCGGCCAATATATACATCACGCTTACCAGACATGAGGTGATCGGCAATTACACTTCACAATCTTGCTTCTGGTGGACTATTTGCACACATTATCAATGTTGGCGTTGTTTATGAATCTGCTCCGCAGATAAACAGAGAGCCCCTGGACAACTTTTTTATGTGAAAGATTTCACGTGACAAATTTGAATTTCACATCCTCCTCCTTTTAGAGCATGCCTAACTCTGCTTGCCTCTTCCTCTCTGCGTGTAGGTGGCCCGCGCCACCGCCACCCGCGGCATGGCCTCCCAAACCCTCGAACTCTCAGCATACCTCGAGTCCAAAATCTCTGCCGCCGCCGGCTCCGACGACAGCGTGAAGTACGCCGAGACCGGAGCCGTGATTTCGGTGGGAGACGGAATCGCCCGTGTGTACGGCCTCGCCAACGTCCAGGCCGGAGAGATGGTTGTGTTCGCCTGCGGTCTCCGTGGGATGGCCCTCAACCTCGAGGAGGACAATGTCGGAGTGGTCATTTTCGGAGACGATCGTGACATCCTTGAGGGAGACACGGTCAAGCGAACCGGAGCTATTGTCGACGTACCTGTTGGGCCCGAGCTGTTGGGCCGTGTCGTCGATGGTATCGGACAGCCCATTGACGGAGGCGCCTCTCTCGACAACTGCAAGAGGTCTCGTGCCGAGGTCAAGGCTCCCGGCATTATCCCCCGCGAGTCCGTGTCCGAGCCCATGTTGACCGGGCTCAAGGCCGTCGATGCCCTCATCCCCATCGGCCGAGGACAGCGTGAGCTCATCATCGGAGATCGTCAGACCGGAAAGACCGCCATTGCCATTGATACCATCATCAACCAAAAGACCAAGAAGGAACCCTTGGCCTGTATCTACGTCGGTGTCGGACAGAAGCGATCCACCATTGCCCAGCTTGTCGGACAGCTTGATGACAAGCAAGCCATGGACAACTGCATCATCGTTGCCGCCACCGCCTCCGATTCCGCACCCCTGCAATTCTTAGCTCCCTACACTGGTGCCGCCATGGGAGAATACTTCCGTGACAACGGAAAGCACGCCGTCATCTTCTACGACGATCTCTCCAAGCAAGCCGTTGCCTACCGTCAAATGTCTCTTCTCCTCCGTCGTCCCCCCGGTCGTGAGGCCTACCCCGGAGATGTCTTCTACCTCCACTCCCGCCTCCTCGAACGTGCCGCCAAGATGCACCGCAACACTGGAGGAGGATCCCTCACTGCCCTCCCCGTCATTGAGACCCAAGCCGGAGATGTGTCGGCCTACATCCCCACCAATGTGATTTCCATTACCGATGGACAGATCTTCTTGGAGTCCGAATTGTTCTACCAGGGACAGCGTCCTGCCATTTCCGTCGGTTTGTCCGTGTCTCGCGTCGGATCCGCCGCTCAATACAAGGCCACCAAGTCTGTGGCTGGTACCATGAAGCTTGAGTTGGCTCAGTACCGTGAGGTTGCGGCATTTGCCAAATTCGGTTCCGATCTTGATGCCGCCACCCAACAGCAGCTTAACCGTGGAGTTCGTCTTTACGAACTTCTCAAGCAGGGACAGTACGAGCCCTATGAGCCCGAGGAGGTTGTGGCGTCGCTTTTCATTGGAGTGAAGGGATATTGTGACAGGATTGATGTGGAGCACGTGCAAGCGTTTGAACATGCTTTCTTGAAACATGTCAAGGGGGCCCATGCGGCGGTGTTGAAGGAGATTGTTGATGCTGGATATGTCCTTACGCCAGATGCTGAGAAGAAGCTTCATGAGATTGCTGAGGATTTCACTAATGGATTCTCACCTTAAACTGATTGATGCACTGTAATGTAGAAGTGCTTGAGCGACTTGTTGTTTCTGATAAATGCCTTATTAGAAATCTATTTTTGGGATTACAAGCAAACATCAGACATACCTGGGTTGTGTGAATAATTAACACGAAACAAAATCAACCAATTTCTTAACGATCTACACAGTTAAAGGTAGTATACTTGGTGTTCCTTGCCTTTTGTGAGTGCACATTCTCCTCTGCTCGGTGCAGGAAGCGTTAAGTAGCAGCTGTGAAGGATGGGTCATCAAAAGTTACATCTTCATTGTCTGTTTAAGGTCCTCTTAATGGCACCAATGTGCCTGTTAAGGTTGATGTACCCTTTCTGAAAACTATCTGTCAAGATTTGTTCAGAAAGCAAGGGAAAGATCAAAGAGTGAGTCAGAAAGTACTATGGTTTGTTCTTTGAACATTGATTGCTGGATGACTTCATCTCTTAACTTGCAACCCTTGCCTGCAATGTGGAAAACTTTGAAGGCATGTGAAGGCATCTAAATTCTTGTTGACAATATGAGTTGTTATAAGTTTGCACTTAACTCAATGAGTTTATTCATTGCAACTTCTTGTGTTATTCTGGCAAATATGTGTTTGACTTTCCAGACCATGAGATGTAAAACTTTCAATTCAAACTAAAGAAATAGAGTGCGTGAATGTATGCCACCAATGGTACACAATAGTTAGTATGTATATGTGCTGTTTGTAGTGTAATGCATGCTCATAGTCATAGATCAGTCTACTTATATTTTTCAATCCTAAGCCAAGTAACAAGGGATGTTGTTTTCTAAGCTATCACTATACATGTCTGAAAAGCAAACACTCTTTGTCATCTTTCAGGGCACTCAATAGATCAGATGTGGACATGAGCTGTAATAAGACAATTCAGACCTCCTGTTGGAGGATCTCGTAACTGTCCAAAATGCAAGGTTTTTTTTATGAAGATGACCTAAGCCGTTTGGAGATAAAAAATACTAAATACCTATTATGTAGATAAAGGTGGTATAGATTTGTTGATGAAAGTAATTTGTGAGCTTATCATTTAGTGATTACAATGAACAAATGAGGATGCGGTGTCAATGCAATCCCAACGAAATAATGTGATTCTGTGTAAGTTTCTACACATCTCTGATATGTTTATACCCTTCTCATGAGGGTGTTCTGACAGAGTGTTCTCTTGTCGCTTAGATCCAAAGATATGGATCATTATCATTGTCAGGACCTCTCATCACTTGGGAGGTCAGGATGATCCCTTATTTGGGAGTTTTCGAATTAGTCCATATTGGTACTAATAAGGGTACCAACAAGGGTACTAATTAAGGTAGGTTCTTGGCCTATGTCACTCGCCCCCACGAATGGAGGATCAGGGTGAAAAAAAGAGGGGAAAAAACCGGTAAAGGAAAAATAATTTAATCCATGTCTCTTTGTGTACAAACTAAAAAGTATGTGACTGTGTGCTAAAGCGTAAGTGTTTTGTATAGAAGAGGGAGATGACATATAAAAAATCACATGCTTAATATTGGTTAAGTCTGCTGGTTAAAAAAAGGTGTGACTCTTCTGATATTTAATCGTTCAGATTTTGTACCGCGTTGAACCCTGATAGTCCCATTCGTATGAATAGTTGTGCTAGTCCAAGGATCACTTTCATACCGACTCTCTGACTTGCGGAGGATACCATCTTTTCGAAGAAGTACTTGATCACCAACCTTATAATCCCAATCACAGCGTGAGCGATTTTCCCTCATCGTGTTGAGGTCAGTTTGGTGTTGCCTATGTTCTCCTATTTTATTCCAGTCAGCAAGGAAGGGAACGTCGAACAACATGTCCCTGCCAAAAATTGCTGCACCTGGGGAGGCTTTTAGTACTGTATGGTAAGTTGAGCGAATGGCCCATGCTGTGTTGGTTAGGAACTCATCTATGTCACTGGCTACTACTGTATTGGCCATATCTAGTTCGAGCTGCGGAGCATTGCAGTAATTACTTGATGCACCTGCTCCAGTATAGCATTCACTTGTGGGTTCTTGACACTGGTTGGCTTACGCTTGATCCCATATGATTCACAAAGGGCTTCGAAGTGAAGTTTGAATTCGCTTCCATTGTCATAAATAATGTATTGAGAACGTGGATAACGGCTAAACCAGGTCTTATTCACTAAATTACATATCATTGCTGATGATTTGTCAAAGTATGGTAACTTAGGATTGGTATGAGTCTTAGTGCCCTTTTGCCCCTTAGTATCCGTGGGAGTAACCGCATCTGTGGTTACCGGCAGTTCTACTACTTCAAACCAACTGGAAGCTGGATTGATCATAGTAAGACACATAAAGTCAATTTCTGTCCCATCTTTACCTTTGAGGGTGTATGGTCCAATAAGGTCCACACATAGTACATCCCAAGGGTTGGTGATGACAAGCTTAGCAGGGAGTTTCCCGTACTTTTGCTTGTGTCGTTTGTTGACTTGACATATACGACAGTTTTTGACATGTGATCGGATAGTACTTCGCATACCTTTCCAATACATCGTGGCGTGCAACGTCTCTTCAAGACGTGTGTGTCCAGGATGCTGCAAGTAGTGGTGATACCAGCTAACTGCTTGATTTTGAAGTGCTTTGGGGATGACCATCTTGCCATCCTTACATAACAAATGTGTATCCTCTACTAATTGAGTGGAGTACTTGTCATGTCTACTAAGCTTCTGCAAAGTTGCATCTGTCGTCTGGGCTTGTGTAATTTCCTTCAGTGTTAATGGGTAAATTACATCTTCGTCGCTGCGATTAGCAAACACCAGATTAATACTTTCTTGGTGGTCAGAAGTGCTGTCAGCACTTGATGCATGCTCAGTGTAGTGACACCAGCATTTCGTGAACGTCATCCAATTGGCGTTGTCATCTTGGGTTGGACCGGAGTCCAATCGAGAGATGGCATCAGCAACAGTATTATGAATGCCTTTTATGTGCACGATCTCGGGACCATACTCTTCAAGTAATAATCTCCACCGATAGACTCGGTCAGAGGTTAATCCAAGGGCATCTTGGATTAAGTTCTTGTGGTCTGTGTAGACCTTTATTTGTTGTCCCCACAGTATGCCTTTGAACTCCTTAAGTGTCTCCACTATGGCCAGTAATTCAATTTCGGTCACACTGTATTTTTGTTGCGTCACAGACAGTTTTCTGCCGAAGAACGCGAGGGGCCTATTACCATGAGTAACCACTGCACCAAGTTGTTTAGATGAGGCATCAGTGTATATTTCAAATTCCTTTGAAAAATCAGGGTAGGTTAAGACTGCATCTTTAGCAATAGCAGCCTTTACGTTTTCAAATGCTATTTGATGCACCTCATCCCAATACCAAGGTCGCTTTTTGGTTTTCTTGGCTTTGGTGACTTTAGTATGACCACACTCTCCTACCAATGAGGTGAGTGGGGCAAGCATTTCACTACGTCTTGCCCAAAGATCTCTATAGTACTGGACCATGCCCAGGAACATACGGAGGTCTTTGACTTGTTTTGGCGGTGTGATTGCAAGTATCGCTTGTACTTTGTTTGGTTGTGGCTTTATGCCAGTTCTGGTTAATATATATCCCAGGTATTCTTTTTCTACAGCACAAAACTTCGATTTTGGGGCGTTGACTCTCGAGCCCGTGTCTTGCAGTCTGGTAAGTACCAACCTTAAATGATCTAGGTGGTCATCCAGACTTGCTCTGGTGATGCAAAGCAAATCATCCAGATAAGTTCTTACGAACTCTAAGGCAACCATTAGCTCTGACATTTTTGCCTGGAAAATGTCTGGAGAACCTGCAATACCCATCGGTAATCTAAGATAAGAGTACTTTCCCCAAGGGAAAATGATGGTGCAGATTTTGGATGCATCAGGATCCAATCGTATGGTGTAGTAACCCATGTTTAAATCAAGGGCTGTGGCAAAAAAGAATCCTTCTAACTCTTGCAACACTGTACTGATTTTGGGTAATGGAAACGGTTTTCTAACCAGCCGTTTATTTACTTCCCTAAAATCAGAGATAAAACGTACATTGTTATCTTTTTTTGGTATTATAAATGTGGGTGACGCCCATTCTGATGCAGGCTGAAACTCTAATACCCCCAGTTCACAAAGCCTATTCAATACTTTGATTATGGTTTCCTTGTGTATTTTTGGCACTGGGAATGGTCGGCCATGATATGACTTAGCGCCTTCCTTCAGTTCTAGGGAGACGGGGTCTGTGTTCCAATCACCTAGTGTTCCATCAAAAAGTTCCTCATATTCTGTGAGTAACTCTAATAACTTATTTTGGTCTTGGAGACTAAGGTGAGTAAAGTTGGTGCTAACAACTGATTGGAGGTCTGCTTTTTCATATTTTGCGTCTAGGATATGGACCACTCTCTGAGTCGCTTCTTGCGTACTACTGGTTTCATGTGCCAAGCTGTTGTTCACAGCCCAGGCTTTTTCCAGTGATGACGTAGTCAGACTACTGATGTCCCTCATTGGCAAAATGACGTCATCAATTGATATCTCTTTTGTTCAAAAATCTAGAACAATTCCTAACTCTTTCATGGTATTACAACCAAGAATGAGGTCCTACATTGGCTTGGTCATCTTCTTCTTATCATATTCCACAATGTCTGGTGTTACCAGATACTCCTTGCTGTTGGAATAATAAAAACGAAGGTGAACCTCACTTCTTCCTTTGGTTAGGAAGTCCCCATTCGACGTGTGCCAAGAATTTGGCACCTGCCTAGTCAAGTAGGGGAAATGCATGGATGTTCCCTTTTCATGGAACATCAAGTCACCATCAGACCCACTATCAAGTAGGACCTTGAGGACTTTGTTACTAGTGCAACTCTTCCCAGAGTGTTCGTGCTTCTGTGGAAGTTGATCTTCAGTTGCTAAGGTATGCCATGCTTTGGCTACTACAGCTGTGACTCTTCCTTCTGTTTGACTTTTGAAGGAAGTGTTCACACTATTGAGAAAGGCACCCGACAGTTCGGGGTCCGACAGTTTGGCAATTATCTCACTCTGTGTGTTCTTTTCAATTTTTGTTGCAAGATTTTTTTGATCTTGCTTCATCATGGTATTGTAAACAATTCGATTATCTAAAACGGAATGTTTCGGTATCTTATTAAGATTTTTTGAATCTTTTATATTCTCTTTAATTAGATTATTATTCAAATTAATGTTTGAATACGAGTTAATGGTAGTTTTACTCAGACTGGGGTAAGTATAACTTGTTTGTTTATTACTTTTTAGTTTCTTACAACATATACTTGATTCCACAGTACTACCGTACCCATCCTTTCAGGATGAGTCATAGTCCTCGCTGTCACTTTTGTGACGGCGCTTGCGCTTCTTCTGCGAACGCTTGAGTTTCTTGTTAGATTTCTCAAGTTTCTCGATCTTCACAGACAACTGCGCATAGGCACTATTGGTGCAATGAGAAGTTTCCGGACCACGCGAAGGTCCACTGGGCTTTCTTCCTGCAAAGTCCTTTTTGAAGGATCCATCCTTCTCATACTTGCGGCACTCCTGCGTATTATGGGTCGTGTGCGCGCCCCCAGGCTTCTTGCAGAAAATGCAGTGCTTCGCATTTGTGGTACGTTTACATGGGATTCGATCATTAAACGTAACCACTTTTTCTTGGAGGAGTCGCTGGACTTCGCGAAACCTTTAGGCCCAGCACGATCTTTGTCGGTTGGATAAGCCTTCTTGATACGTTCGAGTGCTTCTAGAAGCTTCCGAACGCTCTGGGGTACCGATGCCCCACTGAGTTCGTATTGGTCTTGCCAATTCCTTGGGACCATGCGTAGTATGTGACTCGCTAGGTCCGGGTCATCGAACGGCTTCACTAAAGTGGTGAGCTTGGTGGCACGGTTGGAGTAGTACAGACAGGGCAATAGGTCCAAGTAGCCATTCAGCTGCTGGATGCGGCTGATGAACTGGCGAATCGGAACCCTGTTGGGCTTCTTCAACCCGTTACTTATATAGAAGCGCTGGGTCTCAGCAGCTTCATTATGGATCACGGTCAATAAATGGAAGCTGACGCATTCCATGAATGACCCCCAAGACTGCTCACCCTTCTCGGGATGTTCTTCCCTGTAAATATCAGTCCATGGAGAACAGTCAATTTGTTCACTCGCAATCTTCTTCCAGGGGTGCCTTGCTTCCTTTGTGAGTAGGTTGGAGTAGAGGCTGAACTCTAGATTGATGACGGACGTAACAGCCTCGTCAGCTTTCTTGGCGGCTTCTAGGGCCTTTTCATAAGCTTTTTCTTCGGGCGGATTTGCATCCGATCCCGAGTAACTTTTAAAAGCTTCTTCGGCCTTTGTTGCCTTCTTGATGCAATCCTTCTGGTCCTTGTAGACCCTATCATAGGTCGCATCAAGGCCCTTCTGCCTTACAGCATCTAGGGCTGCTTGGACATGCATCAGGAATTGCTTGGGAGTACCGTGTGACCACACGGATGCCCTCAACTCTACCTTGCCAGGCAGGGTGAGCTTCATCGTGCTGGCAGTAGTATCTACTGCCAGCGCATCTTGAACTACATCCCTTTCGGGTATGTATGGCACGGGCGGCTTGTTCCGTCCCGGGTTCCTCTCACACTCTTGGCTTTTAAGTCCATCAGGGACTGCCTTAGAGGTGCTCATTCTCTTTAACGCGTCACCTAGGCGTGTACTTATAAATAGGGCCTTAAAAAAGCTCCTAGGGGTACCGCTGACGTGCGCAAGTTCTTGTGGCTGACTCGACGCAGTTGAGTTTTGCACACTCTCGTTTTACGTGGCTGACGACGGGTCTGCCTGCGCAACGGAGCACGAGTGACGGAGTGGAGGGAGAAAAGTTTTTTGGTGGCTTTCACGCGAGAAGGTCGCAGAAACGGCTATCTATAGATAGTGACCTAAGCCGTTTGGAGATGAAAAATACTAAATACCTATTATGTAGATAAAGGTGGTATAGATTTGTTGATGAAAGTAATTTGTGAGCTTATCATTTACTGATTACAATGAACAAATGAGGATGGGATGTCAATGCAATCCCAACAAAATAATGTGATTCTGTGTAGGTTTCTACACATCTCTGGTATGTTTATACCCTTCTCATGAGGGTGTTCTGACAGAGTGTTCTCTTGTCGCTTAGATCCAAAGATATGGATCCTTATCATTGTCAGGACCTCTCATCACTTGGGAGGTCAGGATGATCCCTTACTTGGGAGTTTTCGAATTAGTCCATATTGGTACTAATAAGGGTACCAATAAGGGTAATAATTAAGGTAGGTTCTTGGCCTATGTCAGAAGATTACTTATGATACATATCAAAATGTAATTTGACCCCCCCCATCAACTGGCATACTATCTAGGTAGGAGATAAGTACTAATCACTTCGGCCAATCTATGCATTGTGAAACATCCACTATAGGCCAGTTTGCTGTTCTTCTTTTGTATTATCCATTATTCTGTGGTAGCATGGAATTCTGTTCAGCCTGCCATGATATTTTTTGGCTCTCAGTCACTTTATGCCATCACTCTTGTATCTCCTGTCCCTTATGGCCCCTGTTTGATCATCACTTGCACCTTTCTGCAGTCACATAGTCAACTTTATTTTTTATCATTGGCTGTGGTTCTCACGATTACCCCTGAGCTCACACTGTTGCTCTTGTATATTCCAGTCATATGATCTTATTGTTTTACCTGCATCCTAATTGTTATCTCCACTCTTAGACAATCCCCACCATTTGCTATTGCATAACCATGTCAAGGCAATAGTTCGATATAAGCCATGGAGAAGCAGAGGCTTGTCAATGAAAATCATTCCACAATCCACAATTCACCACCATCACCTGCAGTACTACTCTATTTCTTGACCTCATGGGACTGATGACTATTATCCTTCTCAACAGGATCTAAATCCACATAAATCAAGTCTTCCATATTCTTACAATGATGCTACAAGAAAGAAGGCTATTCAATGATATGCAATCCTCATCCAATGATACCTGGACTGCTTCTCTTGAAGGCGGGGACAATGGACAAGAAGACAAATATATTGATGACTGCCCTTCAGTTGCTGGACCTTTCCTATCTAAGTTGTGATGAAGGTGTGCCATCAGAGACCAACAAATATATTAACAAGAAAAGAAAGTCAAATAAGACAGATGAAAATTAGTTTTTTCTTAGAATATGCAAATAATTAGTAAATACTTACACCTAAATCTCAATAATGAACATTCTGGAAATAGGTTTATTGTTCAGGAAATAAGAGATTGCCATTCAAAAGTTACCCCATACTGTTTAGCGTATTAGTAAGCCAGAGAACCTGTTTTGATAAAAAAACTCAAAAACCGAGTACTGCATCTGGACAAAGCCAAAGACACCTGAATCACAAATTCAAACAGCCCAGATACTCACAAAAAGATAAGGACATTCCTGACTTAATTTTCTGTAGGAACCTGAAGGAATGGGGATATCACCAATATTCTTGTGTATGTGCTATATACACTGCAAACAAAAAACACCGGTAACCTCCCTGTACATTCCAGTGTACAGGAAGGTTACACGAGCCCCCCTGAGTGCACAGGGAGGTTACTGGAATATACAGGACTCAATGATTCATGGGAGGTTCCCATGATTTATGGGAATTCATGGGGGCATTCCCATGAATCATGGGAGATTTTAGATCCTTCAAATGGATTTTCTGGGAAAGAAAGCTTCACAAAGTGTACAAAAATAGAGCGTCAAGACTTAATAAATCAACGTCAAATCGGAAAAATATCAAGAAAAGTCCATCGCACCAAGGGATAGACAAATGTTCATAATTTATTTAGGTTTTCATGAGAAGTGCAAGTCCCGTGAAAATCTCCTCAAAACTGTTGCTTTGTGCAACAACTTTTATTTAATAAGCAAAATAGTTCTGGAAAATTCCTATGAAACCTGTCCTAAACCCGTTGCTTCCGGTCCGGAGAAGGAGCTTTGCGCATTGCTGACGATGTGAAGAGACATTGGAGAGAGAAAATATGCAAGAAGTTTAAGAAGCCAACAGAAATTCAGGACCTGCAAATGATTTATTCTTTGCTGCCAGATGGTTCACTTAAAGATTTCTAAGAATTGCAAGGCATCACTCGTGCGGGGGGACTCTAGTGGAGATGAGAAAAATAGTGATAGCACTTCAGAGGGTGTCAATGAGAATGAGAATTCAATATTTTGACCATGGATTGGTTATGTGATGATAGCTCTATCAATGATGAGGGAGTGTCAGTTCCTACTTTCCCATCAATTGATTCTGCAGAAGTCAAGGGAGTAGTGAAGGTGGAGGAACAACGTATGGTGATTTGGTGAGCAAGAAATAAGGACAGTGTTAGCCCACTCTTCGAGTGGTGGAGACTTCATTGCAGCAGTGGCTGCCCCTGTAGCACCAGAGTCCGTTATTCAGACAATAGCATGTATTAATGTGCCGAATCATTTGACTCAAATGATCCATTTTTACCTGTTTCTAACCGCAGGGCTGGTCATGATGATTCTAGCAAGAAGCCTTCAAGGTTCCAGAAGAGCTCTAAAGCTGGTCGTCATCCCAGAACCAAAGCCAGCACCAATATAGTCTGAGAAAATTTGGTAATGCCTATATGACATATGTGTGATTCCATTGCTGGTACTTCAGAAATGATGTCTGCTTCTGGAACAAGGACATTGGCAAGTACTGACCAATCACAAATCCAGAGGCAGGACAGCACGACTAAAGCATTTTAAAAGCATTCAAGAATGATCAGTAAGATGATGTCAAAGATTATCAAAAGCCAAAAGAAGTCTAAGAAGAAAAAAATATGCAGAATAGGGACCAATCAAAGAAGGAAATAGAGATGTCTAAGCACATTGAAGTGGTGGATAAAAGCTCTGTCAAGAGTACGATGGAATTCAAAGATGCACTCACCAGGATTGATGAGGATGTTAGGAGCAGCTTTATCTCTAGCCACAGCAGCTCCAGTATTAGTTATTTATGCAGCAGCAGTAGCAAAACAGTGCGGTAAGTGTCTGCAAGGATAATTTTATGAGCAAGATGACTTGTTGCAGAAGTAGGAAATTAGACAAGCACCAAAAATCATCCCTTAAAGGGTTGAAAATATTTGAAGGATTCCAAGGTTAAATTGATTTCACTTCGTGCTAGGCTTTATATTTCATAACACAATAGTGCTGCACTTGCACTTTTGATGGCAAGGTGTGGCAATGTTCCTCAGTACTGACATGAGCCAAGGATTCGCAATGGTACTTCTGGCCCACATATGCACCAATTTCAGGACATGGGCATAGGCATAGTCATAAAATAGTATTCTTACCATTGAAGAAAGAATCCCACCAAACATTTGGTAAGACTCTTTGGCAAGACCAGGGAGTCCTGCAAGACCCATTGGCAAGACCAAGTAGTCTTGCCAAGATCCAATGTACAACCTGATCAGGTGCACTAAGATCCTGATTGGAACACAAGAATCCAACAGGGTACAAATAAACCAAATGTAATCGAATTGCATGTAAACTGTATGATATAATTGAGAGGACTAACATTGTGCAGTCCTCAGTTTTAGTCATTTCAATAGCTCATAAAAATAATTTCCAATCAACTGGAACATCACGTTCTTATTTACTACATAGAATTTTAACCAACTATCAGCTTAGGTCAAGTACATGCAGTCAAAATTACTCAAAAACTGGATGTAAAACATTTACTTACAGTCTGGACTTAAGGGAAATTTGCATGAAAATCAAGAACAGTAAAATTCTAGGATGTGAGTGTTAATAACGAGATTTAGAGGTACTGGTAGTAATCAATTTGCGGGGCTGTATTATTATTGCGCATACCTTGAAGAGGCATATGCAGTTCCGTTGTGGGATTTTCTCAGCATAATTACTCTCGTTCTTTGTGCGATTCATTTCTCAAATAATTCTTGTAAAGAAAGGTAAAATGTACCTAAAAGAGTACCATGTACTGACATTGAGCGTACATTTGAAAGTACAAAGTTCCTCGAGTACAAAGTTCCTCCGAAAGTACCAAAATGTACTTTCGGAGGAACTTTGTACCTAACTTTGATTTCTCGTAGGAAATATAATGATTCCTATATAGACATGTACTTTCGGAGGTACTTTGTACATTGTACCTTCGAAAGTACAAAGTACCTTCGAAAGTACAACGTACCTCTGAAAGTACCTCCGAAAGTTCTTCCACAAGAGTAAGAAGTGAATGAACCTTACGGCTTAATTATTTATAATTTCTAGAAAATATTATATCTAAAAATGAATACAAATTATTCAGTAAAAAAATGCAACGGTGCGTGATGATGTCCGCCATGGATTCAATTGATACAATAACTGTTTCACATTATCATTATTGTACGCATGCGCTTCGCACCGTACATCATAATATCCTTACCTTTGCATGAGTTCATGCTACATCCATCAATATACCGATTTCCCAAAAGTCCTCCAGGGGTGGTTTAGGTTAGTGAAAACATGAGATGTTTCGAAAGGCCAAAACAATTGAGTTACCTAAGCGAAACCAAAAAACTAACTCAGGCCCCCCCAAAGTATAACGGAGTTTTGGCAGGCACTCAGTGACATAACAGAAATTGGAGGGTGTTCATTTTTTGTTATTCCAGTTGTAATTATAAGGAAAAAACTTTCAAGGTCCATTGATTGAACATATTTCACAATCATATAGTAACTACAGCCACCAACCCATGCACATGTCCCTCAGAGTCAACTGTGCATAAGTCACTAGAAGCCTCTTCAAATTCATGCACAGGCACTCAAAGTCACTCACAATGCACTCAAAACTGACTTGGAAGACCTGGCAAATTAAAATATTTAGAATGGAAGAAAGTAGTAATTAGATCAAACTTGAAAGTTAGCAAGTACTTAAGAAATAAACATCACACAAAAGTCCTTAGTTTCACATGTCCTGAACATGTCCTGGACGTGTCCTATGTCCTTAATTTCTCCACAACACGGGTTTTTGTGGACACGAGGACATACATCAATGTTGAGTCCCATGACCGCCCCATGTCCTCGGAAGTTTTGACTCACATTCATTACATAGCAATATTTAGGAACCTGCCTAGGTATCTTGGGATTTTGTACTGCAAGCTTTATGGATTGCACTTTAATGAATGTAACATGCATGCAACAGCCGCTGCTCTTGGTATAGCTCACCTAAAAGTATCAAAAAGGACCCTTAAATGAAGTAAACACTCCATGTCCTCTCACGTCCTGTTGTGTCCTCTGTGTCCAAAATCTAATGTCCTGTGTCCTCGTTTGAAAACACTAAAAACACGACATGTCCAGGATATGTCCTGGGTGATGTCTTTTTCACCAGTTTTTGGACGCTGAGGCAGCGGACATGTGAAACTAAGCAAAAGTCAACTTCGAAAATTGAGCGTATTACTTTATCAAACTTCATTAGAAAACAATGTTCAAACCCCTTGGTAGTAAGAGTACACAGAGAAAGTTATGGTTTTTTCTGTTTTCAAGGTTAATTTGAGGTTTCATGGGAGCTATGGGGTATATCATGGTTTATTATGGTGATAAGTGGGAAATGACTTGTATGATGGACCACCAGCATCATTATTTGTTACTGGTACAGCACCGAAGAGGAAAGTGACAGTATGGGCATGATTTCAATTACATTTACAACAAATGATATTGAACAAGCATTACTTCACTCATGGACCATGTAACTGGCAATAAATGCTGTGTTATCTTGGCTAGTAAGTTCACAACACAACCAATTAGACAAAATCTGGTCCCTTTCCACACCAGGAAGGTCTAGTTCAGCCTAGAGAAAAATAGAAAGTAAACAATGATTAAAATATTTGATAGCATTCCATTTCTGATTTTATTATTATTATCAGGCATACTTGTTTGACTGAGTTCAAAACTCAATAACACTCAAATAAGATGACTAATTTATTTATTGAAATTTAACAATTCCAATGACGAATGAATACTGACTCATTTCACTCTGGTTTTGTGCATATCAAACATGTTCTTTTGTCACTGCAAATGGAGTTCAGTGTGGAAGAAGCAAAGTCACCTCTCTATATATGAATTCAATGTACTCTGAAAATGGATCTACTTTGAAGCTATCAAGGAGAACACATCCATCATATAGCCTTAGTACAGCATCAAGGAGCCAATGTTTGCAAGGGGTAATCGAACATCTAATTCATGGGTAAGTGTCCTTGTCTTTCAAAACATCTGAGAAAAGTAAGTCTTCATTAAATAGCTCATAAAACAAATACTAGTGGTTGTGTGATTATAATGCTTCTCAATTTAATGGCATGGATGTTCATGAAATAAATATTCAATCCTACCAACAATACGTATTGGTTGAATGTTTCATTTTGTGCACATTTTTTCATGTTGTGTGGCAAAAACGGTGGGTAGATGCAAGGATGAAAATTACAAATGACAAATAGTCGTGCAGTGGGGACATATTTTAAAAAGGGGATTAATTGCATTTTCTATAATGGCACCTCTGTGTGGCTGTATTACAAAACTTGAGAACAACTTTGTAAGCACTCATTGAGGGTTGAGTGGTTTGCTGGGATAAGTGCATTAAGTTGCTTGAGGTGTGTTGGTACTTTTGAAAGGGGAATTTTTAAATCACTACAATTGCACTATTGCCTGCTGTTGTTAATGGTGTCAGTTCACCAGGGAAAGCAAAACAACAAAAATTATACTAAATATTAATTTTTCTGTTGTAATGATGAACCACTTTTGAAATCTGTGGACATTCCTTTTGTCGTGGATTAGTCATGAGTATGGGAACTTCAGGTTTATTAGATTGTAGGACCCTTGACATTAATATGAAGACTTTGTTGGAGCGAGGCAAGTCACCTTGAGCTTCTGATTCGCACACAGTTCACAATGAAATCAAATAGAAGGTAGTCTAAAAAACTGGTGGTCTCATGCAGAAAATAGAAAAAAGCAAAAAAGACATAACAGAAGACATTCTGACCTAAACCCTGAAAATTGGCCTCTAAAGAGAGAAATTATAACAACTGCTAGAAAATCTAAAAATATTTGTTCTTTCTGCAACTTATCAAAGGTATCACAATGGGGCTCAAATCATTTTTCAAAGATATGTTTTTGTTTCTTGTTTCTTGATACTTACCTTAACCCTTTCCTTCTTGGTGCTCAATTTTTTGCCAGAAATCGGCTTTCTACCCTCCGATCCACCTGCATACAATGGCCGAAAGCCAATCCCCACTCACAAGATATTGCGTGACCAAACTTCTCCGTCACATCCGAACAACTTCATACTATCTGTCACCACATAGTTTCATTGCCATGGCGGAATCAGACTCTGTCGATGATTTACGACCCCATCAACTAGGGCAATGTGAAATTGGCCTCAATTTTTTCTCTGACAGCGATGCGAAGACAAGGTGAGGGATTACGACTCGTGCGATGACTTCAGCCTCCCCTCCATTGGCAACGAGCCTCCCAACAATGTTGACCACACATCTGAAGACAATTCCTCAACACCAGATGGACATTTTTCTGAAGAGAATACTCCAAATCAAGACACAGATTTGGGGATGGAAGTGGAGCCAGCCCTCTCACTATGTGAACGTCAAGAAATGGGTGGTGTGACAGCCCGGAAAGGCCAAAATGAGGACGCTGACCACTTGTTTGTACATGGAGAGATATGTTTCTTGTCTTTTGACACCAAACATGGTGGAGAGTACTGCGGCATAGTGCAGTTATCTGCTCAATTTGTCAGGATGGGTATTGAGGAGGCAGCAAATGGCTCAAGTTTAGCTAACAAGCCTGCTCATGTGAACCGGCACAGTGAGGCCGCAATATCAAGAGGATGGTACCAAGAGGCAGTGTTGCAGCTTGCCGATCAATGTAGAAAGTTTTCCATCCAGTGCACCACTTGGAAGACAAGAAGCAGGTGATGTCTCTTCACACAAACACAATTGGTCGTTCAAAAGACAACCATGTTGGGAGACATGTTCGAGGTCAACGTGATAGGAATATATTTCCTGCTCCACTATGTCTAGACATGTACGCCAAGTGGTTCAATGCCATTGATGGCAAAGACCGTGGCAGTGCTGACTATTCGACTACCATCCGCACGAATTGGTACTACATTCGTATATTCTGCTGGGCATTGGATCGCGTACTTCATGCTGGCTATGTGATTGTTTGTGAGTGTGCCAAAGCTGGCATTGGCCCAATTCGTTGGAAGAGATACCTAAGCAAAAACGTTGGCAGACACAACTTTCAGGTAGAGTTAGGTATTGCTTTGCTGAATCGTGCTATCGAGATGGACTGGAACGGAGTTGGTCCCAAACCAGCTTGGATGAGGCAGACTGCTCTAGTGCCTTGTGACTGCAAAATGTGCTACTTCTGTTTGAAAGGCCATACTAATGGGGTAGCACACAAGCAACAGAGTCAAACTGTAATCCACTACAAGTGTGGTAAGCGTCTTGGTGTTCGAGGTTGCACCGATATTTGAGTAAGAGTACGAAAGAACAAAGACTACCGCAGAAGTTGCTACAGAAACCATCCTGGCGTAGATGCTAATGGCAACAAAATGAATGCAAAGGCAAAGAAAAATGAGTGTCCAAGCTCATATTTAGGTTGTGGTTTGTGTATTGGAGCCAATTTGTGAAGCTTGCTGGCCAGTCTATGATCATTGTATAGCAGAGTGAATTTTACAATTCAAGCGTGGGTAGGGCATATAGTATAACTTCTTCTAGCATGAATCAACTGGCACAAAAGTTGGTATTGTTACTCTAATGAGTCTATCTCCTTATTGGTAGAGAAAAAACACGATCTCATGTGATTTTTTCAAAGAATAACTTTAGGTCCATAATGGTAAAAGAATCTCACAACATTAACCATGACCTTTAAAATGAAAATATCAACTATTTCACTCAAATCTCAGACAACCAAATTCATAAGAAATTCTACCATGCCACCATGGCTCAATCACCCTTGGCAATTCCGTTCATTGCTGCATTGCCAAACCCATGCCACTTATTAAAACAATCCCAGCACAAATTAACATTGCACACAAGGCATTGCTGTTTTTTGTTGCGGTTATTGACCATCCACTTGTGTCTCTCCTTCGAGCATTCTGGAAGCTTGTGCTGATATTTGAAGCGACAATATTGACAATATGCCGCTTTATAACTGTTGGGAATTGAAGGATGGAACCGGCCATTCTCGCGCTCACGATACCAATTCGAATTCATTCTCTGCAATGTAATACTGTCTGTCTTCATGCTTGTGCAATAATCCAGCCTCCCCTTGTCAGTTCCAAAAGTATACTTAGCCCCTGTTGAAGCCAAAGACACTGATGTCTCCCTTGACCGAGATCGAGTACTCACTTGAGTTGATTCATCATCATAAACAAGATCATCTGTCAAATCCGTCTATCCCATAAAATTGTAGATGAGCTCAACAAGAAACTCCAGATGTGTCCACTTCTTGGGCATTGTCAAATGATTTTTTGCCTCTACCTTGTACACCTTTAAATACATCACGAAGGCATTAGTTGCTGCGATGCCAAGACTCCAGAGATAGATAGACTACCACCATTTTTGATTGCGAAACCAATGGTTAAACCGATAACAATTCCGCAACTGATCCTGATCAGCTAAATCAACATTGTTCATGTTTTTATTGTAGTCATTGATCAGATTTAACCTGAGGTAGCGCATTTGAACCTTTTTCTGTTCACTACTTGACCAAACTGTTCTCTTCTTTTCTATCCACTCAATCGACTCTGCCACTGTTGACATCATGTGAACTGGTTTTGTATCGTAGACGGAACAAACAAGTAGATCTGGGCATGTCGCATTGTTCTTGAGCAGTGCTGCTTTAGTAGTGCCTCACATCTTCTTTGCTGCCTCCTTAGTCTTCTCTTCTTTCACAATCACAGCATCTGCTATTCCACGCCCATTTGTCCTCACAACTCCATGACAAAGGGTGAGCACGGAATAAGTTATCCATATAAACTTGAGTCCATTTGTTTGGTAATTGCATCACTAACCAGATTACTGTCGATTACAATTCCATTTGTTTCCACCATGCCTAAAACAAAAAGAAAATGTATATCCATCCTCACACACCGCATCACACTGATATCCATCACCCTCTCTCTTGTATGTGATACGAAGAGCCAACCCATGTTGCCCTTTAAAACCAATAGTTTGCTCATCAATACTTACACACTTCCCTGTTACCCAACAGCGCTGTGCATTTTTACAAAGCTCCTCCAAGATAGAGTGTACCTTCCAAAAGGGATCCTTTGCTGACAGCTTCTTTGGGCGCTTTTCTGAAATCATAAAGACACATGTACCGTCAAAAATGTCTCCATCGTTGTTCGCCACTTATTTTTGTTGAAGACCCATTCACTTTTTTATCCAATGCACTTTGAAACATCTCGTTTCCATATATCTTATGATCTCTTGTCGATTTGAACCACATGTTCAATTGTGGCTTGGGACAGACAGCATTTGCAAACAAGACGCCATTGAACTTGTATATTTCATCAAGGTCGAAAGGAGCAAAGTCTTTGTATTGACTACTTCCAGCTCCTTCTGCGGCGGCACGAGCATTTGTGCATTTCAACAATGTGTTCTTGAAGAAACCTTCTGTCAGTTGCAAACTAAACAATTCCTTCGGCTTGATGGACCACCGACATCAGATGGCTGCGGAAGTACCACTGGACGACCTTGTTTGCCACTTTTCCTCTGTTTCGGCCCAAATGCTGGTCGTACAATTCTCTCTTCATCTTGAGTTAAGTATTTCATTTTTGGTGCCCCGGGATCATTGTCTTGGTTGGTTGGTGCATAATAGCCACACTCTGTCCCGGAAGCATCAAACCCATCTGGCAATTGGCATTCCATGCCACTGAGAATCACCCAGTGCGATGCAGTCCCATTGTCTTGATTCTGCTTAAGAGACTCCTCTTTTTCTATCTCATAGCTGAATGAATCATCATTTATCATCCGAACTTTGCCTGAATCACAGAATCGTGTCAAAAATAAGTCTCTTCCATGCCCCCTTTGCCGGTTTCTCTCCAAGACTAAGTTCAACGTAAAGCTCTTTCAGGAAGGACAAAGTGTACTTATTGCTGAACTAGACGGTATGTGTCACAATTTCTTTAGCGGCGGCGTCCACCACTTCACCGGCCGCACCACATTCAATATCATTAGTCATCATCATCTCCTCAAATTTGTAGACCTCCGGGCCAATGGGATCATCTTCTATTGCATCTGCTAGTTCACTTTCTTCCTCATTCTGGGAGATAATAATATCCATAATTTGCGCCTCTTCAGGTTCGTAGCCATCCTCATCATCAGCAGAGAGCACAGAGTTGTCGTCAATGATGGCCTTCATAAAATCTGGTGGTTTCTTCTTTGGTGACAGTGATTCAAAGACTGAGAAGTCGACGTCATCTCTCCCTCTCTTGTCAATGGATGTGTGCGCGGTGTTTGGAGTGTTGGTGGTTTTGGACGCCGGTGTGCTGGTGAGTGCTGAGATGGCCGATTGCGTGATGCTCTGGGTGCTGTCACAAAGAATGTCGAGTTGCACCACTGCTGAAAATTCGGTGTTTGAAGCCTGTGGATGCTCCTTGACCATGGGACCAATCGGAAATGATAGTTGGGGCGATCACCCATCAACCTGTGGA
This sequence comes from Cyclotella cryptica, assembly GCA_013187285.1. Classification (NCBI taxonomy): domain Eukaryota; phylum Bacillariophyta; class Thalassiosirophyceae; order Thalassiosirales; family Thalassiosiraceae; genus Cyclotella; species Cyclotella cryptica. The sequence continues at coordinate 504,441 of JABMIG010000078.1, forward strand.
GGCTGAAGTTCTGGAAGTGGCGGTGCGTTCGCTGCCGCAGTGGTTGAAATTGTTGGATCGTCGGACATGGTGATGGCTATTTTTGATGGATTTACACATCAATAGCAAGTAAAAAATGAAAAAATAATTAGAGGTCGGGAGAAGAAAAAAAAACACAGAGTACGTAGAGAAAGAAGAATTATCGTAATCCGAGTCCCACTTTCGAGGGAAAATTTGGTCAAGTTCTCTGGGAGCCAGACCCTAGAACCCTAATACAATTAGAAACCTCTGAATCTCTAGTTTCAGAATCTGCCACGTTTTTTTTATCTGAAAACCAATAGTCATAAAGTTATGAATTTTCTAGGGAATGCTATGATTGAATTTAAAAATACACAGAAAATCGTGGTTTTTCCAATAAGGTGATAGACACATACTGCATGCTTGGAACCATGAAAATCGGACCAATACAGCACTACCGTATAACCCGGATCTAAGGTGAACACAAATGTACAAAAGATACATTTCAGCAGAACTTATAATCCGGCGCAAGTTAGCGTTTTTAACACGGCGGGTATCCGCAACCCCTAATTTTTTTACTTTATTGTACCGTATGGTACGGTTACCCGCCAGATGTGACATTTTGTTGGGGGCTCGTCCAGGTTTTTTGGGGGCTTCATTCAAAGTTTCGCGATTGTGCGCACTCACTGCCCACTTTTATATCTCCTCAACTCGAGCCATCTCATACTACCACCTCCTTCTCCGATTCCACCTCCATGTCCATCCATCTCCATTTCCTGCCTCAGCAATGACAGCCATCAGTGCTGAGCTTTTGCGCTATGACTAACAAAACAAAGGAATAAATAAAGACACGTACCTTCTGTTTTCAAGCTGCGTTGATCCAGAAGTTGTAGAGCAAAGACAGAAGAGCTAAAACAATTATGATTACATGTGAAATAAGTCATAAATTATTGTTTCATTTATATATAAATTTTAGTTGTAGAAAATGGTGCATCCCGTCCCAGCAACTGATCCGTCTTCCGCCGAAAACGTCGACGCAAATGCAGGCACTCACGCTGTCATCAAGAGTCGGTGTTCATTCACCATCAAAGAAAAACGCAAGTTGCTGGAAACCATTCGCATTATTTCGTCAAATGGAGTTTCTGTACGCCAAGCTTGCACCATCGTCGGATTGCCTCATCAATATTTTTACCGTTTCAAGAAGGTGGTATCAGTGGCCGACGAGCTTGAAAATGCAAACGACGTGTTCATACACTTCAAGGTCAACGGCTCCACCAGGAAGATACATCCCGGCCGTCCAAGTGTTCTTGCCTCTGTCCGCGACAACTTGACTCAATTTATCGCTGCGACAAGAACTCGTGGTATTCAAGTCAGCAGCTGCATGGTTCGTCATGAAGCATCCCGCGTGCTCCCGAACTTCATGACGAAGACCCTCAGCGCTCGCGAGAAGGCGGTGAACCGATTCATCAAGCAAATGGGTCTCACTCATCGCTCTGCGACCCACACCGCACAAAAGAGCCACCACGAGACAGAAGTAGAGTCACGACACTTCATTGAGATGATGAGGGACAAAGTGGCTGACATGGATCCGGCATTGATCCTTAACATGGATCAGACGCCGATCCCGTTTTCGTTTCATGCCGCGAAGACCCTCGAGAAGAAGGGTACGAAAAAGATTCACGTTCATGAATCAACCTGTGACACCAAGAGAGTCACACTTGCAGTGACATGTGATGCAAACGGCGGGATGCTTCCACCGTTGCTCATTTTCAAAGGGGCCGCAAACGGGCGCATCGCCCAAGAGTTCGGTACATACCCCGACGGCGGACACTACGCTCGCCAGAAGAAAACGTGGATGGATGAGGATATGATGTCGAAATGGATCGACGACGTCCTCATCCCTTGGCAAAATGAGAAGGGACCGGATGTCATTCCGCTTTTGGTCCTCGATGCGTACCGAGTTCACATGATGGGAAACATCGTGAACTGGATCCAATTGCTCGGTATTGAGGTAGTTCACATACCTCCGGGCTGCACTTATTTGTGTCAGCCCGTTGATGTTGGAATCAACAAGACCCTCAAGTCGAGAATGCGTGAGAAATGGGAGGATTGGATGGTGACGGGAGAAGGGATAGTAAATGGTTCTGCAAAGGAACCAACAAGGCAATTGGTGGCAGAGTGGGCTGTTGAGGTGTACAAAACCATCCCTGCACAAACAGTACGAAACTCATGGATGAAGAAGGGATTTGAATGGTTCTAAATTAGTTTATTATTAATGATTCTAAATTAGTTTATTAACTGTTAAATGAGTGTGTTTAGAATACTTGAATAAACTAATTAATCTGTTAGTTTAAAAACAGAACTAAAACAACTAATCCTCCATCACAATCCGCCCATATGCGTACCCACGATTGTGGCGGAAAAGACGGCGAATCGCAACATTTTTGTGGTCAGACGTAAACACGTCGACAACACGAACAACCGCACCATTCAACCATTCAGTGTTCCCACCGGCCGCGACCTCCCTCGCAACAAAACAGACACAACAACCATCCGTGCCATCACCATTAATGGTGTAACACGCCAACTCGTGGGGCGCAGACATCCGCATGCATAGGCACATGCCAACCCCACCGTCTTCCCTATTGAGAACCAGGGTGTTGCCGCATCCAAATGGATGTAGCTCGCAGCTGCGACCATTGTCGCAGGGCAACAAACCAACGAGAACGATGCGATTCATCGTGCGGAAATGTGTTGTGTTTTTTTGCAGTGGAGAAGCATGTGAGTTTTTCAGGTTTGGGGCATAACTCAGCAACCAACCGGACTTACTGGGAGCTCCACATATGTGCGTGTTGCTCGTGAGACAAACGTTCTATGTGTTCTCCTTCAAGTTAGCTCCGGTGCAACCTGCAGAAATAGCAAATGTACATGGAATTAGCCCTGTGAGCCCTTATACACCGGGGGCACTTATAATCCGGGTTGTACGGTAGATATAGCGTTTATCTTCGTAGGGGGCCTCTTGGGGGGACCTTGGGGGGACCCAAGAAGGAAAGGGTTAAACGATGAAAAATCCTGTTCCTGACCAAGTCAAAGCTAGAGGTACCGTAGTCGACAGACGGGTGTCAGTCGCAAGAGGTCACGAGCCAGTCACAAACTTTACCATGTCGGACTGGGACGATCAAAGCAACAGCAGCCGGGGCAAAAAGCTCTTCTCTCGCTTTCGCGGCAATTCTAGTCGCGCTTATAGTGGCGGTTCAAATGTGACCGGCAGCGACAAACTCGGTTTATCCGACCGCCACACGAACAGCGCTTTTCTTGTAGGCATTGACGAAGACCATAGCGAACTCGCAGCCACCCCGTCGCCATCGATGAACTCGAAGCACTATCATCGAGGGAGCGCGCCGGCGAATTTGATGGAGGATGCCGATCAGGAATCCTTGATGATGCAATACAGATATCAACAGGAGCTGGCCGCCGCTCAGCGAAGTCAATCGAGTCGTGACTCGAGGCACGGCGGCAGCGACGCAGGCAGCCGCACAGAGAAACGAGCCAAGTCGAAATCGGCATCCTCGTCGAATCCCTCCAGCGTGTCACGAGTCCCGGGCGAGGAAGAAGCAACAGACGAAGACGGGAAAGATCGCCATCGCTCCAAGTCACGGCATCGGAACAGTCGATCGAAGAGTCGTTCCAGACATCGCAGCAGGAGCCGTCATCGGAGCAAGTCCAGAGATGCCATGGAAAGAATGGGAGACGAGATGCAGCTCCTTCAACTGCAATCACAGCAAGCGCAACCACAGAAACCAGCTAATGAAGTTGAATCACTCAGAGATTATTGGAAAAGACGTGCAGAGGAGAGCAAGGAGAAACCAGCTAATGATATCTCTAGCGCCCTGGCCAGCAGTCCTCTCGCCTCACTTTATAAGAGGGAAGGCAGGGACAACGAATTGGACAACCAACTAGAGAGGCATCGTGCTAGGTCCAAGAGTCGAGGCAGGGTTTCTTCTTCGAACTCTGCTACGAATGCATTAATCTCAACTACCACTGATACCACAACTTTAATCGCAACGGTCGAGTCAAGGAGGAGGAATGTTGATTCCATAGCCTCCGCCCTTGCCCCACACCAGGTTAAAAAGGACCGACAATCGGATGGTATTTCTCCACTGCATCTAGCACTGGAAAAATCCGATTGGAATTCATTGAATACCACTGTAATGGCATTGGCGAAAGCAGGAAATACGAGTGACACCGCGGCCCAATTGTCGGTGAGTGGATCGTACTGCAATGATAGTGTTGGAGAACATTATGAATCGGTTTCTTTGTGTATCTATTTTTACTGCCATGAATTTTTGCCAGAAAACGACTTCTAACACAAATAAAAATATTTTTATCTCGATCCACCTGCAATGGTACTCTTTCGCGTCAGGTTCCCCACCCGATTGAAGGAGGGACAGCCCTACACGTTGCCGCATGGAAGGCCCCACCTGCCCTTTGCGTCAAAATGATTCGCTTACTTCCACGCGATGCTCGCGAAATTAGCGTATTAATAGGAATTCGAGATGGACAGGGAAACACGCCATTGCACTTGTGTTGTGGCAATCTAGAATGTAGAGACGGCAGTGCGGACTACTGCCTTGCTGCACTGAAGGAAATTGCGAAGGTGGCACCTGCGAAAGCATGGAGTATGCAAAATTTTGAAGGAGACACGCCTTTGCACATGTTGGTTACGAGTCAGTTGTGTTCTGCGGATGTGTCTTCTTCTCTTAATGGGAATAGTAACAATAGCACTAGTCATGTGCTGTCGTCTGCATCAAAATTGGCATTGGAGGCGGTGGATCTGGCTTTATTTTATGGTTCGGAGGCCTTGGCAGTGCGCGAGAGAACAGGGGCAACTCCTCTACATGTGGCGCTCGCACATGGATCCCATGCTTGTGTTGTTGAGGCATTGTTGGACGCTGCACCTACTTCTGTCATGATTGAGGACGCACGAGGGATGCTGCCGCTGCATTGGGCGGCGGCATTCGGTCGGGCGAGTGTCAATGTGGTTAAGCGTTTGATTGATGAACATCCTCAGGCGTTGGTGCATCCGACGATTGATGGGGATATTCCATTGCATTTGATTGTCGCGAATTCTATGATTGAAGACGAAGATGGTAAATCGCGAGACAGCTTTGGCGGAGGCGTGATTTCAGGCGGCTCCGACAATAGCAAGGTTGACAAAAACCGTTTGAAAATAGTCGAATTGCTAATGCAGGATGCTGGAGGGGCCGTCACTTCGAGAGACGGAGAAATAATATCTCCTATTCTTTCAACAAACAGGGAAAAGCTGACGCCATTGCACTGCTGTGCTTTGTTCGATGCTCCTCCACAGATATCGAAACTGTTAATGAAACACCCCGACGCCAATGCCGCATCCTCTATGACGAATAGCTTTGGGGCGACGCCACTTCATCTTGCTGCAGCTCAACCTGGAGTATCACAATCAATTGCAACAGTACTGGCCATTGGAACACCGGGGGCAGCGTCTGTTCAAGATCGATTGAAGCGCACTCCGTTACATGTCGCCGCCCAAAATACGTACGCGACGAATCTCCTTATCAAGACGTTAGCTGAGCTCAATCCTGGAGCTGCGGCTGTCAAGACCCAACGGGGCCACTTGCCACTTCATCTTGCAGCACAATCGCAAGCAAAAGAACCCGTCATCCGGGCGCTGATCAAAGCATATCCAGCTGCGGCAGAAGCAAGGAACAAGAGTAACAACACGCCTTTACACGATGCAGCAAAGTACCGAGCTTCTTTGGGTGTGGTCAAGTTGCTTTTGGATGCATACCCTGGTGCCTTGTATGTTCAAAACCAATACGGTAATTTGCCACTTCATTGCGCAACGGCTTACCAGGCTCCAAGCGAGGTGGTTCAAGTGCTGCTTGAGGTAAGAGATGATGCTCCACTGTAGCGTGTATTAGGGCTGTTGAAAAATCTCATGACAGCTTGTGCTGCACTGTAAACAGAGTTGGCCAGAAGGAGCATCTATGCAAAACAGGAATCAAGATGCCCCACTGCACTACGCTGCAGCGTACGCCACCTCTGCCGCTGCCGTACGTCCTCTGATCGAAGCAGCGCCTGCAGCTGTTCTTTCAATGAACAGCAGTGGGCAGAGTCCAATTGATAGGGCCAAAGCAAATGATGCTCCAAGTGATATTATTGACCTTTTAGAAAATGCAGCAGAGGAGTACTCACGGCATGCCGACGGTTGGGCATCGTTTGGGCAGCAGAGGTAGTTTCGTTGGCGATAGATTTTTTCGTGCAATGTCCCCTTCGATATTGATCACGCCTAGCTGCTGTGACAATAGAGTATTGAGTGGCATGATTGAAGCTATTCTACAACGCCTATTAGACAGGTTGTTCCATTTGTAGAATAACCATCATGGGTAGCATATTGCTTCCTTAGAGCTATCTGAAACAAAACGCATTAAATAGAGCACATTACTCTTCACTTGAAAAATTCAGATCATAGTACAAAGTCAGTGCACGCCGTCTCGATTCCACGATCAATTCGAGATCACGATGACAAGCGTACCCTGTCACTAACTAAAAGCAAACATTAAGCATGTTCTGATGACCAACCCACATCATCGAAAGCATTCTCCATGGCCCTGTCTAGATCCCAATCATTCAACTCTAAATAAGCACGTGCCTCTGAGTACTCCAAAGGTGATGGCAAACGATTTTGTTGCTGCTGAGAGTTGGTATTGTCAGATTGTCGACGAAAACGATTTGAAACCTCCCACACGAGTTTGGCAATTTGCTCCTCCTTTGTCAAACCCCTTTTGCCATTGTCGTTCCTCAAAGAAGCATTTTTTCCATTGACAGGTATCACCAACCTCTTTGGTGCGAGCTGCAAATTCGTCCCCATCATTTTATTCGCACGCCTAAGTTCAGTGGGTGTGATTTTATAACGTAGACAGATTCCCTGAAACGTATCTGACGGCTGGATTTCGTGAAACATGACTCCGTCCTCCATGGCAGTAAATTCACGGATCGATCTTGCTGAGTCTGTAGATACTTTGCCTGCTGCGGTGGCAGCAGAATATGCCGGGACCACGGGTACAGCCACTGACATAGCCACGGCTTGTGCAACTCCGGAAGAAACTCCCTCCACACTTTCTGCAGCGGCAGCTGTCAGGTCTCCCGTCCCAACATCTGCTGGAACAGCGCACGCTACAGGAACCAATTTCCATTCCCGTCCGTCCTGTATCCACATTTGATCTTTGGGAGGGTCGGGAAGGGGGCGGTTCAGATCAGTGTAGTTGCAAGTTGATTGGATGCCGTTTGCGGGACGTTTGACTTTTTGGATCTTCCAGGCAAGCAGTCCGCCTTCGCTCATGGTTGTTCTGGGTGTTGGTTGTAGACAGATGGAGGGATACAGACGTTGATATTCCGTTGTTTGGGGTTGAGCACTCTTTTCTTTGCTGTGAGACTGTTCAAGTGCTGTTCAATGTTTCCTCAGATCTGGGAGTTTCTAGGAGTTCATGTACTGTGAAAAAATGTTCGCTGTCTGTTCTGTGTTCTCTTATAGTCAATTGTACCTCTAAAAGCAATATCAAATCAAACATTTTGTTTAATTATAGCAAGTGAAATTACATAACCCTGTCTGAGATTTCAAAGGTAACCTTGATTTACCATAGAGAGCCACCTGAGAGCCACCAGAAGCCACAAAACTGCCGCAAGAGCAGCGCAAGAGCTCACAGCAAGATCAACCCAACATCACAGGAAGGACTTAAGGGAAAGTTGCGTAAAAAATAAAAAAGTCGAACTTGATCCTTTTTAGAAGCATCGTACAATATTTAAAAGTAATATGTTGTGGAGAACGTGTTATTTCCACTTACTCTAGGAGAACATCCACTCCGAAGGAACGGTTGTTGTTGGTCGAAAGGCCTAATCAATTATTGTAATTTAGCGAAGGCCAACCGACTGTTCAAACGTACTTTGTCCTGAGGACGAGCTCAGGTACGGATGGTAAGAAAAGTACATTTTCAAAGATTCGTACATTTAGGTACCGATCTTTGGAAATGTACATTTTGAAAGATCGGTACCTTCTACATTAGGAACTAATACGAATTCTACGAGAAAAATGAAATCGGTACATTTTCAAAGATCGGTACTTTTTTGTACCGATCTTTGAAAATGTACCGATCTTGCAAAATGTACTTTTCGATTAATCAGTACATTTTGAAAGATCGGTACATTTTGGTACCAATCTGAGAAAGGGGCTTAAGAGTTATTTCTTCCTGCATCTTGTCCATGTCGTGTCAACAAATAAAAAACAAATACACGCGATAAACTGCTCTCCTCTAGAGAGAGAAAAACAACGCCCCCGTGTCGGAGTCCTAAATTCTTGTAGATTGTACTTAAAAATCCTCTAATGCCATCTGTGTTATTCTTGTATGAGTCACAGTATTGGTACTAACCTACATTCTTTCCCTTACGTCCGAAGATGGCAGGATCTATCGTACATACTATGTAGTGTGTTAGTTTAATGTTGCTCTCTGACTATCGGTTCTATCGATACGAACAGATACGAACGTCATGGACATTTTCGACGAAGAAGATTTACTCGCAATCGCCAACGATGAAGACTCTTCTTCCTCTCACGCCGACGACGACTCGTGTGCCTCCAATGGGTGCGCCGATGCCGATGGCTCTACTAAAGCCGACGCCGGCGGAGGCAGCGGGGTGAAGAAACATTCAGGAGCTTCATCTGTCGATGATGGAAACAAGAATGTTGCAGATGAAGACTCTGATGACGATTTTCTGGACAGTTGGCTCACTGATTTGAAGAACTGTGAGCGGAAGTATCAGGAGAAAATGTTGGAGACTTGCAATGACGAGAGCAGTCATAGAGCAAGGGTAAAGGACGAATCTTGCAAAATTGACGTTCATAATACTCATGATAACGATACCGATGATGATACATGTACATCCGATGAAGACCGTGAAAAACAACTAGAAACTACTCATCGGGACAGCCATGAGTCCATTCTCAATGAAGCATCAAGCGAGGTTGCAAATGATTACAATTGTGAATACGCTGTAATGAAGGATGTTGCCACTTCTGGAGTGGGTGACATTGATGAAATCGCTTCAAAAAATGATAAAAATGCACTTGGTGATTCCATTGAAATTCAACTTGGATCGAGTGTGCTTCGTTGGATCTCGGATTACCATTCCGAGAAAAGATCTATGAATAAACGAAGGAAGGTATCCGCTCTCGCTGTGGTGGCCAAAGATAAGTTGGACAATGATGCGATCATAGGACTTCAAAGAGACTTTAAAGGAAGTGATGATCCCGGTCCTTTTTCATCATGCCTTTTGGTAGACTTGAGAAAGAACAATCACAACGGCAAGGCAAAGAGACCCGCAGCCTCACAACACACTGCTATCATTGAGACCACGAATCCCGATGTATTCCACGACGACAAGAGCATTCTGCCGGAACAAGTGACAGCTCGGTCAAAAGAGTTCATAGGAGATGCTGTATTGTGTGCCAGCCGCGAGGGAAGAAAAGGCAGCGCGATGATCGATTGTTTGGCAAGATATGATCCTGACAAAAAATGCTATATTTTAGACCTTGTAGAAATGACTGTCTCCAATTTACACTCACATTCTGTTGATGATGGCGCTGGATCAAATGACGGCCCGCCACGTGTTCCATTTATGCAGCCAGAACCGCTAATTGTTGATCCTCGAATACGTGCACAAAAGGCAGAAGATCAAGTGAGAAAGTTAAAACGGGGGAAAAGGGTCTTCTAGTTCGTCTAACAACTTTTGAGACATGAATAACGTTTGGCAATGAGCATTTCTATGTTCAAGTGTTTCTATTTATTGTTAATTGTAGTGGAGTATTTTTATGAGCAAGACACTCTAACCCTGCTGAAATTCCTACAGTAGCAACAAGTTAGGTAAGCTCTTTAAAGCCTATGGCGCTAACGAAAAATGGAATTTGAGTTTTGTCACTACAACGAACTTCAGCATTCATCTCCATTTTCGTCGAATTGAAGGTAACCTCACACAGACATCTTGTCACCAAAGTTTCTTGCGAGTGAGATCGAGATATTCTGCTCAAAGGCTTCGTCCTCCTCTGAGCAACGAGAAAGAGCTTCGTCTCATGTGCCACTACCCCAGAGGCGATCACATAAAATCTTCGTGACGTGAAATGCTTATGACATTCGGACAAAGATGGGAGAGTCTTCTCAACTTTGCATGAAATCAAGATTCCTCGTGATAAGTTTGCCCACTGCGATCTAAACTCACGCGGGTTGCATGCAATGTCTAGGTCCAGTGTGTCACATGTCGTAGGTGACTTGTGGACGGGAGAATGTAAGGTTGGGGTGCTTGCTGCACTGAGTCGAGACTCAAATAAACTCTGGCTGTTGCTGATATTTTTTGTCGAAAAGTCATATTCCTTATCGTTTTGCTGTGGGGTCTTGTGCTGTTTCAGCCCGAAAGAAGCATACCTTTTCGATTTTTCCCTGCTTTGAAGACGCCTGCCTGACCTCTTGATGGAAACACTACCTGAGGCCCTTTCTCTATTTTCGCGATGTCTGCGTGATCTCTTCAAGTCTCTTGAGCCAATAGGAGTATTGTTGGACAGTGCATGGTGACGGATTGATTCTCCCGATGACCTCTGCTTTGATACATGAATCAACCTTGAATAAATGAAACGAAACATCAACATACGGATGCAAAATACAAGTCAACTCTTTGAATTGAGATCGTACCATGCTACAACAACCCCGAGAACAGAAGAAAAAATACACGTCATGATTTGAGTTGACACTAGAAGTGTGAACAACACGATTGTGTCTTTTGGCACATCTCTGGTGAAACCTTTGTGTACTGAGGAGAGCTTGGTCCAGAATAAGACCCCTACAACGAAGTCAATTATTTTGGTGATCACAATGCATTTCATTGATTTCCGTAGAGTATATGTCATCTTCTTTTGCCCTCCGTCACGTATATGTTCTAGGTTTAACAACGGACAGCACGATGTACAACCGAACTGGGTGCAAACGTCTCTTACGCGAACGTGATGTACCAAAGAAAGAAAGACCAACACGCCACTTGTGCCTTTGTATAAAAGAGTTGCTTGAAGAGACATCATCTGCTTTGGACCCTCTTGGAATAACGCTGAGCTGACTCCTTTGTAGTCAATCACGAAAAAGGAGGCAAAGCACACAACAGAAGAAAACAGTTCTATCCAAACAACAGCAATAACTTTTCCAAGAATTGCATTTTCCACGTCATCAGATGGGTTCGTCATGAACAAAACATTGATCCTCCCCCAAACTATCCCCCTGATTAATTTGCCTCTTTCTGATGATCGCAGCAATAAATCCAGACTGATCATCTTCGTGAAAATGTTGACCAGTACACCATACCACGCAAAAGCTTGGACGAGTGATCCTTCTTTTTCGAGTCTATATGCAAATATGCTGCCGTTGCCTTCGCTTTCGAGGGGGTCTGGAACATACCTCGATGACAGCCAATCGACGTCAATGAAAATTGATATTAGTACAACGACGATAAGTAAAATGGTTTGACCTTTGGATTCGAACTAAAGAAGATGTTTAGCGCGTGGAGTTAGGGCTGAAACTATAAATGTAACCACAGAACAGAAGGCTACATACAGGTTTCATTTGAAAGCAGAAGAGCATACACGCCAATGAAGAGTTGTACCTTGGAGCAACAGTTGAGACTTCTGTCGCCATAGAGACGTGTAATGACGCAAGACAGGCAACACAGCCTTTATCCATCTCAGTCATCCATTTTAGCAACAGTTTTGCTGCAAAGGGCGACAAATGTAGCATTGTAGACCAGTCCGTAAGGCACTGGATAACATGATTTTGAATGCGCAGCAATACGTTTTGCCACGTGTTCATAAACATGATAGCATACAATGAAAGACTCGCCGAGCATCCGACAATGAATGACTTGCATACATCATAGATGAATCGAAGATACGGTGCAACAAACATTGTTGCTCTTTTCACTGGCATCTTTGTTTCGCATGCAATACTTTGGCGGTAGCATGGAGAGCAGAGAGCTCTCAGTTTAGAACACAGTGTGTGCCTCTTCTTTTTTCTATGGTCGAAATGGTTGACTACAGGCAATACCCACTCACTCATTGGACTTTCGTCGCTGTCGTCTGGACGCAAGCTGTGAATCGACTCGGATTCATTTGAGCTTTCGTGAACACAGCTTAGGTGCTCACAAGTGTCATGTAGGATTATGCTAGCATTGCAACCCTCTTGCGATTCTGTGGTTGTTTGATTGTGAAGAAAGTATAGAAAGTCCTTTTCGATCTTTTGGGGGGAGTCATTCGTAGGTTCAGGCCCGTCTTCACTTTTTTCCGTTCTGTGCTTTTCGCGTAGATGACGCTTCAAGCCGTGAACAAGAGCCTCTCTACGTTGCTTGATAGTTGCGTCATCTACGCGTGAAGTAGTGCCTTGTGAAGTAGTAAGTTGATACGGTTGTAATTGAGATCCTTCGGTATCAATTGAACTTTCTTCATTGAATCGAACGTTGACTTCTCGAAGTCCTTCATCAATCAACGTGGCGGCTTTCGATGCCGTCTGACTTGATGGCTCACGTAGATAACTGCTCGAGCGGCCTTCTGTGGGAGCTGAGGGAGCGTACGTCCTATCAAGCCACTTTGCGGCTAAGGATTCCTTGGATTTCATTGGGGTGAATATAGCATTGGTTGATAAAGTATTTGGTGCTTCGAGAGCATGTTCTTTTACATTTGGGGTTCCGCCAAACGTATGCTGCTTCGAGTTCCGCGCTGGGGGTGGCGATAGTAACTCTCTTTGACGCAATGCCTGGTTGAGGTTACCACGGTTGACTATGCTAGTGGCCAAGTCTGGGGGTAAAGTTATTGGAGTGAAAGGTAAATCTGCGTTGGAGATTTCCTGTGGTGCACACGTTTTCGGCTTAGTTTTGCGCTCCGGAGGTGGGGGTAATTCAATCGTATTGGAATAATCCATTATTTTGTGTCGTTTGGCTGAATCAGTCCCATCCTTGATTGGTGAAATATTACCAAACTTGGCAAGACCTTCTTTTATGGATAATGACGACTCGCTGAGGACGGTCGCAAGGTCGGTGGATGTTTCAATGTTGGTGGGTATTTCTTCAACTGGCGCCATGTCTCTGTCGCTTGATGATAAGTCAGGTGGTCTCGTTGCCAAACTGAATTCTGGTTTCGGGTTATGTCTATTCACTCTTTCTGGGAATGATCGCTGGCTTGGCTTTGAAGTAGATATCGGAGAGAGCCGCCGCTCAAACATTGTCGCAAGAGATTTGACACCATTGCTCAGTGTCGGGTCGTCGTCATTTTTCATTAGCTTTTGAGGACTTGAGATAACCGAAATTAAATCATTCGCGTTAGACAGACTAGCCTCCTCCATATCGCTTTTGTTTGGTTGGTCGTCGTCGAAGGGTTTCATCGTTGTAGCACAGATTTCTTCAGGCAGCTTGTGAGATGCGTTGTAGTTTGAAGAATTCCATTTGGTCGTAGGCAAGGTATGATATGGTGGATCTTATGACGGTGGACTTCATTTTAAAATGGAATCAACCTTCTTTCAAATAATTGGGTCTCTAAGAGTATGGAAATTCAACGAGAGACTTCAGAGGCTTAGGCATGCCACATCTTTTGTGCCCCACAGTGAAGTTCTTCTCGCTGCACCCCATTATGTTCTTTACATCAAACTCCAAACGCATAATGGAAAAGGAATCGCTATTTAAGTGTGTCAGGCAATGTCATTGGCGAAGCGGTCGACAACATCTGAGGTATGATCCATCTCTCAAAAAACCATCCAGATTAAATTAGTTGATAGCTGGGGTTATCGTAGTTGACCTCTCTATTGTACTCAAAGGGCTCATGCAAGTTTGATAACAGAAACAATGACGATGCGAAGCTGTCGCCTGTCAACTATCGGGCTTTCGACCCTGCCGCCCCTTGCTCATCTACAATTCTGCCATCACCAATTTGAGATCACGTTATCGCTCGGTACATGTTGATTTTAGCGACGCCTCTTAGCTGGTTCTCTAGGGCTGGTTGAACCAGGATAACTTAGCTGTCGAACTAAACGGATGATGATACTGGATGATGTGTAAAAAAATAATCCAAACATCATTCCATAGGAATTGTAGAATCCCATAGTTTCCAAGTCCTGCCATAACAACATCTCAGTGTCAGGCTCCCATCACTACAATAGTGGTTGTCAAGGTTTTTTCGGAGACCAAGACCGAAACCATGCAATTCTGTGAATTTGGCTAAAGTAGATTGCCTATTTACTGAGGCCCAACTTGTTGATCATGTCTCTTCTCCAATGAAACTTTGACGGCCCACTGAGATGAGAAGGGTTTTGTTTAGGACCTTTTTGGAAAATATCATGTTATCTGTCGTCTTGCTGTGATGATTCATCGCAGTGAATGAAAATGATGCAGCATGAGATCGAAGAAAATATTGTACAATACAGTATTTCTTCTGCTGTGAAGATTGTGTCTAGGCGAGCAGGGGAAGGATTTATCATAGTTAACTTCTTAGGTTGTCCAACTAGCATTTCGTTCTTCCACATTGTTACTTCTGCTGCTTGTAAGTTCCAATGCTGTAGATTTCAATAATCGATTCAATAAATGCTTACAATCCAAAACAATGACAGATTTTGTGCACTTTTTAAATGCTAAATTAGTTTTTTGTTAGTGATAACAGTGCCACAACCATTTAGTTGTTTTATTTGAATGTAACTCTCAAAAACATTGCAAACAGTGACATAAATCAATCTGGGTACAAATCCCTCTGATCCTTTTTTTGGACTCACACCAATTCGATCCTCAAAGACCTCACGCTGTATTGTACACTTTGAAATTTCAACTCCAAACTCCCCAAACACCAGCTTGCTAACCTCACTTGCTGACAATTTAGTCTCTCCCTCTGGCTTTGACTGCTTGCTAGTGTAGATAGAGGTGGCTCTTTTGTCTGCAGCTTTGTGATGAAGCTTCATTTTCAAATCATTGGCACGTTTCTATTGGGCCCCATCAGATGTGTGCCTAATCCTCTTTGGTTTAGGCGGTGTGCTGACCGTAACTTGATGAAGAAGAAGAATTGGTGACCTTTATTGCCTGTAGAGGTGGTGTGGATGCTCTGTGTACCCTCATCTGGAGAGTACAATCAGTACTCTCCTTAAACATAAATGTTGCCACTGTCATTGCATTGGGAATGCTGAGAAGTGGATGGTCTGTTCTGGCCTTGGCAGCCCTCTTGAAGCTCATCCTCACTCCTTGTTATGTTAGGAGTGAGGTGCACCTATGTTGTTGTGATTACTCATGTCAACAGAGAAGATATGGACCATGTAACATGTGTAAACAATGAGATGGTCGCATATTTCTTCACAACCATTCACGTCTGAGCATGATTTTGAATGGCTTGCAGTGGTAAGACACCCATTGACCCATATACCAATTGAAAGCTTGTGAAGAGACAAATCCCTAGTATTTTGCACAATTACTGCTGCAAGGGCCATGGAAAAAGTTATATGCAATTTAAGAAAATTGACAATAACTTTTTTATTACAAAAGGGGGTGCATCAGTACTAGAGTTAAACTCATACTAAAACATTTCATGCCCTAGCACCTTTGAGGCAAGCCAGACGTCAAGATTGGAAGGAGAGAAGAAAATGAGCAAGTGTTAATTTTTGCTTCAAACAGGCAAAAACTGAGGTTGAAAATATTTTTTATTATATGTTACATGGTTGTCCATCCATTTTTCCTTTCATGACCTTCCAAAATAGGAACAAACAAAAATATACAGGTATAAGTAGCATTTCAAATACAATTGACAAAAAAATGGCAAAATGACTCACCTTCTTTTGTCATGAGTAGAAATACCTTCAGGGGTAAAGAGGGACATTTGGATTGAACGATAGAGTTATTTAGTATACTGTTCTATACCTTCACCCTTTGTGACCTTGTAATGTATTCATGGAGCTTGATTGGAACCATGTTGCTTGAATTTTATGGCATTTGTGGACACAAAAGATGTATTGAAGAATGATGGAAAGTTCATCGTTGAGTCTTGTTGGTTGGCAGTTTTAAAGTGGTGAGAATTCTGTTCAGTCTTGTTCAATGTGAAAGGTGAATTTCATGATAATCAATCTTGTTGGCTCAAGTTTACTACTGTTGATACAAGCGAATTCACGATACCATTTTTGCTCATTGATTTATTAATCGGCACTTAATTGTGTTCCTTTTGTATTTGGTTTTACTGCAGGTCATTCCTGACAAAACATTCTCCTATATGCAAACCTCCCAAATTATCTACCCTGCTTACGTGTTTTTTTTATTTTTGCGTGTTTCACTTTTGATTGTATGGTAGGCATTGCGAGGATACTTTTTGGCTCTAGTTTTTATGATGTTTTCATGGGGTTTTGAACCATTTAGCATCTTGCAATGTCCATCCTCGCTGCTGTAATAATCAAGTAACACCTGTCCAAGTTTGTGTACATTTGTATTTTCCGGTGTTTGACACCTGGTTTAGAAACTAAATCCCACATTGCTGGTTTCTCCTTGTCAAATGCTACACGTCAATGTGTATGAGACCCCATAACTTGGGTGGTTTGTAGAGTTAGGTGCATTTGCCGTAAAACTCACAATGCAATGCTTTTCACACTACACACATCACAGATATCATCTTACTGTGGTTATGTACCTCTCTTGAGGTGCAAAAACTGGTGGGAAGATGGTATATACCTCACCTCAACGTATTAGAGTGTCCATGTTTTTCATATTTGTTAGCGACCAACTTCAGATTTGATAGTCATTTTATCTTTGTTTGTCTGAATCAAATTTGTTAGCAACTTAACAAATTTGAAGGTTGCTTGCAAGTCGTAGAGAGTAATGAATTCCAACAATACATCATTTTCTTCCAATTTTCGCGGTTATTTTTTGTGGGCAAAGCTTTTGTTGTTCCATCACCACAAGAGCTGGTTGCTGACAAATTTGGTCTGTAAACATTGACAAATGAGAAAAGAACTTAGTTAGTTTGAAATTTGTTAGTGACTTCTACTTTGACAACTAACAAATTTTAAAGTTGGTTGCTAGCAAATATGAAAAACTTGGACACTCTCTTAGAGTAGCTTTTTTAAGATACCAATTATTTTTTACCATGTTAATGTTAAGACCATAAGAACGGGAATGTGTATAAGCAACATTAAACGTATCATTTGTATCCTAACATACGGCCTCGCGACTCTCCCTTCAACGTCAATCAAGATAAGCTATCATGGTTGATTGTTGTCATGTGGTCCATTTTGTATGCAGCATGGAAAAGGGGCAATCCCTTATCAGTTATTTTTCCCCGTTAATTATTGTTTTCTTTGCTGTCTAAACAGTCCAAGATGGCATTAGCACTGGTTGTCCAGTTCAGTATAATCAGTTTCTTGTCATACTATCACCAAACATTCTGACATGTTTCCCTTCATCTTTTCATACTGGAAGCACATTGCCTCTTCCTCCTCAAATAAACCCGAATCCCAGTCTAAACCACAGCAACCACCTGGAATGTGGACAATCAGATCGATACAGATTACTCAGTGCTGTTTCTTTCCTTGCGAAAAATCAGGTATGAAGTGCAAATTGCTAGAAAAACTTGCTGATCAAAGGTTTGGTGGTTGTTAGATTCATCCAAGTTTATGTTGTCTGTGCACAGAGGATTTGTTGATGGATAGCATGTTATGAAATAGCACAATAAATTAAAATATTCCAATGCAATCTCACGAATTCGGCCTCAATCGCTAAGAGTAATGTCGCTATAGTCCAAAGGGATGGAGGACATGTATTGACGGGAATTATTTTACAGGTAGGGGGGGGGACTAGGCATTAGCAGAGGGAGACAGATTGCTGCGATGGATCATTGTCATTGATCGCCTTCGATGGATCATTGTCGTCAATTGCATTTGCTGTTTGTCTTTAGATGGTTCATGGGGTAAAAAATTCAGCAGTGTGCAGTCTGGGGGTATTTAGAATTGCTTATTTAAGCGTTTCTACTCCGTTTTACAGTTTTTATTCGATTTATATGGCTACGTGTTAATTCATCTTGAAGTCCTCAACTTGCGTGGAGGCATATAATCCGGGTTTTATGGTGAGAAGAAACTTGCGCTCTGATTTCTTACGCTGTATCTATATTTTGGATTCCTACGTTTGGATAGGAGTACCTGATTGAGAGTACAAGTTTACGTTCACGGTGGTAGATCTCGGTCTACGTCTCAGACCGGGTACACAGAATTTTTTTCATTGACAGCACCACGCAAGTCAACACATTGCGGGAAGCGTCTGTACGTCATAGATAGGCCAATCTACTTCCCTTAGCTCGCACGACATAAAGAAAAACTTCATTTGACAAACAGGCTTGCGGCGAACTCTGCGAGCGCAGACAAGTCACGTTGCAGGAGGTTGAAAACATCACAACAGAAGACCACAAATTTCCTTAACCCTTTCCTGCATTGGGGGCATTTGGGGGGCACTTGTACTAAACCATCATGACTCAGCCAGTTTTTGACCAATTTTCATCATTCCAAGCATAGTATACTCATATTCAGACACTTACTGATGATGTTACCAGGTATCATGTTGGTATTCAGGCTGCACAAGATGTTATGTGGGTACCAACACAGACATTCCCTATTTGGGTGGTGAGGTAGGTACCATGCTATATTAGAAGTTCCATATCCAGCCACAGTTGACTAACTGTACCTGTTGTAACAATGGCATATTATTGCACTGCTATCATTAGGTAATGAAATGATCTAATTACATTGTTATCAATATGAAATACATGCACCACAAGACAATTCAATCGGCTTTGTCTTGTGTTCGTTGTAGTTTGGTCAGCATGTGTTGCAGATTGGTTCCTTGCATTGAGCACACCCAAACTTAGAATTGTTGCAAAGAGATTTCTTCACATCTGTAGTAGCGTCATCACCATCTTGTTTTCTGTAACACGTTCTGCAATATGTAGAATTATTCATATCACCACCGTTCTTCTTCTTCAGTGCTACTTGCTCCGTAGTGCACTTGTCGGTTCAGCGTTGAGACCCACATTCATTCTGAATCACCACTTGTTCATTCTTCTTATGTACAATACCAGTGGTCAAACTATGCTTGCAAAAGAAACATTTCTCTCACTCACATGGCATAACCCTAACCCTAACCTCATCCAATGCGGCCGTCTTGTATTCAAGTTCCCATCTCAGTCCAGTCCAATGCTGGACCTTCACCGTTCAACACATCAACTAGCTCGGCTTTGGCGAGACATATCATAGTGGAAAAGTTGGGATCGGCAAGGCCTATTTCTATGGTCGTAGCAGTTGGGGTTTGTTGAATTCCAAAAAGCGGATCGAGCTTGTCTGCACAGTGAATGGATTGCATTCAACGAGCGACAGCTGTAGAAGCACATCAATTGAGGCTACTTTCATCGTGATTACAATAGATTTGGATCTTCTGTTACTGAGGTCTAAGATCTTTATGTCTTCACTGCATGGTCTTTGACCTGATAGATGAAAGGCATGCACTTTTGTAGCAAAACTGAAAAGAACTATCTAATGATAACGGTCTACATTACTTTATTCTGTGTGTTTAATGTGGTGATTGTTGAATATTATCTGTTTCGCTCCAGAAGTTATCTCAATTAGTCTGGCTCTGGATAAAGATAGCATTGTGACAAATACGTCAATCGTCATGAATATCATCAAACCCAATACAATTTTCAGTCAATTATGTTGAGGGCTCAGGGTAGACAGCGGCAACGGATCCTGAATCAATCTGAGGACCATGATATCAACATTTGACTTGTGACAGATGGAGACCGGAATAATTGATTGTTCACCTCCATAACACTCAATTAACAAATAACTCATATAAGTACTATACAAAATAATAATAATTATGAATCTGGGCCATCGCGATGCAAGAAAGGGTACGATACAATACCATATCAAGATTTTTTCAAAATCTTAGTTGTGTTGGAAACTGAGACCTTTTCTCCTTCTTCTCTTTCTCCTTCTCCTTCTTCTTCAGTGAGACAGTTTTTTTGCTTTTTGCCAAAACAGGTACTGACCATAAAGTTGATCTGAAGTTACCTGTAAATAATTCATTTTTTGCTTGGACTTACACGGGTAGTTATAGTGTTTTAAGTATCTGCCTACCTTTAAAATTATGTCTTTTTGTATAACGTATGACATTATTTTCTAGAATGTTTCTGTAAACTTAAAGGGAACATTAGTCACAAATTATCATTTTAATCATACAACAATGGTTCTGTAAACTTGAAGGGAACGTTATCGTGTCACAAAAGAGTGTCTACATCTAACAAGAATGATTTCGCAAACTAAAAATGGGTACATACTTTTAAAATGGGCGCGAGCGCGAGCGCGGCCTGCGCGAAGCACGCGAGGTGCTTGCGCTCATTTGCAACTACTATAGTACATATAATTAAGCGTAGAAAAGTGGCATACTACTACAAGCACTTTATTTCAAAAGTACGTCTTCCTCTGTCTCTACAAATCGCATTCTGTTTCGCTAGCTACAAAAAATCTTGCAGCGGCTGCTAGTAATTTACATTGTATGATGTATGGTATTGTATCCTTGATGTATCCCTCGCATCATACCCGCCCAGGCAGCACCACTCATCTTTAAAACCCGCCGCCCCCTGTCATCACTGTCACTGTCGCCTCCTTCATGGATCTTCGATCTCTGGAAAGAAGTATAATAATTTATGACCGTATTACAATACCACACTACAATCAACCATCCTTACATTCCTCTAGCATCACTCGTTTGTATCTTACGAGGCATCCCTCCGTGGCGAGTTCAGTCTCAACATTTTTCGTTCCTCAGTCCACAGAAGCAGCGATAAAGAGGTGTCCATCAGCAGAATCCTGGAAAGATACTATTGCTTCCTGATCTTGTATCATTCCAAACATGCCACCGATCAAATCGCAGCTCCGTCTGGCCGTCATGCTAACCATGACGACGACCCTCTCCACTTCCAAATCTGCATCCATCGCCTTCGTGTCTCGTCCATCATCTCCTCGCACGTCCACTCTCGTGAACATGTCGTCGCGGCCGCCGTCGTCTCCTGCTCCCAAATCACAAAATAGAAACCGTGGAGCCAACGCCGCCAATCACAATCGTCGAGGACATGAATTCAGACTCAACAAAAAAGAAGGTGCCATTAGGCCTAGGAAGACGAATGCCAAACGTGCACCGAGATGGGAGAGGGAGGGTGATCAGCTCTATGCGGAGGTTTCCAAACGAATTAGTCAAGAGGAGGATGCCGACGAGACCTTGAATAGTTACTTTCTGGCCATGAAAGATCAGCCAATATCCACTGTGCAAGATGTTCACGCATTCTTGAAACCGTGGACGATAGATCCGTCTCTTTCGATGAAGGAAAAGCTGGAATTTCAATCAGTGCAAGAGACCAGTTCAGCACCACCTCCACAACCAAATAATGAGCCATCGACAAACAAGTCCCCTCCCTTCCTCTGGGGAACTCTCCCAGTAGGACCGGTCCTAGCCTCTCGTCTCTACGCAAGTCAACGTTCTTCTCCAACATCGGTGCAAAAAGCGGCCTTTTCCATCCTCACCGCCGCAGGGAGCAAGGGCAACAACAAAACCAAACACACGACGGTCACAAAGCGAACCAATGCCATCATCGCATCTCCCACCGGCACGGGGAAAACATTGGCGTATCTGCTGCCGCTCTTGTGTACCTCTCCGGGAGGACAACATGGAGAAGGGACGGGAGGAGTGCTTATTGTAACCCCCACGATTGAATTGGCGTGTCAGATACAGAGAGAGGTGAATGTGTTATGGCCTCCTGATGAGAAACGGGGCGGTCATTCGGCGTTGTACGTTGTTGGAGATGTGGAGGACAATGATGCAATGGAGGGGAATATGAGTGACGAAACAAGTTTTTTGCCACCAGGAAGAATGATTCTACGATCGATTCCCAACTCTCCCATCATTGCCGGTACGCCGAAGATGCTACGAATGCTCTATCGGGAAGCAGAACGCACCATGCGGTACTCCAATATCGATGATACAATTCTTGAAACGGAGCGTAGAACGTCCGAGGCCCTCGTTGCCAACTTGCGAGCGATAGTGTTGGATGAAGCAGATCGTCTACTACGAACCGAAGCAGTGGCACGAGAAGCGGCAGAACGGAAAGAAATTAAAATGGCACAGCGAATGGCAGGAGAGAATGAAGACTTGCCATCCAAGAAGAAAAAGCTTATCATCGCCAGACAAACACAAACGGAACTATTACTTCGCGACTTGCCCATACCCTCGCTGGAACATGTACAGATCATTTGTGCATCGGCAACGGTTGGGCGCACGATGCGTCGACAACTCATGCAAATATTAGATGCACCGAGTGCCGATGCCGCAGCAACTTTGATTACGGGGGAAGACGATGCAAGGGTGAAGAGTAAAGATTCGCAAAAGAGGAAGAGCGTATTGCTTCCAGAAAAGCTCCAGCATTCCTATCAAGTAGTGGACTTGTCGTCTTTAGGAGAGATGACGGAAGAACTTTCTCATATGTCGGTGGCGGAACAGAATGAAGAAATAGTGGTTCGTGCAACCGTCACGTCATTGTGGGACACCATGTTGTCAATGGAGGAAGCAAAGCCCCTCCTTATTTTTCCCGGAAGGATTGGCGTTGAACGTATTCAACATGAGTTGATTTCTCGCGGTGTTGAGGATGTTCGAACCTTGAGAAATCTTGATGGATCATCGCGGGAACAAATCGATATCTCGGATCTTCTCTTCAACGATGCGAAAACGGCTGATTCGCATCGCTGGAAATCCGTACCCGTGTATGTAATTGGCGAACGCTTCGCCCGTGGACTGGATCTTCCCGATGTGGAATACGTTGCCATTCTCTCCCCTCCATCCAGTGCCGCTGGGTATGCACATATGGCAGGACGTACTGGACGGAGCGGTCGCCGTGGGACGGCTATTACTTTTGTGCGCCCAAAGAATAACGAGGTTAAGAGGTTGGCAACCATTGCAGACACGTTGGGGGTAAAGTTTACTTCTTTTCTTTCGAATGTTTCTGAAAGCCTGGTAGAGCAAGATTAGTTATTCATCTCAAGTCGTTGTGGGCTGCTAGGTTTGCAAGCAGTAGAGCGATCAATAAGTTGATTATTTTGCGAGCCGAGATATCTTACAGCGACACCAGGAACAAAGGCAAGCGTGAGATGAATGAAATAATTTCAACAAGGAATTTGCTGTTGTCAATAATTTGATTGTAGAGTCGTGTTCGTAATATCAATGTTTAGTGCAACACATATTTATGATGACTTTATACTACACACTTGTGGAACAGAAACATTTAAAAACATATCAGCTTGTCCATAAAACTAGTCTTCCTTCTGGAAAATGCCACTGATCGCCTTCGTCAAACTCCTCTTTTCTTCCTTCACCCGCCGAAGTCGATCTTCTCTTACCGCATCTCGCTTGGGAACAGCAGCAGCACTAACACATCGGAGTGTGGCCATCTCCCATGACAGAAGGTTGGCAAGATCTTCAGGAAGAGGTGGAGGATCATTGATCATGGCATCCTTTAATATTGATACAAACTCCCTACGACTTCGGTACATGAGACAGTTCGGGAACTGTTCAAAGAACACATTTGAAGGATGCGATGGAATAATCACAAATTTACCCATTGCAATAGCCTCTGCGGTTGTCGTACACAGTACCTCTGTCAAACTGGGGTTGATGAAAATGGAATACTCATCGCCAGCTAGCGAGGCATGGTCAGTCTTTCCCATGAAATTCACAGGGAGTCGCTGGCAATCCTTATTCAGACTTTTGAATACGTAATTGTCATTATGCCTTTCCTTATTGAATGCTCGCTTTATTTCGAGTTCGTCGTTGCCGGTACCAAAAATATCAATGGCAAAGTAGGAACCCGTGCTTTGGCGGAAACGAGACTCAAGCTCTAAAAGCTCATTGAAACCTTTGCCCCAAATCAGTTTACCGATGAAATAGGCTTTTCGCTTTCTACGTGAAGGCAAGCGTGATGAACAGATTCGTAGACCCTCTTTGAGATACGTGTCTCGAATCCCATGCACATTTTCGACGACTTCGTTTCCTGGAAAAAACGATTGCAAAACACCAGAGAGCTTGATGACTTTGTGACAATTCGCCTGGACAACTAGGCTATTGACTCCAGCAGTGAGAGGTGCAGCCAAAAACCCAGCAGGAGCATGGTCTCTCACGTAAGCTTTGTAATTTGTATGAATCACACCAATTACGTGATTAAATCTGGCCGTCCAGGAAGCCGAACCTGGTGAACGATACCAGTTGAGGTGCTCTGGCTCCTCAAGGATGCAGACGTCTGCATTTTCTGCAGATATTATGTCGCATATGTCACCGAGTGCAAATATGGAATTTGCATAGGTGTGGAATCGAGCAGGATAAAATCTAGACATGGAAATGTGATGAAAGAAACATGAGTTGATGATGTGAGACTAGGTTTTTCGAAATGTCCTCCAATTCAAAAAGTCCGTAACTTACAAAATGTTCAATTCCTTCGCTTCGATTGGCATCTTCGCCTCAACAGCAAGCCAGTTCCTAATATATTTTTCTTGTTCTTCACTGTCCTCGAATGGCGTGGTATTCCCATACAACATGACTCGATCATTTCGGTCTTGAAGCCAAGGAATCACCAATGTTACAGAGCCTGTAACTCCGCTTTTCGCTCCTATCGACTGGCCGTGTGCTCCATTGCTTCGAATTGGAGTCTCAGCGTGATCTGGTGTCAAATCAGGTAATGTCGTCACAGAACCATTGTCCAGGGGCGACACAGACACTCGACTGTTTTCACGAAGAGAATGCTCGACATCGGAAAAGGAAAAGAAGGAGTATTCCAGAGAGGAGCAAGTAGATGAGGATGAAACGTGAGTTGTGATTTTCTGTTCGTCGTGTGCTGGAGTGAAGAAATTCTGCTCGTCATTCACTAAGATAGACGTATCGATTTCAAGTTGGGGTTGAATGTCGATGCAGCCCTGAGAATGAGGCTGTTCAGATTCTAGTAAGATTCGATTCCTTCTAAGCAAGTAGGCTGCCCTTAACAGTGGGTTCACCGCTGTACCAGTCAACCATGGCAATGCTGATGGATATGACACACAAAAACAGCCAGAACAACTGTTAGCGACGAAAAATACAATTGCAAACCGAGCACGCGAAAAACGAACCTGCAGTGGTCACCACATGATAATTTCGCACTCGTCTCAAATCACTCTCATAAGTAGGCTCATCTCCATCCGGCATGCTCAGCTCTTCCTCCGTGTAATCACGAAGTGAAATTCTAGAACCGCAGCTGACATTGGATATTGCCGAAGTTAACGAATTTTTGGAATGATTATGGTTTGATGCAAAGCTGTGACTTGCATAACTACGAGCGCTGTCGCTTCTGTGGTAAGTGTATTCATTATTTTCTGATTGGTCAATGTATTCGTTATCGCACTTGCCCTGGGAGGACCGACGACATGATTGAAACAGAGATGGGAGCGAAGAAGAGCTTTCACGTGTTACGAGTAGCCTTGGTTCGTTTTGTGTCTTGACGCAGTCGAAGAGACCCTTTTCACTTAATTCACTTTCTCTCTGCAGATGCTTTGTCGACTGTTCAGTTATTGAGGTATTCGTGTTATGTTTTTGAT
This sequence comes from Cyclotella cryptica, assembly GCA_013187285.1. Classification (NCBI taxonomy): domain Eukaryota; phylum Bacillariophyta; class Thalassiosirophyceae; order Thalassiosirales; family Thalassiosiraceae; genus Cyclotella; species Cyclotella cryptica. Next base: position 530,222 of record JABMIG010000078.1, read on the forward strand.
AGCTTGGTAGAAAGAACCCGGTAGTTGTTAAGTATGTTTCTGCTAATCCCTGAGAGATGATGCAGTTGATGCACAAGATATGAGCACGCACGAGATAGCTGTACAAACTCGTAGACTTCAACAAGCCAGTGCTGAGGTGCATGATTTTTTTATCAGAAACAACAAGTCACTGGGCAGACAACATATCAACAATGAAAATCAACGCACCACACACGCCGGACGATGAGGGAGCATCGAATCACAGGCGGATCTCAAGAAGCACTACACCACGTCCAGCCGTCCAACGTTCCAGAAGCACACAGATCACATAATATAGACATAATATCACCCCACTCACCAACGTCGAACTGCCACATGTGCCATAAGAACTATCGCTGCTGGATGTCACCGACGGCGGACTGCTACCATTACTGTTACCTTTGGTACCGCTCGTAACGCTGCTATCTCTCCTGTGGTGCCCCTTGGTTACTTTCGGGTGGACCGAGAGTGTTGGAGTGGCGCTATCAGCTTGCTGGTCATCATCGGTGGCGGCGTTAATCGGGATGAATGCATCGCGCTCGCCGCGGTAGACTACAGAGGATTGATTACCCATTGTAACCTCTGGCTTTGCCTCGGACTCCCTACGCTCGTTGGGGCGGTACCCTTCTAATGGGAGTATTTAGCTTCCGGAGCACCCCTCAAAGTTGTTGTCCATCATGGCACGTTCATGTTTGGGGCACTGGCGCTGTGAGTTTAAATAGGTTTAAATATGGATGCCAGAGGATGCCAGGAACATGGCAGCCAGGAACCACCAAAGCTACCGCATTGGCTGGGCGTTCGGGAGAAAAAATTGAAGGGCCGTAATAAATTGATATTTCAGGAAAACTTGAATTTCGACCGCATTGAATCATGCAAAAATGGTAATCTAGGAAGCTTCTGCAGTCGCTTTTATTAAGCTTCAACGGGCGTATCTGAATTCCTTCTCTCTCTGTTTCAAAACATTCACTACTTGTCCTCTGTCCCGTAACCCAATGTTTTTCTATTATTATTCATTAGAAGATTCATATTATGATCTGTGGACATGACATTATGCTACTAAAAATATCAAACAAACAAACAAACAAACAATGGTAGTGACTTTACCTTTACCAATAGTGTTGATGTGGAATGAATATTCAAGACTTGAAGGACTATAGTGTTTGAAGGTGCTGGATTGCATCCAGCTGGTGATTCTATAGTGACATTGATTGGAGTTCAATACACCTCCGATGAGGCAACCATCCAGTTATTGCCTGAAAACCACAGTGATAAAGACATCTTAATATTAGATTTATCAAATGAGGCTTAGTTGATGGTGTGCAAGACAATACAGATAAATGACAATGCAATTGAGTGAATAAGGATAGAATATTATTTTGGATACATCAGTGTGAATCACCATTCCTTACACAACATCTTATCCGCAAGGATTGTCAGCAATCAGAAGAGTAAAGGCAAGGGTGATATCAGCAAATGAAACGGCAGAATCTATCTCCAAATCAGAAGTGGAAAGCAGAAGCATGAAAATGAATCATCAAAGGTTCCGCTATCTTTCAATGGCAAATTTAACAAGCCAGTACAATTTTACACATCTTCAGGAAGCACACTCAAGGCATCCATGAAAAGGACATTGCTCCCCAAGATCTTGCCATCTCTCTAATCAGGGTACATTCACATGGCGAATTGGGGGCAGTGTAGAGTCAATCAACAGCATAAGCATTCAACAAATTAATCGGGAGAGTGAAATTGGGGACAGTCACAGCATTGCAAGGCATCGGGGTCAATGACAAATTTCTACTGTGGTATATGCCTTTGTACACAAGAGGGTGCAACCTTTGTGAGATTTGTTTACATACTGTACCTACAGTATTTTTTCACCTAACTCCTATTAGGATGCATTATTGACTAGCGCCTGAGTTTCATCTGGCAGTGCATCCATGTCGTTGTTTAATTCAGGTCATCCTTCATGAGTCATTCTTCATAACAATGGCATGTGAATCTGTCAAATAGATGAGAAGATTATTGAAAATGAGGCATGATCATCAATTGTTGATTGTTGAATTATTTGTGGGTCATCTGACCTCATTTAAAGAAAAAATTGTCGCCTCTAAAATATATGTAACTGCTCTTTGATTTTTGCATTACACTCATAAATCCATAATCCTTATGGAGTAGCAACAGGATACACCCAGATCTCAGGTCAAGAGAGCTTTCCGGGGAAGAGGAGGAAGCCTTTGCTCGGCAGCAGAAAAGGGGCACTACATATCATTGTTTCCATGAAGAAATTGTATCTTCTGTCATGGCCACAGTAAGGATGTTATGGCAGTGGATCCCCTCACAACTTGTGAGCAAACACCTTCTTCACTGTGTGCTAACTCAAATGCAGTAGCAGCACGAGAGAAAATAAATCAGAATTCCATGGGAACATCGGAAATGTAACATCTGAACACAAATCAGCAAGAAAATTCTTTGTGTGCACAAACAGGACCCACTGAAACATGAGGCCTGTGAAGAAACAAGATGAGGAAGGGCAGGATAGGTTGCTGCAACCAAGATAGCCAAGACAGCATAATGAGAGGGACTCAATCGCAGGGGGTTGACTGAGTTTCAGAAGTGCCATCAGGACAATTTAAAGAGCCACAACAGCAGTGAAGGTACATCCAATGTCATCTAGATTTTTATTTCATTGTTGGTGCAAGAAATAGCTTTTGGTTATCTTGATATCTACTTGGCTTGTCCCAAAACTGTTGAAGATAAATGTCCTGTTTGTCATGATCTATTTTTGGTTTTGCTAGTCCACCCTTTAAGCCCCATCATCAACTTTTGTTTAGTCCTTGTTGTCTTTTCCTCTGTACTGTCTAACAACTCTATCCTTATGACACATTTTGTGTCAAAGAAAAACGACAGGAATAACTTCAAACACTGAAGTAATCTCATATTACACTGACAAAGAGCCGAATCAGTGCATCATGTTCCACTAATTAAGTTTATAAGAATACCTAATTCTAACATCGTGAAAACATAAGACACCGAGCCAATGGCAGGCCACACAGCGTGAGCATCAACATAGCCTTCCCCTCTAATTGACTAACTCATGTTCTTACTGTGATTGCGCTATCTTTTAAATCAACTACTGATATCATGAATATGCACAAGGAACAGTTGGATGAACATTATATATATTGAAGACTGCCAGAAAAGGACAATGAGAAGTATTAGAACATGCATATTGTTGATGAAAATGCTCTTCTCAGAGAGGCAGAAAAAGCTGTGCAAGGGTTCTACCAAATGTTCTTTTAGCTTAATGATGTAGTCTGCCAAGCCATTGATGGTGTTGAGTGTTGAGGACAAAGTTGATTACATTTAAAAAACTTTTGCCATTACTAAGACATATATGTTGGACCCTGTTCTGGCACCGTCCCAGTACTAGAACTGGGACCAAAAATTATCCCAGTTCTAGAACTGGGCGTTTTTCTCCCCGTTGTGGCACCGTGCCTCAATGGGGCGCCACGCCCAGTTCTAGAACTGGGACCGAGACAAAAGTCTAGTTCTAGAACTGGGCGCCCAGTTCTAGAACTGGGAGATTTGCTATAACCCCCATTGTGGCACCAACCCCAATGAGGCACCAGTGCCTCAATGGGGACAACGAAATCGTCCCAATTAAGGCACTGGTGCCTAAATGGGACGATTTCCTTGTTCCCATTAAGGCACTACTATTGTACTTAGTAGAGTTAGTGCTCCAATGGGGATTGTGGATAACGTGCTGTCCCCATTTGGGCACTACCATCATAAGACACTTTGTTACATACGTACTTGGAAGACTAGCTAGAGAATCTCATTTCACACTCTCACAAAGACTTATCACTATCATAATAATTATTCTACTCTTTGTTGGCTTTGTTGGCACACTTCTTATTGATCCCCCCATGGCATTTAGAATTGCAGAGTAATCCAGGCTTAAAACATGAACATCGTTTTGTTTGGCATGTACCATGCTTGCACCCACACCCAAGATGCTTTCCTTGCCCCCCAACAATGGAAACTGAAGCTGCTGCTTTTCGTTCTTTGATCTTGGGTAACCCAGTCCACTCATCAACAACACCCTCAAGACCCATGATGACACTTGTGGACTTCACAACTATCAAGTAGCTAGGGTGATACAACCTGTCAAGGACTCCCGCTTTACAAGCCAAACGATAAAGTGGACAAGTGTTCCCCTTCTTCTTCACAACCTCTACAACAATCAAAGTCAAATTCTTACCATCCACCTTTGTGGTATCCACATCGTGCAGAGGCACTTGGACAATAGATCCCACAGCTACAGCAGGCACTGAAGAGGAATCCTCAGTTGCCTTCTTCATGGCACAGCCTTGATTAACCATCGCTCCATACGCATCATCCCTAAGTTTCTTCCTCGCCGGTGATTCATCAAGGTCAATTTCCTTCCCTTCCAATGCCTTCTTCCTCTTCTTGTCTGACTGTATTGCACTCCAGTAGTCTGTTATTGTTGGATGTCTAAACCACTGCCCCCACAGCGAGGTCAGCTTTGTACCCCCATCATCCTCCACTGTATCCAGTACACTTTCACCAAACTCATCAAGAATTTCCCAAGTATTCTTTCATACTTTCCTGCCAATAACACGGCTCCAAGGATCAGATACACTGTGCAGCTTCACAACAATGGCAAAACAAGAACGCAAGCTGGCATCTTTTAAGGCAACTGGAGTAACATGTGTCTCTGTTTTCAAAAGGATACTCAACCATCTGTGATGACTATCTTGCTCATACGCCGGGACAGATGTCAGGTAAGATGGCTTGAAATCCACATCACCATCAGGATTGGAGTGACTGGTTTCCCCACTGGGATAAGTTGCCGATGGAGATGGCAATGTGAGGTCTCCAGTATCACCTGCAGTCAACAGCTCGGGAGGACTCTTCCTCATCGCAGGTGGTACCTCCATCCCATCCATAAGTCTGTTTGCCAAAGTGTAGTCCAGACGGGGGATAGCATTGAAACAAATGCCGCACTGAATGCCTACTCCAAGCCATCCGAAGTAGGTCTTGCTACCCTTCTGCAATGTTGCTTTCTTGACAAGTATGTCGATTAACCTGTCGGTTGCATCATCCTTGAAGCCGTCTGAATGGAATGTTGCGGTTGTCATCTGAGAGAGTTCTTCTGGTGGTGCTGTCGCAGGACGCTCCTTCTGTTTGGTCTTCTTCTTCTTTTTGGAGACTGCCGTACTCTTGGTTTTTCTAGATGGCTTTTTCTTGGCTGTAGGTTCGATGGTTCCTTTGTCAAAGAAGGTTGATTCCTCAAGAGGACCATCCGTGTCCAGTCCCAAGCACGACTGGACATCCATTTCTGTAACCAAACCGTCCAGGATCTTGGGATCAATCGGTAGGTTCGATATTCCCACCTGGGGATTCTGCCCAAACATGATTGTCACCTATACCACGATGGACCTGGGTGTTGCAACGCCACTGGATGAAAGGGAGGGCTTGGGTCCAATGCTTGGACTTGTTGGCGTGCATCCAATTGGAGATTTTTTCTTCCACAGTTCTATTCCAGCGCTCCACTCCCCCGTTAGACTCTGAGTGTCTCGGTTTCCCAGTCACAAGTCTGGTTCCAGGCCACAGCTTTTTAATTTCATCAACAACGCCGGAGCAAAACTTGGAACACAGAAAGAGAGGATCAGTTAGGTGGAGATGGAACAGGAAAATGATAATTTCTCCTTCAAACTTACCTCTTCATCCAACTTAACATGTTTTGACTTAGTAGCCCCTTGGCTAAACTCTGTCCCATTATCTGCTTGGAGAATAGATGGTGGACCAAATATGGAGAAGATGTTGATGAGTTCAATGGCCACGGCTTCATGGGTCTTCTGCCTCAATGGTCGCAACTGGCAGAACTTGATGCCATGGTCCTGATAATCCAGGACATAATTGTAGGACCCATCAGGCATGCTCTGAAAATCAATAAGATCGATCTGAGCACGGACACCCATCCCTCTGGTTAAGAGAGGTTGGTGACCTGCTTTTGGCTTCCTTCTAGCCTTCGCCCGTACACAAACAGGGCAGAACTTTGGGAAGATCTCGCAGACCCAGCAAGGAATGCTCTTCCCATACTTGGCATTCACTCTCTGGTATAAACTCTTGGCCTTGGGGTGATCATTTCCAGTCTCCAGTTCATGGATCTCACGAACCACATCAAATACACGACCGTAATTGGCAACTCGTTGGCAGGAATCCAAAGCCAACCCATCACCTTGCTTGAAGATGAGAGTGCTGGAGGTGTTGATGACCAGCACATCATACCTCTTTAGCCATTTGTAGGCAATCTTGTGGGGACAACTCCTCATGATGGAATTTTTTTCCTCTTGGGAGACATTCCTAATGGAGAAGAAGAAGTTCAGGATCTCGTTGAACTGCTCATCAGTCATGATGTGCTTGGCCCTGTGGTCTTGAGAGATGCTGGCAATCTTCCTGTCCACTTCAGCATAGAAGTCAGCGTTCCTTGCAGAAAGGGCTGTGTCTTCCTCTTCCTCCGTTGGGAGCTCCTGAGAATTAGTGTCTTGCTCATGAGGATCAGGGTCTTCATTTGAGGTACCTTCTGATACCTCATCGTCTGAGTGGGGGAGAACAAAGTCCTTGTCAGAATGGGAGCCATTCATGAGCTGATCTTCATCTTCAGCTGAAGAGAGATGATCACTCTCCATGGTGAAATACTCCTATTCAGTGAAATAGAACTGGGGAAAATGCAGATCTTTTTTCACGAGCTCGTGATGGCTGTAATGAGAGCCACGGGGCCTGCAAGTTGCATGTGACTGCAAGATTGCGCTCGCAAGCTCGCTCTGCTGGTAATGGCTGTGGCAGTGCGAGCAAACTTGTGGCAGTGCGAGATTGCAAACACCTGCATGAGAATGGTGTTCTGGCGCGATTTGTGATGGCTGTGGGAAGTGAAAAATGGCTGTCGAGTGCGAGCGTGATGGCTGTCGTCAACTCACGGATGTGTGGAGAGAAAAAGCTGTGCAAGTGCATCAAATCTTAGGCAAACTACTATACCTTAGAAAATTGGTGATAGTAGTTAGCCATACCTCAGACAAAATTCGTCCCCATTGTGGCATGGAAAAAGAATTCAACGTACGGTGCCACGACGGGGAGAAAAATGCCCAGTTCTAGAACTGGGCGATTTTTTTGTGCCAGTGCTAGAACTGGGACAGTGCCAGGACGGGGTCCAACAAATTTTACTTTGATGTGTATATCAGAAGGTTGTTTAGACAGTTTATGGGTTTGGAAAGATCATTACTGCATGGTTATGAATGGCATCAACAGTGCAAAGTTGACTTCTTCTAAGTAAGCTGATTTTTTAAGAATAGAAACAATTGTAATGCAAGAGTCATGAGCAAGTGCAGATGTACAGGAAAAGATCTTGGATCTTGGTATCAAAGGGTAAAATTGCTGATATGGCAGGTATTCAATGTAATACACTGGAGAACTTGTTGAAAGATTGTTGGCTTCATAGTTTAAATACTATGACATACTAGGCTGGTGCAATAATGGCAATAGAAAACCATGTTAGGATTGGCACAATGGTGTTGTTCAATAGTCAAAACAAAAGCTAGATCTGTCAAATCAAATGCAATCAGAGAGAAGATTGTTGAGAGAGTATGTTGGACAATAACAAAGAGTAAAGTACTGAAATAAAATTACAACTCTGTTTATGTCTATTTCTACACACCAGTAATATCTTATTATTTTGGTTTGCATCAAAACAAACATCATTTATGCTACCTAAAATTGAGCAATAAGACTCAGCCAATGGTTCCGGCACAAGTTTGGATCCTCCATTGACTAAGATCATTTCTTTAAAAATTCCTTATGGGCATCTTAATGCAAAATATATCTGTAAGATCCCCAAGTTTCATCACAAGCAGGTGAAAAATTGGTCAACTTACTTTGTCAGTGCATATCTTAATCAAACAAGAGCAAAACAATAGCTATCATGTGAGAAATGAAAATTGTGGGTGTGATTGATGGCAAAGCGACTGATTGGTATGTAAATTGGGACTCAAACTCTGACAGCATTCTTACGCTAACCACCAAAGATCAAAAGCTCATTTGACATTGGCTTACTCAATATATCATTGGGAGTTGAAACGCATTGGAATAAGGAGGAAGTGCTCTAAAGCACTCGTGTGAGGCAGATGGCACAACAATGTTGCAAGCAGGATTGATGGCAACCATTACATGTGACTTTGATCATGCACGTATTGGAGGACTCAATATGAATGATGACACCAATAGTAAAGTATCTTTACTTATGTCAGTGAAACAATCAGCAGTCAACAGAAAATACCATCCAAACGGTCCCAAAATAAGAGGGTGAATAATTTTTATTTGATGTTTCCGAAATTGGTATGTCACTTGTCTTATTTACCTGCTACCTGTTTTATTTTAATCTTTTAATGTCATCAGCTTTTCTTGCTATGGATGTTCGATATTTCCCCCTCCAAACCAGATATTTACCAGCTCAGCTATTGCTTTTGTTCTAATCAATTGTGATGCTTCTTGTTGGTGCCTACCTGTAACTTGTACTTTTTATTTGCCCAAATAACCAAAAATGTATTGGTTTGATTGCAAACCCAACAGGTGTGTCCCTAAATAGTTCAATGTGAAATTGGTTGCAAGAAATGTATAATAGTTTTCATTTTACACAAAAGGTCCCATGAAATATGCCATACATTTGATGTAGCAGTGTCTACATTTTATTTACATGAATGGTCAAATATAGCTTTGATTGCACACAAACCCATTGTGTTCGTGAATATTTGAAATGAAACTGTCTGCAAGAATTGTATTTGTTTTGTTGATGGTATGAGATGGGTCTATTCAATATGTGATAAGGAGAATGTGGAATTGATTTTTTGTGCTTGTTTCACTTTTGATATGAATGATCAAAGATCACCCAAACAATCTGTTCATGAATAATTAAGAATTCAATAGGTTGGATGCAAGCATAACATGTTCAATGTGATATACAATCAGTTGAATTTAAAACTGATTTCTTGTTTTGGTTGTATTGAACAATCAGCTGTGGTTTTGATTGCAAACCCAACCAGATGTTCTGAATAATTGAATACATGATTGGTTGAATGATTTTTTTGATCCGTCACTGGCTCAATCTGGTTCACCATGATATGCAATCAGCAGTATGTAGAATGTTACTTGTGCTATTTTTGTTCTTCCCATGAACACTGAAATGGGGGTTTGGTTGAATACCCAACCACGATGATCTCGGCTTTGAGAGGAATACACACTGTACATTTTTGGTAAATGTGTCACGGCCCCAGACTGGCACGGCCCTGTCATGCCCCATCCTGGTCCATCATGGCCCACCACAGCAAATTGTTTGTGTGCCACTTGTAAAAAATCTGTTGTGGTGGCCTCTCTCTCTATTTCAGACTGGTTGCAGCCACAGGTACTGTTTTTAGGTTAAGTTCTTATTTTTAACTCTACTTTGCCGAAATAGTAACTAGACCACCAAATTTGCTGGAGCAGCCACTGTAATAATTCAGTCTAGTTGTCAAACAAATTAGTTAACGTAATTTTTTCTGACTGGTTCCTTTTTAGGGCCAATTTGGTAAACGGTTCCATTTTTGTTTTTGGTCACTAAAAACTTGCTAACTCAGTTTATTGGGGTTAACAGAGATTCAAGTAGAAATTCCTCTGTACCAATAATATTTTTACGTGTTATCATGGATCACTCCTCAAACAATGACCTACTCTTTCCATGCAACGCCATCACGATGGTTCTGGGATGATGATCTCTGTCATGTTCTGGTGGTTTTTGGTTGATATAATGTGTTCAACAATGCAAGAGACTGCATTGTAGGCTTGGAATGAATTCCACAAAGACTGGTTTCCCTCTTTGCCTTCTCTTGTGTCGTCAAACTCAACGTCTCCCAAAACCATGCACGACCATTGAGAACAACAACAACAACCAGCAACAACTCGTCTCATTTGCAACCAACAAGATAATGCATCTACGGCCGCAACTCCAACTTGCACTCCAACAGTTCCCTCCAGCACCCGCCCCTATTGCAATTAGATGCCTGCATCAAGGCATGCAATGCTCTCGTCGCATCTTCTTTGAGGCAGACTTTGGCATTAGTCTTGGAACATGAATATCATCCTTCTCCTGACAAAGACATTGCCAACAATGTTGTGGAGAGTGTTCTCAATTGTTCCATCCTGGTCTCTCCGGATGGAGCTCTCCTTTTCTTGTTGTCGCATCACCTACACTCCCGGGACAGCATCAATGACAAGGCCAATGGTAAGAGCAACATCCGTGGACCAAATCTTCCTCACAGCCCGCCACCATCGGATATGAGCGCAACGAATACAAATCGACAATCCTGATGGGAAAAGATCTCACTCCTGTTGATGATTACGTTGCCAATGGTTTGTCTGGAGGGGGGTGGGACGTCGATGTTGCTTCACATGCATTTTGTGCCAACCGGTGAGTGTTGGAGTGTATGGCAGGTCAACGGATAAGTTGTTGGATGCAACTCTTTGCACCAGTGGAACAATGTTTGCAACCATTGGATGTAACACTAAACCAGAATACATTGAGGCATCACAAGGAAAAAAACAAAATCACAAATGCTTGCCTGATATTACAAAAATGATTAATTGAATGTACAATCTATTTGTAAAGAGAGAGAAGCAGGTGCATTTTCATGTTATGAATGCTTGTTTGATATTAAAAAATGATTAATTCAATTTATAATTTTAGCCAGTGAGACTGCAGCTGTGAGTAGCATCTGTTTGGCTCCATTGGATAGTCAAAATAAGCACACTAGTAGTTTTAAACTCATCATAGATCAAAATGAGGGATCATGTAGCATTCAAGCAGCTCATGCTGGCTCTTTTTTACCAAAACCCAAGGCTCCATGTAGAAGCATGGTTGACTATTTATAGTAATTGTGAGTTTTTCAAACAGTGAAAAATGATGACAGTGGATGCACGGCTTTGATTGGTAGCCATAATTTTGGTAATCATATACTCCAAATGTCACCAAAAAATGGTAATCAAGAATAGAGCAGCCATGGCTGCAACCCATCTCAAAAGCAACCATAGCTAGCTGTCCATTTCTATAGCTCACCACTATTCCCCTCATGCACAGAAGCTTAAAGAGGACAAAATAGCAGTCATACTATGAGGCAAATAGAGGTTTCTTTCTGTGTGGAAAGGAAGCATTCATGACAACCCAACCATGGCCTCATCATGGCCCAGCAAGGCCCATAATAACCCCATTGTAATCAATACACAATGTGCACAGTGAGCTTGCTACCACATTGCCAAAATTTCCAGTCTACCCACCACACACTTAGATCCTCTAGCTGTTCACACAGGGTCAAAATGGAAACTTGTGTTTGTATCTTACAATGGTGTATTTATTTGGTTTAAGGCAATACTTGTTCATTCCGGAAGGAGTGATGCTGTAATGATAGATTGACTTATTCCTTCATGTTGGTTATAGATGAATAGCTCACTCTTATTTCTTCTTTATCATTTTTCCCATTGAATGAATGCACTTTTATAAGTCTGCACCAACTCTCTCCGTAAAACAAACAGCCCTCAAAGAGAATGGCTATGGAATTAAGAAGAGGATATTTGAAGGCAAATGGACATTTTTTTACCCACGCTATCAAAAATTTAAACAACAATCAGACTTCACCTCTGAAATTTTTGGGGAAAAGAATCAATTTCATTGTATGGGAAAATCCGTCCATCTGCATTGACTTTTCACCCAACCATCAGCAATCAGCCATCAGCATCCAATGGAGGGAATGATTGAATTCGGAAATGAGGACACTGCCTGGAATAATAATTACCTATTCCCCACGATGACGATTTTTTCCTCTTGTGCTGAAAATTAATGTGTGAGAGGTTGTATGGAGTTTCATTTTTGTTTGTTTCATGTATTTGTGATAAGTGGTACGGTGTGGCTACTGAAATTAGTGCATTTATATGTACTCTTTTCTGTATACTCTTTTCTGTCTTAAACATAGAGTTCAAAAGTTAGCTCCCAACTTTTGTATAATATCAAAATTTGATGCCCCTAAACCACCCTTGATACAGTCTTCAAATACTTTTTGGAATTATGATGAAAGTAGAAATGCCACACTCAAATGATGCCAAGCTTGCTTTTCTTTTGAAGCTCTGCTCCACTCTATCTGAGGCGTTGTCCCCATCTTCTTTTAGCAGTTAGTACATCCTTCTTTATATTTGAGTTCATACATAGCTATGTTACTTTGTTGAGATACACCTTTCATATGTTTTTCAGTTCTATTGAAATCCTATCCATTCACCCCAGCTTCCAGCTTCAACATCAACCAGTGAATCTTCTTCTACTTTGAAGTTTGCATTTGAGTTTTCTACACAAGACCCAAGAAAAGAGCTTGTGGTCGCTCAGATAGAACAAAAACTTGTTATCACATTGAGGCCTTCAGAATAAGCTTATAAATAAAAGCCATTTCTGTTGCATTCTCCTTGGGCGGCATGGGGCATGATATGATATTATGTTGTTATTAAGGCCATGGCTGTTTCATCAATGTTAAAGTTGGTAGAATTTATTTCTAAACAAGTTCATGTGAAACGAATGCACCCCTTGCAATGACCTTTTTACAGGTTCTTGCTTCTGATTCAACAACTTGCAGATGTTGATGTGAGTATTCCAGTTTTTGAGAGTAGTTCATCAGCATTCAACTACATTGCAATTCTCATTTTAGTACTTAAGGTAATGCCTCATTCTACACCATCAATGTGATATAATGTACTTGATCACAGGCTTAGGGTAGTAAGTAATGGGTAGTATGTAAAAAATATTGGGGTCATCCTAATATCAATTTGTGCTAAGATGCCTATTTTTTATTTTCTCTTTTCTTTTGCTATCTCTCTCAATTATCTAAACACAACCAAGATGTTTCTAAAACATTTCTAAAGTGAGTCCCTCAAGATGGGGCACAGACCTTGGTAGAGGGGACTGAACACTTCTATCCTGACATCCTATTGCATTTTGAATGCCCACCTGCCACATTCTACACACTTCTTCATATTGCATCATGACCTTCAAGCCATGAACAACAAGACATCTTAGCTAAAGTTCTAATTCAAGAACTGTATATTATCTTTTCTGTTGCAACTTTCACCAATGCCTGAGTTCTGTTGCAGAAAATGAGAACTTATTTAAGATGTGTACATTTGCAATATTTGGAAACACATCCATAAATCTAGTGATGATCAGGGAATAATCACATTCATAGAGTTTGATGAATGTTGTTTCATTTTGCAATGAATCTGTGCATTCTAGTGTATGAGAAATACACTCCATTTGTGGACAGATATGGGTTTATCATGAGAGTCCCCCTTCACAAGGAAGGAAAAGACTGACAATCATACATATTGCCTTGGGTTTGTACTGTGGTGAAGCAGGACCAAATGATGTTTCATGGATTTTTAACTGAGAATGAGTCCAGTTGCAAAGTACCTTCAGACTGAAAGAAGAATTACGTCAGAATACTCAGGGCTGTTGAGATTGCATTATCCATTCCATCCACTCTAAGAACTAGAGAAATACAGATCTATTGTTCAAGCATGTCATTCGGCGCTAAACAATTTTTGGGGAACAAGTGATGGGATAAAGTTCTAATTCAAAAAGGCACCAAGTAAAATTGTCTGGGTGAGGTTCGACAAAGTTCGGAAGCTGGATCACGATACGATGGGTGTTTTGTTGTCTGTGCAACAATCACAGCTGCATTCAATCTTGTTCCCAGTTGGTGGCATGGCAGTACTGTTGCAGATTGGAGTGAATTGTGCAATAAACTCCATCTAGGGTTAATGAGGATACAGTTTCAAAATTTGTCATGATTTGGAATTTGCTAGTTACAGTTACTTATTAGGTCATCACATGACGACTTGACAGCCAATGCTCTTTATGACAATCTAAAGACCAGAATGCAAATCTTGAAGTGAATGTGAGGCTACTGTACATCAATCTACAGATTGGGGCATGAGAATGGTGTAGGTCCTCATTCCCCAGAATTTAGCACGAATAACACCATGATCTTTAAAAAGTATGTAGAAAGGAGGCTAATATTGTTTGTTTCATTTATTTATTCAATGGTTGAGGCTTTTGAGAATTCATCAGAATCAGATCGCTTTTGTTTGCTTGCCCAGCCTAAGTGATGATGCAAATGTGCATTCATAAATCTTAGAATGTACGAATTATAATAATAAGCAGTTACAAATTACAAATCCTCCCCCTTGCATATTCATTAGGTTAGCTCTTTTACTACCCCAACACTGTTATTCATTTGAACTGAAGTGATTGCAGTGAGTATGCACATTACACCCACTGATCAACCATCATCACAGTCACTAATTGTTGTTGCATCTGTTGTTACTATATCATCACAAGCTGTTGTACATGGTCCTGACCTAAGCCGTTTGGAGATAAAAATACTAAATACCAATTTCGTAGATAAAGGTGTTATAGATTTGTTGATGATGGTAATTTGTGAGCTTATCATTTAGTGATTACAATGAACAAATGAGAATGGGATGTCAATGCTATCCCAACAAAACAATGTGATTCTGTGTAGGTTTCTACACATCTCTGGTATGTTTATACCCTTCTCATGAGGGTGTTCTGACAGAGTGTTCTCTTGTTGTTTAGATCCAAAGATATGGATCTTTGTCCTTGTCGGGACCTCTCATCACTTGGAAGGTCAGGATGATCCCTCACTTGGGAGTTTTTCGAATTAGTCCATATTGGTACTAATAAGGGTACCAATAGGGGTACTAATTTAAGGTAGGTTCTTGGCCTATGTCACTCGCCCCCACGAATGGAGGATCAAGGTGAAAAAAAGAGGGGGGAAAAACCTGTAAAGGAAAAAATTAATCCATGTCTCTTAATGCACAAACTAAAAAGTCTGTGGCTGTGCGCTAAAGTGTAAGTGTTGCATAAAAGAGGGAGATGACACATAAAAAATAACTGCTTAATATTGGTTAACTCTGCTGGTTAAAAAAGGTGTGACTCTTCTGATATTCAATCGTTCATAGTTAGTACGGCGTTGACCCTGATAGTCCCATTCGTATGAATAGTTGTGATAGTCCAAGGATCACTTTCATACCAACTTTCTGATTTGCGGAGGATACCATCTTTTCTAAGAAGTACTTGATCACCAACCTTAATCCCAATCATGGCGTGAGCGATTTTCCCGCATCGTGTTTTGGTCTGTTTGGTGCTGCCTATGTTCTCCTATTTTATTCCAGCCAGCAAGGAAGGGAACGTCGAACAACATGTCCCTGCCAAAAATTGCTGCACCTGGGGATGCTTTTAGTACTGTATGGTAAGTTGAGCGAATGGCCCATGCTGTGTTGGTTAGGAACTCATCTATGTCACTGGCTACTACTGTATTGGCCATATCTAGTTCGAGGTGCGGAGCATTGCAGTAATTACTTGATGCACCCGCTCCAGTATAGCATTCGCTTGTGGGTACTTGACACTGATTGGCTTACGCTTGATCCCATATGATTCACAAAGGGCTTCGAAGTGAAGTTTGAATTCGCTTCCATTGTCATAAATAATGTATTGACAACGTGGATAACGGCTAAACCAGGTCTTATTCACTAAATTACTTATCATTGCAGATGACTTGTCAAAGTATCGTAATTTAGGTGTGTTATGAGTCTTAGTGCCCTTTTGCCCCTTAGTATCCGTGGGAGTAACCGCATCTGTGGTTACCGGCAGTTCCACTATTTCAAACCAACTAAAAGCTGGATCGATCATAGTAAGACACATAAAGTCAATTTCTGTCCCATCCTTACCTTTGAGGGTGTATGGTCCAATGAGGTCCACACACAATGCCTCCCAAGGGTTTGTGATGACAAGCTTAGCAGGGCGTTTCCCATACTTGTGCTTGTGTTGTTTGTTGACGTGACATATACGACAGTTTTTGACATGTGATTGGATAGTACTTCGCATACCTTTCCAATACATCGCGGCGTGCAATGTCTCTTCAAGACGTGTGTGTCCAGGATGCTGCAAGTAGTGGTGATACCAGCTAACTGCTTGATTTTGAAGTGCTTTGGGGATGACCATCCTGCCATCTTTACATAACAAATGTGTATCCTCCACCAATTGAGTGGAATACTTGTCATGTCTACTAAGCTTCTCCAAAGTTGCATCTGTTGTCTGGGCTTGTGCAATTTCCTTCACTGTTAATGGGTAAATTACATCTTCGTTGCTGCGATTAGCAAACACCAGATTAATACTTTCTTGGTGGTAAGAAGTCCTGTTAGCACTTGATGCATGTTCAGTGTAGTGACACCAGCATTTCGTGAACGTCATCAAATTGGCGTTGTCATCTTGGGTTGGACCGGAGTCTAACGTAGAGATGGCATCAGCAACAGTGTTATGGATGCCTTTGATGTGCACAATTTCGGGACCATACTCTTCAAGTAATAATCTCCACCGATAGACTCAGTCAGAGGTTAATCCAAGGGCATCTTGGATTAAGTTCTTATGGTCTGTATAGACCTTTATTTGTTGTCCCCACAGTATGCCTTTGAACTCTTTAAGTGTCTCCACGATGGCCAGTAGTTCAATTTCGGTCACACTGTATTTTTGTTGCGTCACAGACAGTTTTCTGCTGAAGAATGCGAGGGGCCTATTACCTTGAGTAATCACTGAACCAAGTTGCTTAGACAAGGCATCAGTGAATATTTCAAATTCCTTTGAAAAATCAGGGTAGGATAAAACTACATCTTAAGCGATAGCAGCTTTTACGTTATCAAATGCTATTTGATAAACTTCATCCCAGTGCCAAGGTCGCTTTTTGGTTTTCTTGGCTTTGGTGACTTTGGTGTGACCACACTCTCCTACCAATGAGGTGAGTGGGGCAAGCATTTCACTACGTCTTGCCCAAAGATCTCTATGGTACTGGACCATGCCCAGGAACCTACGGAGGTCTTTGACTTGTTTTGGCGGTGTGATTGCAAGTATCGCTTGTACTTTGTTTGGCTGTGGCTTTATGCCAGTCCTGGTTATTATATATCCCAGATATTCTGTTTCAACAGCACAAAACTTCGATTTTGAGACATTGACTCTCAAGCCCGCGTCTCGCAGTCTGGTAAGTACCAACCTTAAATGATCTAGGTGATCATCCAGACTTGCCCTGGTGATGCAAAGCAAATCATCCAGATAAGTTCTCACGAACTCTAAGGCAACCATTAGCTCTGACATTTTTGCCTGAAAGATGTCGGGAGAACCTGCAATACCCATCGGTAATCTAAGATAAGAGTACTTTCCCCAAGGGAAAATGATGGTGCAGATCTTGGATGCATCAGGATCCAATCGTATGGTGTAGTAACCCATGTTTAAATCAAGGGCTGTAAAGTGAAACCTTCTAACTCTTGCAACACTGTACTGATTTTGGGTAATGGAAAGGCTTCCTAACTAGCCGTTTGTTTACTTCCCTAAAATCAGAGATAAAACGTACACTGTTATCTTTTTTTGGTATTATTAATGTGGGTGACACCCATTCTGATGTGGGCTGAAACTCTAATACCCCCAGTTCACGGAGCCTATTCAATTCTTTGATTATGGTCTCTTTTTGTATTTTTGGCACTGGGAATGGTCGGCCATGGTATGGCTTAGCGCCTTCCTTTAGTTCTAGGGAGACAGGGTCTGTGTTCCAATCACCTAGTGTTCCATCAAAAAGTTCCTCATATTCTGTGAGTAACTCTAGAAACGTATTTTGGTCTTGGAGACTAAGGTGAGTACAGTTGGTGCTAACAACTGATTGGAGGTCTGCTTTTTCATATTTAGCATCTATGATATGAACTACTCTCTGAGTCGCCTCTTGCATACTACTGGGTTCATGTGCTTAGCTGTTATTCACAGCCCAAGCTTTTTCCATTTTTGACTTAGTCAGACTACGATGTCCCTCATTGGCAAAATGGCGTCATAAATTGTTATCTCTTTTGTTCGAAAATCTAGAACAATTCCTAACTCTTTCATGCTATTACAACCAAGAATGAGGTCATACATTGGCTTAGTCATCTTTCTCTTATTATACTCAACAATGTCTGGTGTTACCAGATACTCCTTGCTGTTTGAGTAGTCAAAAAATTTGAGATTGACTTCACTCCTTCCCTTGGTTAGGAAGTCCCCATTCAACGTGTGCCAAGAGGTTGGCACCTGCCTAGTCAAGTAGGGGAAATGCATGGATGTTCCTTTTTCATGGAACATCAAGTCTCCACCAGACCCACTGTCAAGTAGGACCTTGAGGACTTTGTTACTAGTGCAACTTCTCCCAGAGTGTTCGTGTGTCTGGTGAGATTGATTTTCAGTTACTAACTGATACCTTGCTTTGGCAACTGCAGCAGTGACCCTTCCTTCTGTTTGACTTGTGGAGGAAGTGGTCGCACTATTGAGAAAGGCACCCAACAGTTCAGGGTCCAACAGTTCGGCAGTTATCTCACTCTTTGTATTACTTTCGTTTTTTTGCGGCAAGATTTTTTTGATCTTGCATTAACATGGTATCATTAATAATTCAATTATTTAAATTCAAATTATCCGA
Organism: Cyclotella cryptica; assembly: GCA_013187285.1. Taxonomy (NCBI): domain Eukaryota; phylum Bacillariophyta; class Thalassiosirophyceae; order Thalassiosirales; family Thalassiosiraceae; genus Cyclotella; species Cyclotella cryptica. Next base: position 548,890 of record JABMIG010000078.1, read on the forward strand.
TGTCTTATTAAGATTTTTTAAATCTTGTGTAAGTTTGGAGTTTAAATTATTATTCAAATTACTTATTGAATACGTACTATCAATAGTTTTACTCGGACTGGGGTAAGTATTACTTGGTTGTTTATTACTTTTTAGTTTCTTACAACTCCTAGTTAATTCCCCAGTACTACCGCACCCATCCTTTGAGGACGAGTCGGAGTCATCGCTGTCACTTTCGTGATGGCGCTTGCGTTTCTTCTGCGAACGCTTGAGTTTCTTGTTAGATTTTTCAAGTTTCTCAATTTTTGCAGATAGCTGCGCATAGGCACTATTGTTGCAACGAGAAGCCTCAGGACCACGCGAAGGTCCACAGGGCTTTCTTCCTGCAAAGTCCTTTTTAAAGGAACCGTCCTTCGCATACTTGCGGCAATCATGCGCGTTGTGGGTTGTGTGCACGCCCCCATGCTTCTTGCACAAAATGAAGTGCTTCGCACTTGTGGTACGCTTACGTGGGATTCGATCCTTAAACATAACCATCTTCTGCTTGGAGGAGTCACTGGACTTCGAAGAATTTTTAGGCCCATCACGATCCTTGTCGGTTGGATAGGCCTTCTCAATACGTTTGAGTGCTTCTAGGAGCTTCCGACTGCTCTGGGGTACCGATGCCCCACTGAGTTTGTATTGGTCTTGCCAATTTCTTGGGACCATGCGTAGTATGTGACTCGCTAGGTCCGCGTCATCGAATGGCTTCACCGCAGTGGTGAGCGTGGTGGCACGGTTGGAGTAGTACAAAGAGGGCAATAAATCCAAATAGCCATTCAGCTACTGGATGCGGCTGATGAACTGGCGAATCGGAACCCTGTTGGGCTTCTTCCACCCGTTACTGATGTAGAAGCGCTGGGTCTCAGCAGCATCATTACAGAACACGGTCAACAGATGGAAGTTGACGCATTCCATGAATGACCCCAAAGTTTGCTCACGCTTCTTGGGATGTTCTTCTCCATAAATATCTGTCCATGGAGAATAGTCAATTTGTTCACTCACGATCTTCTTCCATGGGCGCCTCACTTCCTCTGTGAGTAGGTTGGAGTAGAGATTGAACACTTGATTGATGACAGGCTTAACTGCCTTGCCAGCCTTAGTGGCGGCTTCTAGGGCCTTTTCGTAAGCTTTTTCTTTGGGTGGATTCTCATCCGATCCCGAGTACTTTTTGAAAGCTTCTTCGGCCTTTGTTACCTTCTTGATGCATTCCTTCTGGTCTTTGCAGACCTTATCATATGCCGTGTCAAGGCCCTTCTGCCTCACGGCATCCAGGGCTACTTGGACATGCATCAGGAATTGCTCGGGAGTGCCGTGTGACCACACGGACACCCTTAACTCTACCTTGCCAGGCAGGGTGAGCTTCATGGTGTTGGCCGTAGAGTCTACTGCCAACGCTTTTTGAATCACATCCCTTTCGGGTATGTATGGCATGGGCGGCTTATTCCGTCCCAGGTTCCTCTCACACTCTTGGCTTTTAAGTCCATCAGGGACTGCCTTAGAGGTGCTCATTCTCGCAAGTGCGTCACCGAGGCGTGTACGTATAAATAGGGCGCTAGAAAAGCTCCTTGGGGTACCGCTGACATGCGCGAGATCTTGTGGCTTATGCGACGTAGTTGCATTTTGCACACTCTCATATTACGTGGCTGACAAAGGGTCTGCTTACGCAACGGAGCACGAATGACGGAGTGGAGGGCAAAACTTTTTCGGTGGCTTTCACGCGAGAAGGTCGCGGAAACTGCTATCTATAGATAGTGACCTAAGCCGTTTGGAGATAAAAAATACTAAATACCAATTTCGTAGATAAAGGTGTTATAGATTTGTTGATGATGGTAATTTGTGAGCTTATCATTTAGTGATTACAATGAACAAACGAGGATGGGATGTCAATGCAATCCCAGCAAAACAATGTGATTCTGTGTAGGTTTCTACACATCTCTGGTATGTTTATACCCTTCTCATGAGGGTGTTCTGACAGAGTGTTCTCTTGTCGTTTAGATCCAAAGATATAGATCTTTATCCTTGTCAGGACCTCTCATCACTTGGGAGGTCAGGATGATCCCTCACTTGGGAGTTTTTCGAATTAGTCCATATTGGTACTAATAAGGGTACCAATAAGGGTACTAATTTAAGGTAGGGTCTTGGCCTATGTCAGGTCCTCATCTCATTGACATCCTATTCAATCCAGAATATCCTCTCTATTCACTCAACTTTGCAGTCTACTGCATGTTCATGCATCACATGCATCTGCTGACCCATAATAATATAAAAAACAAATGAGGATGGATGTCAATGCAATCCCAACAAAACAATGTGATTCTGTGTAGGTTTCTACACATCTCTGGTATGTTTATACCCTTCTCATGAGGGTGTTCTGACAGAGTGTTCTCTTGTTGTTTAGATCCAAAGATATAGATCTTTATCCTTGTCAGGACCTCTCATCACTTGGGAGGTCAGGATGATCCCTCACTTGGGAGTTTTGAATTAGTCCATATTGGTACTAATAAGGGTACCAATAAGGGTACTAATTTAAGGTAGGGTCTTGGCCTATGTCAGGTCCTCAACTCATTGACATCCTATTCAATCCAGAATATCCTCTCTATTCACTCAACTTTGCAGTCTACTGCATGTTCATGCATCACATGCATCTGCTGACCCATAATAATATAAAAAACAAATGAGGATGGATGTCAATGCAATCCCAACAAAACAATGTGATTCTGTGTAGGTTTCTACACATCTCTGGTATGTTTATACCCTTCTCATGAGGGTGTTCTGACAGAGTGTTCTCTTGTTGTTTAGATCCAAAGATATAGATCTTTATCCTTGTCAGGACCTCTCATCACTTGGGAGGTCAGGATGATCCCTCACTTGGGAGTTTTTCGAATTAGTCCATATTGGTACTAATTAGGGTACCAATAAGGGTACTAATTTAAGGTAGGTTCTTGGCCTATGTCAGGTCCTCATCTCATTGACATCCTATTCAATCCAGAATATCCTCTCTATTCACTCAACTTTGCAGTCTACTGCATGTTCATGCATCACATGCATCTGCTGACCCATAATAATATAAAAAACAAATGAGGATGGATGTCAATGCAATCCCAACAAAACAATGTGATTCTGTGTAGGTTTCTACACATCTCTGGTATGTTTATACCCTTCTCATGAGGGTGTTCTGACAGAGTGTTCTCTTGTTGTTTAGATCCAAAGATATAGATCTTTATCCTTGTCAGGACCTCTCATCACTTGGGAGGTCAGGATGATCCCTCACTTGGGAGTTTTTCGAATTAGTCCATATTGGTACTAATGAGGGTACCAATAAGGGTACTAATTTAAGGTAGGTTCTTGGCCTATGTCAGGTCCTCATCTCATTGACATCCTATTCAATCCAGAATATCCTCTCTATTCACTCAACTTTGCAGTCTACTACATGTCCATGCATCACATGCATCTGCTGACCCATAGAAATATAAAAATTTGATAATGATCCATATCACAACCACACTTTTTGTTCCTATTAGTGATTAGTGATGGGTGTAAAACAACTCTCTCGTTGAACATAGAGGTGAGAATCATGCCATGCAGAAGAAAACAAATAAGAATACATCCATAAACATAACACAACCTTTGATAAATCATCCACCTATCAATGCTGCCAATCTCTTGCTGTAGTTCTGCAATAGCCCCTTGCTCCTATTAAGTAATCTCCTGAATCGGCCATACCTCCAACTCCAACAGCATTGCTGTATTTCCCTTCCTCTTCACTGGGATCATTATCTTCGTTTTTGATTTCTTCCTCATCATTTGCATTTATTCTAAATAAACTGCAGCAAAAAGTTCATCTCCAGAATCAACAACACCTTCTACTTGTCAATAATTAGTTTGCAAAACCATTTGGCTTCACAAACATCAAATGGCATTTATGGGTCACCGTACATATGTTGGTCTTGGCTATGGCTAGCTGATTGAACTTTTTCTTTAATTGGCCACTGGTGAGCTCTTTCCCACTCAATTCATAAAATGGGAAGATATTCCCAATAGATGCCAACAAATGGTCCACTTCTGTGTGACAAAACTTGGACCTACTCATGGGATGGCCACTCTTTCCATGCCCTCTTCCATGGCTGTGACCTGAAAGTGTGGCTCACCTCCACCCACATCCACTTCTGTGACCTGCACCACGACCTACAGCATGAACATCCCCACATCCTCTACATGCTGCAGCTCCAACTACAGTACCAGCTCTGCATTGTCACACTATTGCTATAATTGAGCAGAATCTTCAGAATGATGGCCTGGGTGTCAGCACACTTAATGCTGATTCACCAACTACATGGGCTTCCGTAAAACATAACATGACCGTCAACTATCTTAGAATCACTGAATATCTTTGACAAATTTGACTATCCCCAAGTTAAAACATAACAACTGTAACGGATGACTTCAGCTTTTGATAGGTATGAATAATAGTGAGCAATGAAGATTAGGATGCCAGCATGAGCTGGCCATGCCCAAATTATTGTGTTTTGATCCTGTTTCCAAGGATGATATCCCCATCCTTTTCGTACGGTGCAGTAATTGCACCATAACTAGATTTCTCCATCTTAATCCTTATAGTGCAATTATTGCACCATAAGGAGGAGGATTCCTACATGCCTCATGCAGAAATATAAAAAATCTCAGTTGCCCTCAAAAGATAATTCTGTTTTGGCATCATTAATTGGCTAGAAATACTTAGGCCACATTTTTGGCCTCTTAACACAAGAATGCTAGGCGTAAGTAATACCTTCAAGAAGTTGTACCAGAGAAACACGGAAAAAGTTGGAAAAGTTGGACACCAGGCAGCCAGGTGCCACACCACATCGCCATCTCCGGCATAAAACCCCCATGTCTTCCATGATGAAACTCAACTATTCCTGTCACTATTTCCTCCAGTTCTTGGCTCCCTGATGGACTTTCGCCACAAAACCTTCACCATTCACTTCCGCTCTTCACCACGCATCTAGCAACATTTGAATTTAGCCCTAAGTACAACATTTTCTCTGTGACACTGGCGTGGTCCATGATAAAACTCAACTCTTCATGTCACTGTTTCCTCCGGCTCTTGGCTCCCTGATGGACTTTTTCCACGAAACCTTCACCATTCTCTTCCTTTATTCAGCGCGCATCTAGCAACATTTGAATTCAGCCATAAGTCCAATTGGATTGGGAGTTATACCATTTTCCCTGCCACACTTGTGTCATCCATGCTGATAACTCTTCATGTTACTGTTTCCTCCGGCTCTCAGCTCCCTGATGGACTTTTTCAACGAAACCTTCACCATTCTCTTCCTCTCTTCAGCGCGCATCTAGCAACATTTGAATTTAGCCCTAAGTACAACATTTTCTCTGTGACACTGGCGTCGTCCATGATAAAACTCAACTCTTCATGTCACTGTTTCCTCCGGCTCTTGGCTCCCTGATGGACTTTTTCCACGAAACCTTCACCATTCTCTTCCTCTATTCAGCACGCATCTAGCAACATTTGAATTCAGCCATAAGTCCAATTGGATTGGGAGTTATACCATTTTCCCTGCCACACTTGTGTCATCCATGCTGATAACTCTTCATGTTACTGTTTCCTCCGGCTCTCAGCTCCCTGATGGACTTTTTCAACGAAACCTTCACCATTCTCTTCCTCTCTTCAGCGCGCATCTAGCAACATTTGAATTCAGCCATAAGTCCAATTGGATTGGGAGTTATACCATTTTCCCTGCCACACTTACCTTGTCCATGTTAAAACTCAACTCTTCATTTCACTGTTTCCGCCTGCTCCCGGCTCCCTGATGGACTTTTTCCACGAAACCTTCACCATTCTCCACCATTCTCTTCCTCTATTAAGCCCGCATCTAGCAACATTTGAATTCAGCCGTAAGTTCAATTGGATTGGGAGTTATACCATTTTCCCTGCCACACTCACGTCGTTCATGATGATAACTCTACATGTTACTGTTTCCTCCGGTTCTCGGCTCCCTCACGGACACATACAACAAAGCCATCCTTTCATTGCCTTTATTATGGAAGAAAATTTGATGGAGGTACATAAACAGGCTCATGACAGCATCATCAGAGCTAAGTCATCAGCTGATGACTCACAACGTATTCAGTTGATGACAGAGACTTCCAGCAAGTTCCTGAATTGTCTAGGATTGAAGGGAACATAGTGTCTCAGCAGGTTCCTGAATTGCCTAGGATTGAAGGGAACATAGCTTCTTCAATGGTTCCTGAATTGCCTAGGATTGATGGGGACATAGTGTTTCAGCAGGCTTCTGAATTGCCTAGGATTGAAGGAGTATGATAATTGATAATGATAGAGATGGGATAGTTATTGTGAAATGTTGCATTGAAGGGCTGTGATAGTTATTATGTATTATGTGTTTATCAGGAAGAGGGTAATTTAAATGCCAACACCATTTTCGTTATAAACGTAAATTCAAAAATGTGTGCTTTCTCAGAATTGTATGAAGGCATTGGTTCCCAACAAATGGTGCAATATTTGCACCGTAAGAAAAATGAGGAATTTGACCAAAGTGTGCAGTGCAAATATTGCACAGTAGCTGGGGTTGGGGATAAAAAATAACTCTCAAGGACAAAAACCATACCATAGAGTGAAGGCTTGCTCTAGCTAGTGATGGCACAATACCGGCTAGCTAGTTATAGCTATCTCTACCGTATATACCAGATTATAAGTACCACAAATGTCAAAAGATACATTTAAATTGTACTTATAATACATCTGAAGTTAGCGTTTTTAACACGGTGAAAAATTATTGGTATCTTGAAAGTTACTTCGAGGTAGGCCTATTGTACCATATTGTACCCCTCTCGCCCTTGCTCATCCATGCTGTCCACCCCTCCACCATTGTGTAGTGACTTCCGATGGCATTGGATGTTTCTTGGCAACCATCTGGAGTCACGGTGAGCGCTACATAATATGGGTGTGTTACTGATGACAAGGAGAAATTACGCATGTGGGTTTTAGTTCCTTCAGAGGGGAGGAAATATCGGGAAAACACAAATGTCAATGGATTTAGCCCTTTGGGACTAATAATCAGGTGGTACTGCTTTGCCAAGAGAATCTTCTACTGCCTCCGTTCCTTTTTATTTCAAAGTAGGACCCCCCCCCTCCCCCTCAAACAAAAGTGGATCTTATGGATTTTTTGTCAAGATTTTTCTTGAAAAATCTTAGTTTATCATTAATTGAGAATTTTTCTTCTCCTTCTCCATATGAGACACTTTCTTCACTTTGGCCATTGTTAGTAACGTCTAATTGTTTCCGTGAGAATTACCTGTAAATATAGTGTTTTTGTGTTTGACATGCATGGGTAGTCACTGTCTTTAAGTCTGAGGTTACCTTTAAAAGAATATCTAAACATTCCATCATGAGACAGATTTTTCACTTTTGGCCATTAATGGTAGAATGTTCTTTTTAATTTTACATTACCTGTAAAAAATGCTGTCTATATTTAATCTACAGCATTCAAAAAATGAAGGGGCTTGATTGTCATTGACTAAGCCTTTCTCGATCGCATGGTTTTAGATCATGAGGATAATCCGTGACCATATTGGCCAAAAGGGCTGTTCCGATATTCCCATTTTCTTTTGTCTGCTCCTTGATCATTCTTGTCTATTTATGCTAAGGGATGGCCCCCGATACAATCAAAACTGATGCGAAAACAAAAACGACTACTCACTCGCGACTCCACCTCACCCTGAGAATCAAACTGCTGGAATAGGTAGTTGCACTCGCCCAATTACTATTCATTCCATATAGAAAAACGACCACGATCGTTTTAATGGACATAGCCTTCATGAGGCTGATCAAGACCACATTTATCGATGGGCTGTTCCACAATCTCTCCCATGTTCTAGGGGCTGCACCGCGATAGTCTTGTCAATTTATGCATTGCGATGAACTCTTATATTTTATCCGGGCTGTTGCAAATTCAAAAAAGACTCATTACATGAAACCTCTCATCCTCAGAACAAACTCAGGCAGCCATATCAGCACTAGGTATTGTACCAGAGCACCACTTGCGCCAAATCCTTCCCATTCAATAGCTTCTTGTCTTCTTTGGACAAGCAATGGCCTCTGCCACCTCCATTGCCACCGTTGCCACCAAACCGCACCATCCTGCAGCTGCCTCCCATCAAACTGAAAAACTGCCCCTGGCAGCATTTTACCAGGACTACCACTTGTGCCACATTTTCCTGATCCCAGCGATAACCCCCCCTCTTCTTCTGACAAAGATCAAGGGCATCTGTCACCTCCACCACCGCCAAATTGACCACAGCCCCAAATTAACTCAAACGGTGTCGGTCTAATTGGGGAGTTCATTCGACAATGGGGGGGGTGCAGTGTTGTAGCTGTCAACAAATGCTCCACAAAAAGAAGACTCTGTCTGTGAAGGTTTGTGGTATGCAACAATCAACCATTTAATTGATGGTATTGTTCTGCTAGGGTGACAATGGAGTACATCAGTTATGGATTTGACAACATTGACCCAGAATACAACAACCAACCATTTATTTGTTGACAGTGATTTTCAATGATGGTTTTGCTTTGTTTTCATCAGTCCACCGCTTTGTTTGCATCAGTAGCTTGTCCTCCTAAAAAGATGACATCAACTACTGCTCAAGGAGAGCTTCTGTCTTAGTTTTATTATTTTAACACCCTTGACATTCTAAGTTGTCATATTTGACAGAATTTTAGCCTTAGTATTATTTTTCAGTCTTATCATTTTATGCAAATGATATTCAGTCTCAACCATTTTATGTAAGGTCGATTTAACATGATCTTGCTAAGTTGTGTCAGCTGGTGGTCTCGTATTTGCACTTCACTTTGTTGCAAGGATGGTTACAAATATATTAAATATGTGCATGGTAGTCCTTTGAGTTGCTGTCTTAGCATTCTGCACAACTCTGTTTTGCACACATTTCCCGATGTCCTACACAAATTCCATGATTTCTGACCCAACTGTTTTTTCACACAATCTTTTCCGACAACTGGGAGACGTCTCACACAAATGTTAATAGTTGTGAGCTCACCACTATTTGTGGTGATAAGCCCCATCATTTAATAGTTGTGAGCTCATCTATTTGTGCCGCTTGGCCCCACGACACAACTTTTTTCACAACTTCTTTTGTTCACATACTGGCGATCACAATTTAAATGAGATTATTTATACTACTGAAAATGGTGCTGCTTTTTAAGCACAAGCATGTAGAACATGCCAACAGAATTCTGGCATTTTTGGATCTTGTATCTTTGAGCCTCCAAGATTGAAGATACTTGTGTACTTCTCTGTAACGAAAGAAAGTATTTGATGTTATTTTGAATTCTTGGCCGTAGATACCTTGCCTATAAAGATTATTTTTAAATCTTAGGTTATCAGCTACCGAGCGTTTTGCTCTTCTCCTTCTCCTTCTCCTTCCTCTCCTTCTTCGTCAAACACATTTTTTAACTCTTGACTATTTTCGGTAACCAACTGCAAAATCCTCAATTTTCTCTGTAATTAATCACTCATTGCTCATCATTGTGTTTTCATATGTTTGTACCTTTCATAAATACATTGAATTTCGCCCTTGTGCGTGCCGCACGAGCAAAGTTCTAACTGGCTTCTACTGTCATCTTTATATTTAGAGAAACAAGACTTCTTCCAGTTTGCAGGCTTTTACTGCTGCTAAAAAATCTTGCAGTGGCAGCTGGTAATTTCATTCGGTGGTATGGTACTACCATACCTATAAAATGCTCAACTACACACCTTCATAGGCAACGATCTGGCAACGGTCAAACAACTGCCGAGCAAGGAGCTCCTACGGTGGAAACAGGTGGAAACACATTAACGCGACGATGAAATGCGGACTCTCGACGCTCTTAACACAAACAATTGCATTGATCTCGATCGTCCAGTCCACACACTCATTACACAACCCTCTACATTTGTCGTGGAAGCGTGCTCCATCCCAGCTCCACGTAAGGAAAAGGCCGCGCCCCCTCGGTGGATACCGTTACAGCTCAGTTTTTCTTGCATCAAATGATGATTTGAATCAAAACCTAAGTCCGATTGACGATGTGGGCCGTAGATCTTTTCTTAAACACAGCTTTGCAGCTATATCTATCTTCGGGCTTCAGGGCGATATAGCAAACGCTCGTGGTCTTGCAAGATTTCCTTGCAAGGAGCCTTTGTTAAACACATATCATTTCATGAGATCCGGATCAAGTCTTTTGGAAGAAGAAAATATCTGGTCGACCAATCCGTTATTTTTGACAAACAGAGAAGCAGCTTTGTCAGAATTCGGCGAATCTCAAGTCAGAAATGCATGCAAAATGTTATTGTCGTCGGGCATCAGCCCCACCGTAGTTCGATACAGTTTAGCTGCTGCTTGTGTGGATTCGGCAAATATTGTTGGAGAGGAGTTGAAGGTGTGCTTGCTGTTTTCTTTTTCATACATACCGAATTGTACATGCAATGCCCCGTTCATTTAATCCGTTATGATGTTTGCGTTGCTAGGTTGGCCGTGATCGACTGGTTCCTGAGTTTAACTACATGGGTAGGTTCGCTAAGCGCCGTTTCTCTGTCAATTGCTTTAGATTTCCGACTCATTCCACATTTCGACCAGACCCACGAGCGATCGGGAGATGGGATTTTGCAGCATTAAATCAAACAATGGAAGCTGTTTGGGCCATGGATGAAAAGGAAGCCGGGCCATACGGGAATGGGTAAGATGCTTGAAAAGTGCAAATAGTAAGGAGCCTGAGGTCTTTGGATTTGTTCTGATTGATTATTTCTATTCAAAGTGGTAGACCGCCTCCAAACGAAGATGGAACACCAGCGGAAACTCTTAGCGATCAAGTTGTCAGGTTAACAAATCTCCTTTCCGGTAAGTGTTGAACAGTGTGCGATCAACCAGAACACCCATGTACATTTTCCCTTTGGCAACTTATCTATCTTTAATTAGTTCTCGAAACACTGTATTCTGGCGATAACGTGTTACTAATATTTCCTGATGGGACTGGTCCAGGTGAGTCAATTGTTTTGTCAGCGATAAGTTAAAGTTCAATGTCAAATTATGATTTTGACGACTCACTTCTTATAAGCGCTCTTGAGTTGCCTTATTGGAGGCATACCACTAAACAGAGTTCATGAGTTCAATTACCAGCCCGGGGAAGTCAGATGTAATGTGAATTATTCAAGTGTGACTTTAATGACGTCTCAAACACCACCACAATCCTATTATGATACTATTAAGAGAGGACAAGATCAATTACGATACTTGCGAGAACATCCGGATGAAAACAGGAACATTAAAGACTTGAAGTTTGAGGAGGAGGAGAGGTTGGAGGCTGCAAAAAAGAAGAATGAAGAAACTCAGAAGAAGAAAGAGTTAGAAAGTCAGCGTCAGAAAAACGAAGACGGCAGAGCGAAGATAAGTTACAATAACTCGTTCAATGCAGAAGTGGGTGTGGTTGGTGCTGCCCTGCTTGCTGGAGGTATTGGAATATCCAGCTCTGTGCTTCAACCAGAACAGCAAAACATTACAGAAGAACTTGATGCGGACGGTAAGAACTCTCAGAGTGAGGCCGGGAAGATGGCTGAGTATGATGACACAACAGAAGATGCTTCGCCAAATCAATTATTCGATGAAGATGAATATATCAAGAGGCAAGAATCCGACGATACCACTGTTGATGGTGACAAACTAATTGAAACGCAGCAATCTGATTTTGATTATGATGATGCATGGTTAGGAACTATCACCGACATTCTTAATGAAAATGGTGGCGACGAACTCAAGGAAACATGACCATAGTAATCATCCATGTACAAATTCAAACGTTTACCACTATTCGCTTTTTAAAGATGAGTCTTACATGCTCACATTTTTCCTTGCAACTTGAAAATTTAGATTATATTATGTTGGAACTAGCTCTTACTAGTCAAGGAACATGTGAGAGCGCGCCACATGAAATCATACGCCAGCGAAGTCATGAATGCTTCTTGCTTCGAATCTGCAGCACCTCCATGTCCCCCTTCAATGTTTTCGTAGTAATAGACTGGCCATTCTTTCCCCTCTCCCAAATCCCAAAGCTTCTTAACCATCTTTCTTGCGTGAGCCGGATGTACACGGTCGTCTCGTGTTGACGTTGTGAGCAGTGTAGCAGGGTATTTTTCTCTGGTGCTGTCAATGTTGTGATACGGTGAATAGTTTTGGAGGAACTTTTCCCAGTCCTCTGTATCAGGATCGCCATATTCTGCCATCCATGATGCCTGTTGAAAGGAACGTAAAATAACATCTTGTGTGAGCTGACATTGCAAAAAATAAAATGATATTGAATGACACAGTAATGAAGACGACGTACCCCGGCCAACAATTTGTGGTACCTTTTCATATCTAGTAGTGGAACTGCAATATGAATAGCTCCAAAGAGATCTGGAGCCTGAACGAGCATATTTCCTGTCAAAAGACCACCATTCGATCCTCCCCGACACGCAAGCTTTTGAGGCGTGCACACATTGGATGAAATCAGATGCTGAGCCACGGCAATGAAGTCTTGATAGCTCTTGTTCCTGTTTTCCTTCAGAGCACTCTGATGCCATTGTGGGCCATACTCACCTCCTCCACGAATGTTGGCTTCAACATACACACCTCCTCTTTCAAGCCAGGAAATACCCGCAGTGGCGATGTAGTGAGGCCCCAGAGAAATTTCGAATCCTCCATATCCATAAAGAAGAGTAGGAGTTGTCCCATCAAGAACAAGGCCTTTCTTCGATATCATAAAATATGGAACACGCGTTCCGTCTTTGGAAGTGGCGAAAAGCTGCTTCACTTCCAGATTAGATGAATCGAACATGTGCGGGAGGGATTTCAGCTCACTCAACACATAGTCGTCACCTTTTCCCCCGCCGTTTGAATCATTCGATTTGGTAGCATCTGCCAAGTACAAGGTGCTGGGCTGAGTATAGCTGCTCGTTGTGAACCAAAACAAGTCATTGGTTTTGGAATCAACACCCCGAGCACTTGCAGAACGTATTTTCCCTTCATCGTCACCTCCCACGTGGATGAACTCACCGCCACCCTCGCCAAGTTTAAAGAATTGAAGTTTCTCCTTGACATCGTCCAACATGTAAAGGATCAAATAATTTTTGGTTGAGCTGTAGCCCGCATAAGAAGTGGTCGTCGTAGGCTCAAATAGAATATTGTAATCCAATTTGGCTGCAGCCTCCTTCACAGCCTCCTCCGATCCACTGTCTTTTGCTTTGCTAAAATCTAAAAACGACTGAGAATCCACGTAGAGGAGAGATCCCGTCTTGAAAGTTCTTTCTGAGCCATTATCGTTTGCCTCCCAATCAGCCTTCACCAGAAGAATCATCCACTTCCCAAAGAATGACACTTCAGTATTCAAAGCCACTGCCAGTTTCACAAACTCGTCAGAAGGCTCTTTTTTCACAAAATAGGTCGAATTGTAAAACGAAATCGAACGACATTGCACCTCATACATCCCGCCAGCCTCTCTGTGTCTCTCATCACTCAAATACTGGCTACATGAAACATCCGTCTTTTCAACTTGAAAGACAATCGGAGCTTCTTCCACTTTGGTTCCTCTCCGCCACTCACGAACAGTGCGGGGATATCCCGAGGTGGTCATCGCATCCTCTCCAACATCGGCGCCAATCAACAGTAAATCACGCGATTTCCACCTGGCTCTCGTTTTCCCCTCCGGAAGAGCAAAGCCCGCCTCGTCTGATTCGTGGTCGACAAAGGATTCGGTGATCAAATCGAATTCTCGGAGATAGGTGGCATCGGCTCCTCCTCTCGAGAGCTGCAGTAGCACTCTCGTCACTCGGCCGGATGTTTCATTCTCTTCCTCACCCGACATGGGGTCGAGACTTCTCGGTAATGGAATAAATCCCTTCCACACCCACGAAATATCTTCGGATTTGGCAAGGGCGTCGAGATCTAACACTGTGGTCCATTGTGTTTGAGGAGATTGGTAGGAAGAAAGTGTGGTTTTACGCCACAATCCCTTGGGATTCTACGAAGAAACGAATCATGACACAAGAATGAGTTGGCTAGACTGACGGATTGAGAGATCACGGCGGATGCTCATCTCTCTCGAAACAATAAATAAACACCCATCAGCACCAAATCTCACCTTGCCATCCCTCCAAAAGTTATAGAGCAACATGTCCCCCTGATCATAGCCCAACATGGTCACATGCGGTATCCTCTCATCGCTCTCCAGCGCGGCCAAAACCCGTTTATACGTGTCCGTCTTACTCGGATCTCCCAGCGCAGCGAGGCACTTCTCATTGGCCGAGGTGGCGAATGAGAGGGATTCGGGCGATTCGACGTCTTCTAGGTAGAGGTAAGGATCTTCGGTGGAGACGGTCATGGCGGAGCTGCGACGTGCTGTGTGAGTGAAAGATCGGGACGGAGATGCCTTGGTGACGAATGATGAAGTTGGGTGGATCAGCAGTGGGAGGAGGAAGAGCAGTTTGTTGGACCTTGTTGATGATGACAGAGATGGGGTGCGATAGCAGAAGATGCGTGCCGAGACGACCGCTGCCATCGTCGTCGTCTTTGTCTTGTGTTCTCGCTGGTGTCCTGTTTTATCACAAGGCAAGATCTTCTGTAACGTTCGGTGTTCCGTGTCCGGTTTCTCAACCACCGGAATTTTTGCGTTGTCTCTTGATTCATCGGTTGTGTTCGCGATTTCCGGTACAATTCAAGCCAAGGCATAAAGAATTATGTCTACTACGAGAGCAATCGTGAACGGAATATACGAGAAATTCATCAAGTATAATGAAACACACAAGGAACGGTGTTGTAAAAGAGAACAAAAACAAACTCTAACTGCGGAATAGGTACAATTTAATACGATACTGCCTCGATCGAGATTTGGGCGAAGTCTCAACGTTCCAATGCCTCTCTTTTCTCGTTGGGAGTGCCATGGCACATCCCGTATGATGTTTTGATGCCAACACGATTCGGTTTTTTACCTAGATCACGCACGAAGCCCTTGCTCTTCGTTGCATTCGCATGATGTGAGAAAGAGACTCGATCTCTTGGCAGAGAAAGAAGGCAATCAAACCATAGCCGAAAGGCAAAAAAGACACAGCTATTCTAGCGTCTCCAGCCACCCCTGGCGTCGACATGGACACCTGTCATGCCCCTCGGCCTAAAAACGATTCATTTCACTCTCGAGGCGCTCGTTAATGGTTCTCTCGCCTATCTCTTCTGCCGCAATTGACGTCTAGACCCCTTCATTACCCTTACGTTTCAGCGCTGCCCTTGACATTCAGTGAAGGCTTCGAGAGTCGTCGTCCAACTCCTTGGTGTTGCCTCCTAGAGCTGCGGCGCAACGAACTTAACTGGCGGTGACTAAGTAGGTGAGACTCCATGGAGATTGCCGTGGGTCACTAGATTGTTTATATCTGTTGCGAGAGCACGGCTTGTGTGTGAATTTTGATGAAAAGCGATTCGTGTTGCTCGGGGCCAGTTGGTTTCTTTCGTTGCAGCAGTTAGATTAAGTTATTTGTTGGATGCTGCGAAAGAGCGAGAGCGTTATTGCTATGCTTGGTGGCTATTGTAGTGGATGTGTGTATTGTTCCAGAAACAGATGATTGTGCCCTGCCCATAAGTCTGCTGGCCGTCGTTGATTGACCGTGCTTGTTGGGTCGTCAATCGGGTGTGTATGATCTCTTATAAGTGGAACGGAAGAATCAAGTGAACGTTTGATGAAGGCATGGGGATTGTTTAGACAATTATTTTTCCTGATTGACGTCTTCGTTTATTTCTATTATTCAACTATTCAACTCTAGTTCTCACCCCTAGTCATTCTTTCACCACAGCTTCTGCCCCCTCCGCCTCCATTACAACAAACGCTTAAATCGGAAAGTAATTTCCAATCGGTCCACCAAACATGTATCAAAACGCTCCGCCACAAAACCCATACAACAACCCCGCTGATATTCGATCCCGATCCCCTGCAATCGGCATCCATCAACAACAATGGGCCAACTCTCCTCCAGGCTACTACAACCCTCCGCCAAACGGATATTACCCAAACGGCATGCCTCCCCCCTCCCCGGCCGACATGAAATATCCAGGCGCACCAGCCGCCGCTGCCGCACTCCAGCCTCCTCCCCAACGATCCAATTCTGTCAGCAACACCGGATTGATCAGACTAACTTTACGCAAACCAATGGGAATCGTATTTGAGCCCATGACTGACCCACATAATCCCTCGCAGCAGAGAGGCGTCCGTATTTGTGATCTTCCCCGCACGGGTGCCGCCGCATTGAGTCGTAAGCTTGAGGTGGGGGACGAGTTGCTCAGTATCAACGATAAGACCATGAGTAGGCTGACATTTGATGAGATCATGGAGTTTATTATTGAAGCAGATGCCGAGAGAGTGGATTTGTTGTTCAGAAGGCCGCTTAAAGACAAGTCTGAAAAGAAAAATGAAGCCCTCTCTCCGGGGGGATTGGGTGGAATAGGGTCCAATTCCAACTCGGTCAAGTGGATTGATGAAAGTTCCGACGTTGAACCCACACGAAAAGATGATGCAAGGGACGATCGAAAGGATGGCGGGAGAAGGGCGAGAATGGATGATCCTAGTGTGGGCGATGATACTTACACCCTTGAATCACAAAGTCAATACACGATGGACACTTATGATGAAAAGTACTATAGAGAAGAGCATCGGGATCATCACCGCAGAAGTAAACATCCTGATGATGATGACATAGATGGGAAACGACGGAATCACAAGGAGGCGCCTAGCAAGAAGGGGAAGCGAAAGCAGGACCCCATTGAATCGACCAGTTTCTTGGATATGTTGATTGATACGCTTTGTACCTCTGTCATCGGGAGGGACGCCAGCGGCATGTGCAGCACCGGTGCGAAGTCAAAACACGAGGAATCGAAAAAGAATCATCACAAGAACAATAAGGAGGTTTACAATGAAGATGACGAATTTACCATTGACGATGGAACGTATGCGACTTATGAGGATCGCAATCCGAAAGCAGATGACGTTTCGTCGGCAGTTGACGACGGAACGATGTACACCGAAGATGACGGAACATTAACAAAAAATGACGAAGAGTCATATGCCCCGATCAATAAGCCGTCAAGGAATGTGGAGCTATCTCGCAGTCATAGCGTCGATAAAAAGGAATCGAAAAGTGCCCCGGGCAAGTCCAAATCTACTTCTAGAGATGCTGCCGATAACGATGGTGAAGGGAACTACATAAATAGAGTTTCCAGTAAGCCGGATCCAAGAAGTTCCCCCCCTGCAAGACCGGCATACAATCAACTTGCACCGGATCCCCCAACGAAAAGTCAGAGCACAACGCAGCAACAGGCGGTGGATGATGCAATGGAGGAATCTGCTGTCGCCTCCGCTGCCCTTCCTCTCAAAGAGCTTGAATACGATGACCGCGTAGATTACGCAGCGGATGTCTCAGTCATGGAATCACTTGGAGGGCCATCTCTTCTAGTGGAACGAGCTAGACATGAGTACGCCGTATCTTCTGGCGCAGGTCACGCTGCAGCCCATGGTGATAACCTTGAGCTTCAGGACCCTGAACTTGCAAAATTGGTTGAAATCCATGGCGACGGGTTTTCACCCGATCCTGGAATGACCAAGGAGGAAACAGCCTTTCGAGACCCATACAAATTTTACGAACATGCCGTGTGTGCGCTCCTCCGAGAGAACGAGCCCGAAAAGGTGCGACTTCTCAGTAAGTTAATGGCTAAATACAGAGGACGAGAACGACATTTGATCAACAAGTTGAGTGCCCGATATAACAAAGAAGGAGGCCAGAGTGGCAGCAGCGACCAAGGTGATAGGCCAAGGACAGGCAGCGGGGAACATTTAGCAAAGCCCACGATGAGTGGCATGGAAAAGATCCACGAAGGAAGTGAGGCAGAGGAGGGAACCTCTCCATTGAATGATCCAGCGAGAGCTAACTTAGCAGCGATTGAATCAGCTAAGAAACGAATGGAAACAGAATCGTTGAAGGATAATGTATCCCGAAATAAACAAAGGGATGATGGGTGGCCTCCTGCTATGTCTGATCCTTGGGGCACTGGTAATGTGAAAGACACAGACAGAAAGGATGTCCCGTCAGAAGCAGGGCATGAAGATACGTCGTCCCGTGACCGCCACACAGAAGATGAGGGGTCCTATTCAGACGGTTCGTCTTACTCTGGAGATTCCTTAGACGGAACTTCTCCCGCCGTAATCGCTCAAGTGTCTGAACTCCTCAATTATGTTTACGGAAAGACGTCTGTAGCCGGCCAAATTGACCGAGTATCTACAATCATGAGAGCATACGAAGGTCGCGAGGCAGTCCTCCTTGAGCTACTCGAGACTAAGGCTCTTATCAAAGCAAATGCAGACTCTAGTGGAGACTCGGCTGATCTTCCTATGAGCCTGAGAAATTCACCCGGTCTCTCTAAGGTCGGAGACGGTAACGATACTTCGAACAACAGCGAAGTCCCATCGACGGCAGGTGGACGCCGAAGCACCGCGACGCCCGAAACTCCAGTGTCAGTATTATCCGATCCAACTATGGCCAAATCACCCCATAGTATCGAATACCCTGCACCAAGAAGCTCTCCTACTTCTGCTGCGTCTGCTCAAAAAGCGAAACAGTTGGCATCCCCGAGTGACGGAACTTTTGAGTCTACAGCAACAAAAAAGAAGAAGGGTATATTCGGTGGATTCTTTGGATCGAAGAAGAAAGGAAAAGGGAAGTTCCCTTCAGGAAGCGAGTCTGTCAGCACAAGCAAAAGTGGATTAAGGTCAAAGTCAAGCAGTAAAAAGGGACTGTCTTTGAATCAAATAGATGACAGATCGATCTAAGTCTTTGTTACTTGTAAGGAAGCATGACAGTATAATTCATTAACCAACATTTCTATCGAAAGAACTTGTTCTCCAATCGGTGTTGGGCTAGTGTTAAGACCACGCTCATTGATTCTACGTTGCTACATTGTTTCCGTCTGCCCTATTTCCAACTACGTCTCCTTGAGCAAATTGAATAGCGGCTCTTGCTTCGTCTCCTTGAGCAGCTGCGAGACACTCCAGAAATCGAGCCACTTCTGGTTTCGAGCGAAATTTCCTCCCACCTGTGGAAATGTTCCGCGCATGAATGGGTGTCAAGAAGAAAAAGAGATGAGAAATGACCGAAATTTGTTGAAGTAAGAGGTTGCCAACTGAAGATGCTACGGACCTGGAGAAAAGAAATACCTGTCAACATGCGGTTTACGCGAGTTATCCTGAAAAAAATCAACGTCGTCCGGCACTTAATTCATGTTCTCCAAGGCGAAAAAATACAGGGAAGCACATAACAGAACTTACGGTGGGGCGTATTATGCAGCGCATAGTCCATCCATCTATGTGGGGTAGGTTGAGGGTGGCTCCCACAGGTTCAGCAGGAATGTTAAGGAGAGGCCCTTGATATACCTTCGGTATCGTGAAAGCAGTCTTTGGCCTCGCATTCTTTGTCTTTGCGTCCGAGGGTTCTGCATTCCCTGGCAAGTCTCCGTTGGAAGTATTTCCTTCACTTGAGGTTTCTCCGTGTGTCGACGCGCGTGCTACTTTATTCGGTGGTGGATCACCTGGCGCAGAACCTGAGCTTGCACGCCTTTTCTCCCTACGTCTCTCCGCCGAAATCCTAGCAAAAACACCTATTTTCTGGTTGACAAGACTCAGGCCAGTAGGATCGTCCAAAAGTGGGGTTGGGGGACGACTCATGTTCATTTCTTCTTGAGCCACTGAACCCGTTTGTGTCGGGGACCGTGGAGGTGTCTTTTCCATTATTTCCGGTTTCGGAAGTGTGATAGAGCCTGTTGCTTCCGTTTTTGTCGGAAATTCCTTTGTGGAGTTGGAATCTTTCACTGGCGGAGCAGATTCAAGTTCAATGGGTGACTTTTTCTTTAGAGGTCTCCCACGGCCAGGCTTAGTCGAATGTTGATTCTTCTCAGGAGGATTGGAGGTCTCAACTGCTTTCGAAGTAGAGGTTTTGATGTCTGACCGTGACTTAGTGGGCACTACGTTGTGAGGAAATGCTTTCTTTGACACATCAGCAAATTCCCTAGCAATCCTCTTCTCTCTGCGTTTCTCAACATCATAATCCAACTTCGCAATTTTCGCGTTAATCTCGCTTGCGCCGTCGGGATCGTCTGCCTTCACATGGTGGGCGAAAGCAACACGAAAACTTTGCTGTTCATCAGGAGTAAACTCTGATTCGGGGAAGACACGAGGAATCGTTGAACCATTAATTGGCTGAGTGATCAATGTCTTCGAGGGAGTGGCCATTTGTGTTTTAATTCCGTTGAGATCCGAAATGAGCTGTGCGCTGAACTCTTCGAGTACGCAGTAGACTTCTCCGTCCGATGATGTGGCTTGGCGAACCCCCGCAATTGTCTTATCCACCAACGCCCATATCTCCTTCCTCGAAACAATCTTAGGCACCGAGGGAGAGTCCTTGTCGACCGATGTTGATTGCAGTCCACAGCTTGTGTGAACACAGAGGGCAGATAGAGCTGGTGTATTATCAAATAGAAGCGATTCATCGCCAATATCAACTTTACCACACAGCTGACACGCAGCTTGATTCTTAGCGTGCTTCCTTTCACCAATCGATGACTTTCTCTTCCTTTTTTTGCCCTCTAATGATGGCATGGCGATATCACGTCCCTCAAGAGCTACCAACAATTCATGCCATCGTGGGATGGGGACGCGATCTCGAACATATAAATCATCCAGTGATGCATTTCCAGGATCAAAATATTCAAGGTCAATGTGCTTTGGCTGCACAGCTTCAAAATCGAAGGGACCAACCAGCCGAATATAAGGATCTGACAAGTTAACAACATCAGACCACGTAGTGTACCGATCGAGATTAGGGTGAAATTCAACCACCTCGGCGTCACCCTTCGCATCATCGCTGCTTCTCTTCTTGGATAAATCCACCAGTCGCTTACGAAGTGCACTCTTGTGATTGGGATCAAACTCTGTAGCATGTCCGATGACCATTTCACCTCGTTTGTACGCAAATCTATTCCATATCATCCAGAATCGTGACTGACTATCAGGTTTGGATTGGTCAGAATTAGCCTTTGAGTAAAACTCTACATAATATCGCCCGCTAGTCTTGCAATTTTGTGCTTCCTCGAGGTCATAGCAAGTTTCCAAGTCAACACGGACCAGATACCATTTCTTTTTGACATCACCTTCTTTTTTCTTTGGGGTGTCTCCACTTCCACTAGGGACAGAGTAGGCTATGAAAAATAACTTATCCCGACTTTGCTCAATCTGTGTGTAGAGTTCTTCAGGAGTCAGTGGCACTGATCTCAGTTTCTCTCCGAAGTTGCTATAATTTAAAGAAACAGCCTCAGGCTGTACCCTTGAGGGAGAACTCGACACAACATCACAGGCACCCTTACCATGAGGAGCAGATAAATCCTCTTTCAAATCTTTCCCCTCAAGTTGAGTATCCTTTGATTTTTCACCTGGAGCGACCCCAGAGCCAGATGCATCCAGACTCTCATCTTTGATTTGATCTGCTGCATCTTTCGCGGTTGATTCCTTTGATATCCCTGCTGCATCGTCTGTACTACTCCACCGCTCGACAGTTTTATCCGGAAGCAACCCCTTTTCATCTGCGGTACTACTGTCAACTGCAGCACGAGTAGTTACCCCACTCTCAAGTGCCATCTCGGAAGTTTCAACCGCGGTCTTGCCCGTTAGATCTGCAGTATTTGACGTTGACGACTAAAAGAAAGAAGCAGTTGCAATTTCAATAATTATGCAGGGTGTTGTAAACTCTACGAGCAGTCCGTCGATTCACGCAAGCTCGAGACGACAGCAAGATTTCAGGATGGGGAAGGAGGAATGACGACGTCAGCCCGCTATTATTTTTGTGAAACGCCCATCGGTTCTCTTCTGTTCAAAGTCTACGCAGCTCACCTGCGATGCTCCCATAAAGCGTAAGGAGTGTTCACAGCTTAGACTAATGATTCGGATAGTGTGCGTAGGCTCTGTAAGCCCGAGAGTTCATGAGAAGGGAAGTGGAAGGGCTGTGGAAGGGGGGGACGTTATCTAATATTAGGGGTACCGTACCATAGCGTACCAAAGTCTGCCAAAAGCAGTATTGTACCATACAAAATCCTTCCGTCTTTCTTACAAAATAAAAATTATGAACGGATGTGTCCAATTTCCGCGATTTTCCCCGGACACATATCTTTTCGGACACAAGGACAAATAATGTCCGCCCTCGCCACGTGTCCGGCAAGTCCTACCGTATATACCGGAGCATAAGAACCACAAAATGTGCGGTCATTTCGAAATGATACCTTTTGTGGTTCTTATACCCCGAATGAAGCTAGCAGTCCTCACGCGATGGAAAAAAATGTATCTCTTGTCTTTATTTTTTTACCTCTATTACCCTACCCGAAGGGTACCGTACACAGCACATCACACACAAGACAACGAACAATCACAGCATCCCCTGCCGCAACTCACCATGGTGACTGGTAGTCAGTTTTCAATCATAATTCAATAACTCGGCGAATATTTGAACGCACGGGGAACTACACATATGGGGAAATTGGTGTTGACAAGGAGAATCTAAAGACGATAGCTTTAGAACAAACAGAGTGTGTTAATTAGCCGAAAAAAACAAATGTTCACCAAAAACGGTCATTTTGCAGTGGTGGTTCTTATACCCCGGTGGTTCTTATACTCCGGTATATACGGTAGAGAGGTAGTCCCGTATTTTTTGTGTAGAATAGCTCATGATGTGTGTTTTTGAATGTGATGTATCATGGTGTCACATGCGATTTATGCATAAAAAAGTTAATTCAAATAACCCAACCGTCCACCCACTAACCATAACTACAAGAATTAGATACTTACCATCATGCTTCACGGATATGGCCACTGCTGATGGTAGCTTATCGCACAAGCTCCTGAAGTGATGAACATCTCTACCTGGAAGTGAGCGACAGCTGGAACAATCACGAAGCATATGCCACGATCCACAGGGAGTCATTGTTCAAGAAGAGAACTCGGAGCCACACCCAACCCAAACAGCATGCCACCACAACACAGATGCATTCGGTTAAGGGTGCACTGAACAAGTCTCATGCTCACGACCATCTCTCACGGCAATTAGTTCTTTGCCCTCTGGAGACAGCGTAGAATTTTCTTTTGATTGGAATGGTGCATAGCAATAGCAGGTTGGGTTCAGGGGGTTCATGAACAACAGATATCCTGTCCAAATTACAATTTCTCGCTCAAAGCTTCTTCTCCGATCATCCACATGCCAACGCTCAGGGCGGATGTTCTTTTCCCAGAAAGCCTTGCATGACGCTTTTGTAATGATCTCAAGAACAGCTCAATAGAATCTTCTGTGGGCTGCACTGAAGCCATCCATGTGAATGTTTTGACAGTGAGTAACTTCATATTTGTGGATGAGGACAAAGACAGCTGAATGACAGACACCGCAGGTAAGCAGAAATCTGTAGCCTCACTCAGGGTGTGGGTAGGATTGGAAGTGGAAGCAGGGACACTTCAAACAACAGTTGATGCATGGAACTCCTGGGACCCAGTCTCACTGTTGAAGGCTTTGGAAGGGAACATTTGTGGGGCAGTCATGGGAAACGAGGTGTGAGCTGCCATGCAGGACTTGAGAGCATGTGCACTCCCAGGATGAGTTCTAATATATGGATCATCTCAACGCACCAAGACAAGGCCACCAAGCGGCTCCAAGTCCACATAGGAGGCTTTGTTCTCTACGCCACAGTGTCTGGAAAGCTCCAGGTGTTCTCGTGCCCCACTCTTAGGGAGCAGGAGTTATCAGGATCTGGGTAAACCGGTCAGGTCCTCTCCATGCTGGAAAGGATTAAACTGGAGCCTAGGGTGTGGATGGTCCTGTTTGAACATTTCCAGGCATGGACTCATGACTCTTGGCACTCAGTCAAAGAGGAAGTTGTTAGGAATGAGGGCGAGGCCCACATCTGGCGGGAGAGTGTGTCTATTGACAGGCAGGGGTTAGAGCTAGGTTGGCTGATGTTTCTGACCAGCCGACAGCCTCCCCCGGTCCAGCCCTCAGTGGGGCCGCTTGCTGCGGTGCAATTAGAGGAGGGCTGGGACAGATGGAATGAAGACCTTTTGTTGGCAGAGGCTGCATCTGACCAGTCGCACACGGGTCTTGATGATGTCTTGTGGGAGCACCTTTACCATTATCACCAGGTGAACCCAAGCCCCTTCAAGACAACACGGGGGAGAGTGACTTGCTCAATCAAAAGAGGAGTCACCAAGTCTTCCAGGATCTGGGAATCACTAGCCGGCCATCTGAAGGAACTTGAAACGGTGCAGCAGCAGAGAGATATCATGTTAAAAGGGGTATTATAGGGTTTGATGGCAGAGCTCAAGGAAGCCCATGCATAGATCAGGCTCCTGTGGGACCATGGTGAGGGTCACTCGCACTGGAGTTCAGGGTATGGTCGGTCAGTGCAGCTGGTTTGATTAGAAGTAGCAAGGGCCACTAAGGTGTTGAAGGATGAGCTCACTCAGGAGGTACTGCTGGCAGTTTGTTGTGACCAGGCTTCAGGCGGGGATCTGGAGTTGAGGTTGGCAATGGTGGAGACAGAAGTGCTGGCTCCCTTGGGCTCTCTGCTGACTCTTACGGACCAGGTCAAACATCTGGAGGTGTCCTGGGGCACCATGACAATCAAATGGGAGGGATAGTGTTTCAGAACAAGGAAGCCATGGAGGCATGGGGCCGCTCTCTGGGGGGGGAATGTGCATCGGTTTGCCATTGACATGTTTTCTTTGTTTCTGCTCATTGACCCAAAGTATGAAACAATGGGCCAAGGACTGCAGAATGGGCAGCTGTAGCGAAAGCTCAGGTTCCCTTGGTGGACGTAGTGACAGTGGATTTCTCGTACAGAATGCATTACCCCCTACCATGCTCAGGTCCTCTGACAAGGCAGAGATGTCCACTCAACTGAGGGCATTACTTAGGGGCCTAGTTATGCCATGCATGAGATCTTCGTGGGTGAGTACAACAATGGTACCCACCATAGGGCTAGGAAGGCAGTGGTCGGGGTGTCAAGAGTGTACAGGCAGGCATAGACTACCATTTTCAAGTGAGAACTTGGCCGCAGCCCAATGCTGTGTTCTTGGGGCTCCTAAGGATGCCGGTATAGCAAGCAGTAGGTTTGCTTGATGCCCAGACCTCTCTGTTCAACCAGTTATCTGGAGGTGGTATGTCAGCCAAGGAGGCTTGGAACCAGAATCTGACGTTCACAATGGCATGTTTGACAGCATCTACTTAGTAACTTGTAAGCATCTGTAGGGTCCCAGATCTGGTGCTCTTTACGCATGAGAAAGATGCTGTCAGAATACAGGGGCAATAACTGGGTTGAACACCCCAAGGCATCATCAATTCCAAAGCGCAATTCCTTACCGAAGGAGGCCAAGGGTTTCACGGAAGTGCAGGGCAAGTTGTAGGCCACAGCAAAATCAGCAGCAGCACTCAAAGATGAAGTGGGAAAGCTGAAGGCAGATCTGAAGAAACTCAGGGAGAAGAATCCTTCTCGGCAGTGACTGGAGGGTGACCAGAGAGGGGGGGATACTACCACCATGAGCTTCCGGGTTACTTATGTGGAAGTCAAAATAAGTATGATGGTTCCAAACAGAGTGGCCAGGTGGGTGACAAGAGTGGAACAACTGGAAAGAGAGAGGTTAGCAGTTGAGTTGGAATCATGCATGGGGCGGAAGGGGCACAGCACCTTACAAGTTCAAATAGTGGAAAACGATTCCCAGGCATGGGTCAGTGTGGCTCTACAGTGGGGAGCCCTGGTGGAAGGGGTAGTGAACAGCAACCAACCCATGACTTGCACGTTACCATGAAGATTGACTCTATTGATCTTGCGCAGGCAAGAAAGTTCCCCCCAAGGGGCCGTTCCATGGGATCCTACTGAAATGGATTGCAAGATTAGGACTATTGTGCAGACCCATGCAGGTACATCAAGATCTGGCAGGCGGATATAGATGTTGGCCATCAATTCCACAATGTCCAGTCACATGAAAGAGACAGACCCTATCTAGGAGTAAGGATGATAGACAGACGAACAATGATTTGAACAAAAGGCATTGGTTCCTAGGTTTAAATGCTTGTACTTCATTGGGAGAGTTTCCTGTTACATTGCTAATCAGGCCCAAGCAAGGATCATGGAATTTACTCTAGAGGGTCAGCATTCCCAGCTCTCTGCTATCAAATGGGATAAGTTACTGCTCAATTTAGCCACCATGATAGGTTGGGACCCCATGTAATGGTGATCAGAAAGGATGGGGAGCTGGCCTCAAATCAGGTGTGATATGTTGATGACATCACTGCAAACGAATTGTTAGTAAGACTAAATATCCCGTTAGCTAAACCGTAAGTTTTTTATTTTTTCTTACTGAATAGCTAGGTGAGCCAATTTTCTGTTTTTTTGGGTAGAGTCATACTTTCTTTCTCATTGTTTACTTACATGTTAGTAAGTTCTGACGATTGATTTCATTTCATCTGGCCACTTACAATTTTACTAACAGATGCATCAGAACGATGTTTTTGGCTTATTTAATTTCATTTCCTTGGAAAACTAGGAACTCTGCCATATGTTATAGTGATTCTGCATACACAACTCCACGTGTACAATGTAGTACTAAATTATTTTTTAGACTCCAGCCATTTTTCATCATATTATCATACCCGTATATAGTATAGATTTGTGTGGCTGTCTGTCACGTGATGAATACTAGTCACGCGACACTATAATGACCAACATTAATTTAAATAAGTCAACCATGGGCAATTGGATTGCCACGAACCTTGCGGTGAATGGGAGGTCATCAAGTTGACAAGTTAGATGGCCAGGGAGACGATGTCATAGGCATGGAAGGAACTCTGTGACGAGTGCTTTCCCCCCTCGTTGCCCCCCTGTGCCATCAAATCTTGTCCCTCGCTACAACGCACCCGCCGCCGCCAAATAATCCCCCTCCTCTCCGTGGAAATCTCAATGATTTGGATTGCCGTGGTCTCTCCCATCACGCCCTCCCCGTTGCTGGTCGACCTCTCTGAAGTTGTTTAAGTTCCGCCCTCATAGGAGGCGCCTGACATGATGACAGCGCCATTTAGGGGAATCATCCAGCAAATTTGATGCCACCGTCTGCCTCTTGATGTACGCCCCCCTGCATTTTTTATTGTCACCACAAGACATCCTCCACACCCGCACACCACCAAGACTGCTTCACAGGGACTTCTTCCATGCCACCTCTTCACATATAACGTTTCTTCCAACAACGTCTCTCCACCTATGGCATCTCCTCCTCCAACAACAGCATCTCCCCCTCCAACAATATCTCCTCTTGTGACCTCTCTCCTCCCATGACGTCTCTCCTCCCCAAAGTCACTCCACCCAAGATGTCTCCTCTCGTGACAATTCATCCAATGGCGTCACCTCCAGGAATCACATCTCCTCCTCTAACAATCCTCTCATGCCTCCCATGACACCTCCAACAAAGTGCCTTGAACATCACATCCAACGTGATGCCTCCAACAAAGTGTGTCCCTCTCTTGATTGTTGTTTGGATTGGACTGGGGAGAAACAGCTTACTTTTTGATTTGATTTGATTGATTTGCATGAAACTGGGATTGTGGTTGCATCAACTGTGTTACCAACGCCCTTCGTGGGCGTTGACTCTCTTGATGGCACAAGATCCTGTTTTTGCATTGAAATCTTTTGTTTTCAAAGTTTGTCTCCTCCTTCTTCCTCACTTGATTGTTGTTTGAACTGGACCGGGGAAAAGCAGCTTACTTTTTGATTTGAATTGATTGGTTTGCATGAAACTGGGATTGTGGTTGCATCAACTGTAGTACCAACGCCCTTCGTGGATGTTGAATCTCTTGATGAAACAAGATCTAGTTTTATGCATTGAAATCTTTCATTTTCAAAATTTGTCTCCTCCTTCTTCCTCACTTGATTGTTGTTTGAACTGAACCGGGGAAAAGCAGCTTACTTTTTGATTTGAATTGATTGGTTTGCATGAAACTGGGATTGTGGTTGCATCAACTGTGTTACCAACGCCCTTCATGGATGTTGACTCTCTTGATGGCACAAGATCCTGTTTTATGCATTGAAATCTTTCATTTTCAAAATTTGTCTCCTCCTTCTTCCTAACTTGATTGTTATTTTTGAACTGGACTGGGGAGAAACAGCTTACTTTTTGATTTGAATTGATTGGTTTGCATGAAACTGGGATTGTGGTTGCATCAACTGTGGTACCAACGCCCTTCGTGGATGTTGACTCTCTTGATGAAACACGATCTAGTTTTATAATCAGGTCAACCACCTGAAGTATGAAATCTGGGCAGGTTTCCACGACGGCTGTGCAATCTGGGTGTTAACTGACAATGACGCCTGGTCTGCGGTCTGGTGGAAAGGAGTATCCACAACAAGGCATCTCTTCCACCTCGTACTCAACCTGAAGATAGAGTGCATGAGGCATGACGTTTATTTGCATGTGTGCCACATTTTGGGAGACCACATGATTGCAACCTGAATTGATGGTTGGTCCAGAGGTGATTTTGAAACAGGGGTGTCACAAGGATTTGATTTGAGGCATTTTCTACATTTGGACAAAGGGGTGTTTGATGTTGCAGGCCACCAACTAAGTGACTGGATTAGGGGTTGAATGGGAGAAGACTTCTGCCCCCATTAAAACCAGAGGGTTCCATTAAGACCAGAGGGTTGGTTCAACAATGGGCACTGTGATTGGGTTCACAGCTCGGTGCCACCCCCAGCTGGAGGGCTGATTGATCTGAAGCCATTGGCCTGGGCCCAGCACAAAAGGCCTTACACCATCACCAAGGTGGTGCTTATATCCCGGCTTCTGTATAGGGCTGGCACAGCGTGGTCTCACACTGCTTATCAACCTCTGCTTGTTGGACTCTCCTTTTTCTATACAGGTCCTATCCATGGCAACTTAAGTTGGAATCCAAGAAAGTGTTGGGGATTGGTCGTGCTTTGTCAAAGATGTCAAAAGGCTGTCACTTTTGAGTTGGAAATTATCTGCGGCAACTATGGGCAGACCTGCGGGTGCTTCCGACAGTGCAGAGTTAGCTGGTGTGTGCGATGTTTTGTCTCTTACAAGTTGGACTGCTGCACCACAAAGCTACCTAAGAATTCCATGGCACAGCTCTGGAGGAGATAGAGGAGGACATACCTCTTTTCAATGTCCAAACTGCCAGTCCCAAAACATTTGGGGCCAAAACCTTGTAGAAAGGATGTCAGGGACCGAGCTTTTGAAGCCTATGTGCTTGATATGAGGAGGTTTGAGGTCATGTTGACAGACCTGGCCGCTCTGAGGTACCACATTCAATACTGCAAGGCCCAGGCAGATGATTTAGCGATGTCATGGCTTGTCATTGGTTGATTAAAGGGAAAGGATGGGAAGCTGTCCTGCTACATGATACCAATTGCTGGAAGGACAGACACAGGCATCCACTTTTCATCTGGATGCAAAGATTCATTGGGAAGCTTGCCATGGAGGGACACAGAGACGGATGGGCTTTTAGTGGGAAGATGGGAGAAGGGCAAAGGCATCTGACCAATGAGACTGCAAAACACAACCTCCTTGATCGACCCAGACTACAATGTGTGGTCAGACTATGGGGTACAAAGATCCGGACGGTGTTTTTTCACCTCTCACTGCACCAACAAGAGGGCGCTGAGTGTGCCAAAGCAAGAGATAGAGTTGCAGTGTTGCTGATAGACTAACAGTGCCAAAGGAGAGGTCTCTGTGAACCGGTCAATGATACGCACTTACTCCAAAATCAGGAACATGAAGGAAACCCTACTACATCCATCTCAGGCGTGTTAAAGGCACCTTGTGGCAGGGAATGGCTGGTTCATCATTACCCAGCACCGAGCACCGGTGCAGGGGATCATTGAAAGGTGTGTAGCAACATTTAGTTGGGAATTTCGGAAGACACTTCGGCTAGCAGTCCGGCTGGTAAGTCAGGACTGGGCAGAGGGATCCCCCCTTTGGAATGGAAATCACTGTAATGCTTTAATGCCCAGAACAAAAAATACCAGTCAACTGGGGGCCCTTTTTTGGGAACCCACCTGCTGAGTGGTGATCATTGGAACCGGACACACATGTTTGCTCACATACCATGCCGCATAATAAATACTTAGTCTTGAGGTGTTAGCAATAGCAATGACTTGTTCAAGTCATTCAGGCATGCAAGAGAACTCCCCTGAAGTGATGAACATCTCTACGTGGGAGTGAGTGACAGCTGGAACAATGATGAAGCACAAAGAATAAAGACAACAGATGAGTGCCATGATGCAAGTCATTGTCAAGACAAGAATTTGGACGGAACAGCGTGACACTACAACACAGCTGCATTCAGTTAAGGGAACAGCATAAATTGTGTGATTGCTTAACCAGTCTCATGGTCATCTCTTGCGGCAATTTGTTCTTTGTCCTCTGGAGACAGCGTAGATTTTTCTTTCCCACCTGCCCACCCGGTACTTTCAAAGACACTTGGGCTCACAGTCTAGCAGGTAACTCAGGACTGGGCAGAGGGATCCCCCCCTTTGAACCCCCATAGTGATGTCCATCCATCATGGTAACAGTTTAGTGCCCAGAACAAAGACGACCAGCTAGCTGGGGGCCCCATGTGGGGAACCTATAGCAGCTGAATGGTGCTCCTCTGGACCCAACACACACATTTCCTTATGTACTACGTCACATAATAAATATTTAGTCTTGAGGTGTTAGCATTGACTTGTTCAAGTAATCAGTTAGACAAAGATTGGAACAAATTTTCAAAAGTTTCCAAAATGGTTCTTACCAATTCTGAAACAAGCAAGGCAGGCAACTAAAAACACATTGCACATTTGGGTGAGAAAATTTCAGCAAAGTGCCTAAAATTCGGTTTACTTGCATGACTCAAATTGAAGACAGTGTGATGACTCTGGCAAAGAAAGTGATGAATCATGACTCAAGTGACGACAGATACCAGGTGGCCACTGGGTTAGTCATCAGTTATACAACCTGGTGATGACCACCAGAGCCCTCAGTTATGCCCAAGTGATGACTGGGGGTTGTCAGTTACAACCAAGTGACAACCCCCAGAGTCGTCAGTTACGACATAGTGACAAAGACATTGTGACGACTCCGGCAAAGAAAATGACGAATCATGACTCAAGTGAGAACAGATGAGTCATCAAAATGTCGACTACCTGGTGCCGACCCCATTAGTCATCAGTTACAACTGGTGATGACCACCAGAGTTGTCAGTTACGACCAAGTGATGACTCTGGGGGTGTCGGTTACAACCAAGTGACGACCCCCAGAGTCGTCAGTTACAACCTAGTGACGAACCCTTTTTCATCAGTTAAAACAATGTGACAACCAAGACCCTGTGATGACCCACAGAGTCCTAAGGCTACGTGACGACCCTCAGAGTCGTCAGTTACAACCAAAGGGATGCCCCCAGAGTTGTCAGTTATGACCAAGTGACGACCCTCAGAGTCGTCAGTTACAACCCCAGGAAAACCTACAGAGTCATCAGTTTCGACTTGCTGACAACCCCCAGAGTAGTCAGTTATGACTTGCTGACAACCCGTTTGTCGTCAGTTAAAAATTTATCTGACAACTTCGATGACCCAACTGACACAAGTCACGACCGGACTATTTTGGTCTTGACTGAAGTGACGACTCTCACTGATATCAATTGCAAAAAAGTACCTAGATATTTTGGGTGAGTTGCCTATCTTGCAGCCTTGATGTCATAAAGATATTAAAATTACAATATTTATGGTGGGAAAATGGGTCTCATCAGAAGTCTTGTCAAATTTGTCCCCTTCATGTTGGACCCCTTGTCAAGATTTTTTCTTGAAAAATCTTAGTTTATCAGTATCTGAGATTTTTCTTTTTCTCCTTCTCCTTCTCCTTCTCCTTCTCCTTCTCCTTCTCCTTCTCCTTTCTTCATCATTTCATCCTCGGTCATCATCATCCCATCCTTCATTTCATCATTCATTTCTAATCTCATTTCTTCTCATTGTATCATATCCTAATCCATTAGTCATTCTTGTTATTTCCATTGTCATGTTATTTTCATTTGTTCCATCATCTTCTTTTTGTCATTCAACATTGTTAGTCATGGTCATGCAATCTTTTCATTGTTCTATCATTGTTTTCAATGGTAACAGAATTTCATCATCATCATTGTTATCCTTTCTTTAATTATTTATTCTCTCATTTGTCATCATTGTCATTTTATTTCATTTGTATAATTATTTTCCTTGGCTATTTATATTAATTTTCTCATTGTCTGTCATTTTATGTTTATCTATTTATTTACATCATTTTGTTATCATTGTTTATCATTTTATGCTTGTATTTCTTCTCATTCTTTTATCATTTTGTCATCATCTTATCATTTCATCATCATTCATCATCATTCCTTATCCTCATTTCCTCATCTTCATCCTCATTCAATTTCATTCTCCTCATTATCATTCTTAATCCTCATTTTCCTCTATCTTCTCCTTCTCCTTCTCATTCTCCTTCTCATTCTTCATCATTCTTCTTCGTCATCATCATTTCTTCTCATTCTTCTCCTTCTTTAATCATTCTTTCTCATTCTTCTCCTTCTATAATCCCTCAACTTTTCTCCATCATTCTCATTTCTTCTCCTATTTTTTTCATTCTCTTTCTATTTCATTTTCTCCTTCTCCTTTTATCATTTTTTCCTTCTTCTTTTTCTTTCTTCTTTCATCTTTTTCTTTATCATTCATCCTATTTCTAATTTTATCTCATTCTATCATTTTCTCATTGCTCATTATTTCTCCATTTTCATTTATTCTTATCCTGTCATTCTCATTATCATTCTATCTTTTATCATTATTCTATTCATTTTCTTCATTGTCATTTTCTCATTTATCATTTATAATTATTTCTCATTTATCATCTCATTATCTTCATTCTAATAAATTTCATTTCATTCATCATTATTCATCATTTCATCATTTTATATTTTCATTTGTTTTCATTCAATAATTGTCATTTGTCTTTATCATATTAATCATTGTCATTGTCATTATCATTATCATTCATTATCATTCTCATGTCTAGTACTTTGTAAATTGTCATTCTAATAATTGTTATCATTATTCATATTATTTATTTTATCATTGTATCAATTTTGCTCTCATTGTCATTTTCATTCATTTGTCATTCATCATTTGTTTTATCATTTCATCATTGTCTGTCATTTGTTCATGTGTTCTGTTGTTTCATTGTTGTCATTTTGTATTTACCTGTTTTCATTGTTTATCATTTATTTCATCATTCATTTTAATCATTGTTTCTCATTCCTTCTCATTTTCTCATTCTTCTGTCATTTCTTTCTCATTTTATATGTCTTCTCTATATATCTTCTCCTATTTATCATCCTTTCATTCTCCTTCTCATTCTCATTCTCATTTCCTTCTAATGTCTCCTGTCCATTCTCATTGTCATTCTTCATATCAATCTTTAATCATTTCTCAATTGCTTCATCATTGTCATTCTCATTCTAATTCTGTTTCATCATCATCATCATCATCATCATCATCATCATCATCTCCTCATCATCATCATCATCTCATCAATCATCATCCTCATCATTTCTCATTCTCCTTCTCCTAGATGTCATTTCTCATTAATCATTTTATCAATTTCTCATTCTATTCATTGTCATTCATCTTTCTTATTCTCATTTATCCTTTAATAAATTGTCATTTAATCTTTCTCTTCATTTCATCCTTGTCATTTCATTATCCTTCTCCCTTCTTCCTTCTTCCTTCTTCCTCCCTTCTCTCTCCCTTCTTCTCCTTCTCTCTTCCTCCTTCTTCTCCTTCTTCTCCTTCTTCTCCTTCTTCTCCTTCTTCTCCTTCTTCTCCTTCTTCTCCTTCTTCTCCTTCTTCTCCTTCTTCTCCTTCTTCTCCTTCTTCTCCTTCTTCTCCTTCTTCTCCTTCTTCTTCTTCTTCTTCTTCTTCTCCTTCTCCTTCTCCTTCTCCTCCTTCTCCATGAGACACATTTTTCACTATAGACTACTTTAGGTAAAATCATGCATTTACTCTCTAACCTTTCCTGTAAATAAATTATTATCGTGTTTGAAATGCATGGGTAGTCACGCATGTGTGCTCACCTGTAATAATATATCAAAATATGTCTTCATTTCTGCTTAGGTAATATTGTTCTCTTTAACAGTAGGTACCTTCTGGTATTAACTTTTGCAATCAATGGTACTTCTACACTGTACAAAATTGTGTTACCTTCAACCTACCCTTAAGAATATATTCGTGACCCCAAGAGGTCATGTCAGCTTAAAATGACCCAATGACCCCCCTCAAGCACTCATTCTCAAGGTTGAATTGTTCCTCCCAAGAGGTTTTTTTTGTAAATTTTGCGCACTTGTTTTACGAGTGTATTTTGATCTTATTTTGTTAAAAGGTTCCTTAAGCCATCGTGCTCAAAATTGAATTGTTCCTCCCAAGAGGTTTCGGAAAATTTTGCGCACTTCTGTTAGGAGTGTGTATTCTGATCTTATTTTGATAATAAGTTCACTTG
Source organism: Cyclotella cryptica (assembly GCA_013187285.1). NCBI lineage: Eukaryota > Bacillariophyta > Thalassiosirophyceae > Thalassiosirales > Thalassiosiraceae > Cyclotella > Cyclotella cryptica. The sequence continues at coordinate 583,649 of JABMIG010000078.1, forward strand.
GGACACAGATTGGACCAACACCTTTTCCAGAACTTCAAGTGATCCTCAAGTAACTTGATTGGAAAGTGCCCTGGAGCTGGCAGCAGCCATTGCGGTCATTTTTGAAACAAAGCGACCATACTCAATCAGCCCCGAGAGTTCCGGTATTGCATGAGAGCAAACCAAATCACTCTATTAGTTGGCAGTGGCTTATCATAATATTATATATTGCCAAATCATGGTTAAAAATCAAATACCGCCTTATAACACATAAGAGACTGGGAATAAAAACCCCTAGCTTTATGTCTCAAAGATATTAAGGAAGAACGGGCAAATAATATATTTTATAAAACAAAGGATGTCTTTCTTTAGGCGCTCTGCTTCTTTGTATACACATAGACATACATGTGATTTCCCTCAGGAATGCCTTGCTCGTCATCATATGCATGAGCACAATCTACCATTCCAAAAATAAAAAATATGAACACTCCGTGGAGTAAAATTATCTGTGTCTTCCGCCTGCTCATCGGACAACTGAGGATAACTCATGTTTTGTGCAGAATAACATATAAAAGTATGGTGGCACTGTTCATGGGTAATGTTTTATCTACAATGCTCTACAGCCTCCGCGACAGCAGCATTAAGATAGTTCTGCTGAGCCTTTACCAGCACAACACGCCTAATGGCCTACTGAAATTGATCAGTTGAGATGCCTGCAGTCGGCTTCTCCTTTGTTGCATGCTCCATAGAATCATACTGAATAATCATATCAAGAAGTCCTTCCTCTGCCACCAGGGCCACTGCTTGTTTGCCCCCGATAACATCCCCACTGCCCAAAGACAAAGGGTCATCCTCGTTGTCATCAGAAAATCCTTAACTTCCTGGGTTCATTTAATACAAAGTACATCCTTTGACATGCTCCATAACAACACTTCCTCAAGGTGTGCAGCAGCAAAATTGCATTTAGAATCATTTGCCACAACAAAGCAGTGATTTCAAATGTCTTCACACTTTGTGCTTACTTTGAGATGGGAATAATTGGATTTCCAATGCCTCCGGAAGGATCGCCAACTCACAATGTTTGGGGTTGCCTTTTCAGGCCCATCTTCAACCCATTCCCGGCAATACCCACCCTTTGGCTTGGTGATCATTGGTAAGTCCAACTCACGGCAGTAATTGTGTTAGATTGCTTGTTTTGTCATTTCCATTGGCAGGTATTTTGTTGGTCTTCCATGTAACGAAGCTCGTAACCTCTCGCACTATTCTTGTTGATACCGGCTCACCCAGATCACAAAGCTCATCCAAATGATTGTTGAGTGGACCAAGCAGTTCAATGTAAGCCTTAGAGTAGTGGGGCTCCTTCCCCTTCAGTCCATGTGGTGGAACTATGGTTGTTGTCTGCACAATCTTGGATATACGGCCCCACTTTGTTATACCGTTGGAGAGCGTTTTTGTGTGGACGGTTCGCATGGGCGGAACATACCCAGTCGACAAGAATTTGGTCACAATTAGTGACGTGCTTCCTGGTAAATTGGAGAAGATAAGAAGCGACGGGATCTCGAATAGATTCGTCCGGCGTGCACTGTAACTGCAGCCACTGTTATAGCTTTTTTAATGAAACAAGACCTTTTTCATTTTGCGTGCTCCCGCTGTTGCTAAAAAATCTTGCTACGGCTGCTTGTAATATTATTTTTTCATGAATGGGCCCTTTCACAGGTGTTATGTGGATCCTGTAGGCCCTTACCTCATACCTCATTACTATAATTTTATCCGACGGACAGACAAATACGCAATCATTTACCTAAAACACTTTAGGATTTTACATAAACATCTATTATAAATAGAAAGATACTAAAGGTACGTAATGTCAATGACTCGTAATGGTTGTAAACCATGTAAACCAATTGGAAATCACCTTGCAAAAAATATCAGTGGATTGGGCAACTCCCCGCTGCTGTTCCATAATTGCACCGGAGCTTCACGGCTGAGAAGGATAACAATAACACCTACCGCCTCATCTCTCTCTTTGTATCTACAATCTGAAACTCATTCAAGATGGCTGCCGGAAAGAAAACGGTAGGTTACACGACGCCGGAGGGGGCACCAGTCAATTGTTGCTGCCCGCCCGAGATGGTTGTCGTTTAGAGGGTTGTCATGTCAGCGGTCAACACGCACAGGCGGAGCCATGAGGCACGACGATACAGCGGTGCCTATCGGTCGCTGTTGACGTCGCCACATTTCGTGAACCGACAACGAACTGGCTTTTTTCTTCAGAAAAGACAGCATTAAGTGGTTTCGCGTAGAACGCTTCACAATGCGCCCTGGTTGAGTTGACCACATCGACGAAACCGCGAACGACGACAACCTGCCACCAACGAGCCTTTCTGCTCGTAGAATCATTTCTGATATTTATGTCTCACTTTTATCAACCTTTACATGTTGTCCCCCACAGAAAAAGCATGTCGAGTCCATGAACTCTCGTATCAAACTCGTCATGAAATCTGGAAAAGCCTCTCTAGGCTACAAATCAGCTCTGAAGTCTCTTCGCACTGGTCGCGCCAAAATGGTCCTCATTGCATCAAATTGCCCACCCCTGCGTAAGTCCGAGGTTGAGTATTTGGCCATGTTGGCCAAGACAACTGTGCACCACTATAGTGGGGACAATACCGAATTGGGCACTGCCTGCGGAAAGTTGTTTAACTGTTCTGTGATGAGCATTACTGATGCCGGAGACTCTGATATTTTGAGCAGTAAGGAGTAAATCTTCAGTTTCATAATTGATACTAAACAGGAATGATGAGCAATTTTAACGGTTTAAATTCTAGACGTAATTTTTGTCGCCCGTAAATAATGAGTTTGATGATTCATCAAATTAGGCATCTTCACCATCATCTTTTCAGCTGACGCTCTGTTGCGATGTCGTCGTATCTTGTTGGTTTGGAAGTTGTTCCACTGTGTCGTGTTGTGTTTATGGTGGCTACCGCGCGCGGAATTGATTCCCCGCAAGGTGCATGAAGTTCACGTTGTACGTCTTGCCTGTTGTTTCAAATGTCACAACCACCACAAAAAAGTTGGTTGACCATCATCGCGAACAATGCCATACTGCAATTTTGGAACCTTCCAGACCATGAACGCAGTTAAATCAGAATACGACGACGAAACTGTCAAGGGCGTCGACAGTGTCATTCCCACACCAACTCTATCAGCGATGGCATCCGCGCCGCAGCCTTCAGCCGTGGTGGTCCGCACTCAGCTACACGACACCGACGTCATCATCAGCCTCCCTCGTCATCATCGCATCTACCATTCTTCCTCACTCGAAAGACATCCCGGAAATATCGCCTACAAGAAGTTGGTCTCTCTGAACAGAGATCTGGTTGCCTCGGCTCGTTTAAGTCTCGACGAGAAGTTACGTGTAGCTCAGACCATTGTGATTACAATTCGTCAGATGAGAGGTCGATTCGTTGAGTGCCGGAATGACGACGGAAATGGTACAAGCGGCCCCAGCAGTAATCACCGGAGACAACTCTCCGATCTGGAGTGGCGAGAAGTAGACGACGCGAGAGCCATCGAATTGACCAGCGATTCTTTGTGGGAGTGTCCCTCAGACGGACGTATCACCGCAACAGCTTCCCCAGCACCCGAAACAGCAGCACCATTAAATCCACCTCTGCGAAGTATAAGGGTAGAACATACTCCAAGTGCAGCAAGTAACATCACGGACCCAAGGCCACTCGTCAATGCCGCTGCCGCAATAACGAGAGAGGCCTCATCGCCGGTGAATGTACCCCTGGAAATTGCCACCGTGAAACATCCTCCTACCGCAGCAAGAAGCGCTATAGACTCGAGTATGCTCATCAATCTATCGCCTAATCAGACTGTCAATTTGAACTATCCAGTTGGTTCGAAGGTCCTTTACAATGTGGATTGTACTTCTGAACAGTACAGCGATGCGAACATTGGTATTGTAAAGTCTGTTTCAATGGATCTAATGACACGTAATATGTTATTTGTGGTTGGGCATCTAAATGCTCCAGAGAAAAGCAACAATTGCATTGTTGGCGGTGGACACGAAATCGATGCTGATGACAACCTCTTCTTCACGGAAGAACAGCTCTCCATTGCACCACTTAGTCCGGTAACGATCGAAGCGATGATACGAGGCGAGAAGCAAAAATTGGAAGGCGAAGTGTTGTCTTGTCAAGCTTTGCATGGCGCTGGAAACACCGCCAAGAAGGTATACACTGTGCTGGTACACGTCGAGAAAAACAAAGTTCGCACGTTTCATAGGGTAAGCGAAGAATGTATAAGGTGCCGAATGTTGGCCGAAGAGCAACAGTCAAGTAATCAGCATGAAGCAACTCAGCCCCGGAGTATGCTAACTAAAGAGGAACGTGATGGAAAGGAAACAAGTCAAAAGCCATTATCGGATGACAAATTACAAAACAGCAAAGTCAGCGCCACGCCAAAAGCCATTGCCACTGCATATCGGAAAGACATGATTGCATCTCAAGTCACGAGGTCTGCTGGAGATGATAGTTCTTCTGTCCCAAGCAGTGATAGTTCTGTCCAGAGCAATTTAAGTTCTGCTCCAACCAGCTTGTGCGAAATTTTTTCTAGTGGTACTGCTCCATTGGCTACAGCGGTTGATAAGCACCAGACGACCCCTCCCGTTGAACAACCATACAAACCAAGTAATAAGAAGTGGACCCCTCCAAAATTGAATGACAGTGCATCGAGTGGAAAGGGAAATTATCACGCAGTTGGCCGCGCTCGTGGCAATGATAACAGTAGGAAAGATCCAAGATCAAATGGTCGACCCGCCTCTGACACAAGGAGCAACGGCAATGGATCAAATCTCGGGAAGAGTAATGTCATGAAAGATGGCCAAAACAACAATCGTGATAGACTCTCACCTGGAAGTGGAAGTAATGAACAAAAAAAGAAGAGGAGCTTCTTTAGAGTCAGAAAAGAGCACAAAGCGTCTTTGGATGGCAGTAAACAAGGACAGCATCGTAATTCTGGCGATGGACGCACCGAAGAAGCAAGGGGGGGACACAATCATGATGAAAAGATGGAAAACAAAGGTAAAGTGGAAGGCAAGGCTTGGACTCCTAAGAATGAAAGCAATGGTTCGAGAGCGGCCGGCATGGACTCTGGCAACAGAAGCCATCATATTCGTTTTGATGCACCTGTTGAGGCAGTGTCCAAAAAAAAGCGGCCACGCAGGGGCTCTTAATAGAGGAATAGTGAGAGCTCAAACTGAATTGTCATGTAAAACGCAGGGGTATCAGTAGTCAGCAAGCAGTTTAAGAGGCGAGAACTGATTGAGAAACAGAAGACATAACTTAAGAATATTCGTTACTGACACGTGACAGCTACCCAAACTTTTCGACTTCAAACAAGAACAGCATCAATAGTAATCTACTGAAGCGAATCATAATTTTCATCACTTAAAGTTCAGACTAACCTCTGAACAGGTAGGAGAGATAACTTAAGACTAACTTGATTTCTTTGATTCTCACTCATATGTGGCATCACATGAAGTCTGGTCTGGAATGGATAGCAAATTTGAGACAGCTAGCCACAGAAGGAGCCCATTCTCTGTTCCAGTAACCATTATGTATCTAAAAAAACTGGCCAAATGAAGCTTTTTCCAAAATTCTGTTTTGAAATTCAATAGAACAAGCGGGTGTGCATGAAATAATATCTATGTTATGTATCAAAACATACCAGGTTCTCATCAAGGATCATTAGATTGCCTTTTCTGATCATCAGCTGAAGTAGGACTAACTCATCTACAATCCTCTTAACCTTCTACATTATGATACAATAATTAGATGTCAGTTTTATGTCTTATCTGACAACATTTTAGAGAAAGGGTATCCATTAAATTTAAAAGCAAAAAGTGGTCTCTTCTGACAAAACCAACAGTCATGAGATGTCATAAAATGACATGGAGGTAAAATTGTAGAGAAGAAAGGCAAACACATGCATTCCACTAGTAAAAGTGATTCCATCTGCCAACATTGTGTGTGAACATATTCAAAACAGAGGCACTGAAGTATAATATGTGGTCGCCACAAAGAACTCTTAAACACCTAAACCTATCCGCATGGAGACACACAAGAACTTTTATGTATAAGACAAAAAAGGTTTTGCTTTGGAGGCAATTTAATACACCCATTATGCTACATTCATAGTGTATAACTACATAACTCAGACTTGATCATCATACTAAGAAAAGTGCATTTCGTCAGACAAAGTCCCATGTTTCCATATAATGCCCCCCTCACACTCCTCAATGGACATTGTTGTCACATAGAAGTTGAGGCACCATTTCTTATAGCATACATTTGTCCAACAAGAAGTTGCCAACCTACAGAGCCAGTGCTTGGATGCTATGAGCATGACCCCTTCCAAAATCTGAATGATATTAATTTGGTGGTTGTAGCTGATCAAGAACAGAGCTTTGTTTGATTCATTGGTGACAGATATTACATTTTTTCTGCCAAAGTAAGTGATCCCTGCTACTAAACGGACATCTAAGATAGATACAATGGTTGAAAATCCAATTTTAATAGTAGAAATGCTCTTTCTGGGGTACCATGTGGCGATCTAAGGTAATAATTACACTTTTCACACCCTCTTTAAATGATCAACACAACAAAACAACAAAAAATCTGTCAAGAGATGATATAATTGGAGCGCGGGACAACTTTTCATTTTAAGCCTGCACTGTGGCATATTGGATTGATTTTGGTATTTATGTCCTTTTGAGACAGATGATTGAAACATACATGATGTTCATGTCTACGTTTAGGTCTTAGGTGCTATTCTGGAAGATATATCTCTATAAATTCTGTTTTGTGTACCAACAATACATATTTATTGGTTACTGCAGTGCAATACTAAAGCAGAGACGGTATGCACACATTTAAGACAAGATAAGGTCTCAATCTCTGCACTAATGATTCTCTTAGAAGTTCATCAATATGTTTTCACTGGTAATTTTGACCTCGTGATGCTGTGAGACCAGGGGTAAAAGCCAACAAAGGCAAAATACAAAAAGACAAAGAGACAGACAGACAGACAGGCAGACAGACATACACTTAGCCCGTCAAGCAGCCATGCAGACATACAAAGAGACAGACAGACAAGCAGGCAGAGAAATAGACAGACAAGCAGGCAAACATACAAACAGACAGACAGAAAGAAAGACAGACAGACAGACAGACAGACAGCCAGACAGCCAGACAGCCAGACAGCCAGACAGCCAGACAGCCAGACAGCCAGACAGCCAGACAGCCAGACAGCCAGACAGCCAGACAGCCAGACAGCCAGACAGCCAGACAGCCAGACAGCCAGACAGCCAGGAAGAAACACGAAATATGATTTTTGGCAAGCATTTGAACTGTTCCGTGGAGTGCTATATTATTTACACATGTTATATACATAACATTATTACAAAGGAGTCACACATACGTTAAGGTCAATTTCAATCATGGAAAATCTCTCGACGACATTGATAGGTAATTCCTATATTAATAATTGCATGTTTCATTCATAATTGATTTATTGTTTGCGTAGAGAATAAATAGTTAAGAATAATAAAGGTAAAAACATTTTTAGGCATCCCTATTTGTACCTTTTGGTGGATATTTTGCTGGGTGCCAGTGGGGTGCCAGTGGGGCGACAGTGGAGCAACAGTGGGGCAACAGTGGGACGTCAGTGGGGCGACAATGAGATTACAGTCACTGACATGCTCGACACGACACGCCGGGCATGCTCGACACGACACGTCGGACATGCTCAACACGACATGCCATGCTCGACACGACACGCCAGACGTGCTCGACACGACACGCCGGACATGCTCGACACGACGCGCCAGACATGCTCGACACGAAACGCCAGACATGCTCGACACGACACGCCAGACATGGTCGACACTCTGGACATGCTCGACACGCCGGAAATCCTCGACACGCCGGACACGCAGACAGACCAGACATGGTGCGACTGCTTGAACCCTCAGTGGGGTGACAGTGGGGCGACAGTGGGGCGACCGGAACAAAATGATTTTTGAGTTTTAAAGGTAATTCATTCTTCCACCCGCATTAACAGCGCATTAACTATAACCTCTAGTAGTATGGAAAATTATTTAAGTTTTTATTGAATCACTTTCGATTATTATAACAAGTAAAGGTACCATGGAAAATGATTTTCGAACCACGAATCAACACAAATTCTACGAAACCTCAATCTTATGTTTGTATGCCCAATATTTCGACCTATATCTTGATGTATGTGTGTTAGTGTCTATTGTACCATAGTATACATGATACTACGTCATGAACATGAAAAATCTGTGTTTCTTCCAGACAGCCAGACAGCCAGACAGCCAGACAGCCAGACAGCCAGACAGCCAGACAGCCAGACAGACAGACAGACAGACAGGCAGACAGGCAGACAGGCAGACAGGCAGACAGGCAGACAGGCAGACAGACCCCATATTTTAATAATAGATGTGTTCTCTTACTCCAGTGAAGGATTTGATTGAGATGGCTTTGAAGTTACAGGTCTTTGAAATGATTCCTTTTCAAAACGATGAAATGTTATCAAAGTGACACTTTTCTTCAAAGGAAACTTCACCTCTACAACATCTGCTGAAGATCTTACCAACACCTATCTGGCTTGATTGTCTCATGTCAGAACTCTGAACCACAAATTGTCACGACCCAAGAAATGATGTGTTTTCAATTTTATCTCTTCCGTCCATCTTGGACTTCTTCTCAGGGATCCAAAGGCAAGAGTAAGAAAAATTGGGGGTCAAAAGAGAGGCATGATGGAATTATTGAGAGAAACAAGAAGTATATTCTTTTGATAAGTTAATTATATTATTATTGCATAACTCAATTATATGAGCGGAACAGATCAAACAAAAGACATTGAGCACATAACTTGCAGTCAAAGATGCGCTGATGTTAGTCTAAAGAAAAAGACACCATTTCTATTAACGAATGACAGACCCAGTCAAAGAGGGAAATAGTAGCCCTCCATCTGAACTGCCCTCTTTCTGTGGCCCAGGAAAGACTTGCCAAAACCGTAGAGTTTCATCTCCTGCACCCGTCACAATAGTAGAGCCATCAGGGGACACAGATAAGTAAAGAACTCGGAAGGTGTGACCAGTCAGCGTTGCCATTTTCGTCATGGTGGGGTATTTCCATACAACTTAATGATGAATCGCAGAGCAAATAAAAAGAGCGTGTGATAAGATCAAAAAATAATAAATGAACACTTAGCATCAAATGACGCTCACTTACCAATCTGATTCAAAGAGTACCCATGAGTGCTTACAATCTCATTGCAATTCTTCGACCAGGCCAAGTTACAAACTTGACTTCCAGTATCTATGCAATTAATTCCTTGACCACTCAAACAGTTCGAAAAACGAATACAGCGATCAGCTGTTCCACCACCACTGGCAAGAATACCATGTTGGTGAGGTGACCAGGCAATGGCTTTCACCGCGGCAGTGTGTTCTGCAAAGGTGTGGAAAGGCTGAGTATGCTTTTTGATGTCCCATACGAGTAGTTTGTTGTCGTTGCCTCCACTCGCCAGCATCGAGCGTTCACCATACGACCACTGAAGCAAAAAAAGATGTTATGACAGAACTTATATGCCACCATACCATCCTCACCAAAAACATAGTCTCACCTTCAAACCGCAAACCTCCTGCTTATGCGCACAAAGCCTCGCCTCAAAACTCTGATCAGACCTTGGGTCCCTTAAACAAATCAAACGATCTCTACTACCACTTGCCAATAAAGTGCTTCCTCCGCCTCCAGTGGTCCCCTTCCACGCCAAAGCCCCAACCCTCGCAGAATGTCCGTTCATGGTGCGAACCAGCTTTTCGGCACAGGCATCCCATAACTGAACCTCGCCTCTAGTGGTTCCTACGGCTAGGTGTCTACCTCCGTCGCTCCACGCAACGGAAGTAACACCATCATCTGTGCTGGAGAGGTCAACAAGTTTGGTAACTTGGCTGGTAGAGGCGTACCAGAGGTAGACGGTGCTACCCAGGCCAACAGCAAGCATATTCTGTGGCCCCCAGTCGACGAGGTTTAAATAAAAATCATCTTGAAGTGAGGGAGCATCGAGGACTTTACAAGGAACTTTGGAAATTTTTCGTTGCCTTTTATCGGCGTACGATCCGAGAGTAGACCTTTGGTTCGAAGTGAGACTGACTGGCGAAAGATTGAACGCATTTACCACCGAGAAATCTCGATTGCCGCTTCCGTTTCGGTATAGCGCATTTGAATGCATTTGACGAGGACTGACAAAACGAAGATTATTACTACGTTCACGGAATGGTGTGACGATTTTCGAAGATGCCATGGTGTTCGACGGAGACTGCTGCATGGATGATTGTAATGATGGATCAAAGTTCTCTCCAAGCATTTCGGAACGGAGCAAGGCATCATACAAAAGGGGTTGGCGATTTGACGCATCGTGACGATCGGAGGTTTCGTCCGACGCAGAACCGGCGTCTTCCGAAATGGCAGGGGAAACAGCTTGTCCATCAGTTCGAGTGTCTACAGTCGTATCTGCGACAGGTCCAGCTCGTCCCATGAGAGTCGCTCCGAAACTCGGAGCAGGGTTCAGATCCTCCGTATTGGGAGCAACCCGCGGACGGCTTCCTGACATTGGCCTCGGGACATGATTGCTACCTCCGCCGACATTCCCCACCGGCAAACTAAACGATAAATTACTCGAAGCCCGGGAAGGAATAAAACGATCCCCCGCCCCCTCATCGTGACCGGATAGCAAACCTGCAGCGCTGCTGGGAGAGGAGGCCACCGAAGAGGCAGAGACTATGGGGTTGGATAAATTTTCGGACATGGGTGATGCAAGTCCAGTGATGTGCCCTCTACGTCGAGGGGAATTGAGAAAGGTTGAAATGTTGCTATTATTGCCGCTATTGGTGCTGGCGATGCTGCCTTCTCTGCTATCGACGGGATTGAACGCGGAATTACTCGTCCATATACGTGATTGGTGAGAGGAGGCCGGAGAGGGAGGAAGTCTCCTTGGAGATGCGGAGTTCATCGATCTTCGGGGAGTGCTATGCTCTCCATCTTCCATGACGACATCATCATTCGATGCAAACAAATTTCGTTTTACCTCTTCGTTGGATCGGGGTCCTCTGCCCACGCTTCTAGGAGACGCATGCGCGGCATTCTTTGCATTCCTAGGAGAATATGACGGAGGCAACCGCACTAGATATCGCCCATCCACTCTATCGGACTTGGGACTACATAATCTGGGACTCGGCGAATGCCGAGGAGAACGACTGGACCTCCCGCTGCTGGGGGTGGAAGGTCCCCAGTAAGCGTTGTGATTATTGGAAAGGGGATAACTGTTCCGAAACTGTCGTGAGGAGATGGTAGAGGAAGGCGTGCCACATGGGTTGTTGGGTTCGTTGTCGATAAAATCGAATGTGAATTTATGAGGTTCGGACAATTCAGTTTCCATGGGAATTACGGTTTGGTTTTGGTTGTTCCGGTGAAGAAGTTGCTCGGGCATTTTCGAAGGGGTTGAAGAGGAGTGACTAATGATATTGCTACGGATAAAGAAACAGGGGAGATTGAGCGAGAAAAAAATGGTGAGCATAAAGCGAAGTGCACAAGACAGATTATTTTTTTTGAAACTTGACGAAAATCTGCCAAGACCATGTGCTCTTAATCACATCACATCCGCAAAAAGCACGAACGTAATTGCCAGCGAACAAAAATGACCGAGATCACTGACCTATCAGTGCTTAAGTCTGTCTTGGTGCGCTTAGGAGGCAAAATAAAAGAGACGCGTTTCTCTTGTTGTTCGTATGCGTGTTGCTGATGCGATTCGACTCCCTCGGCAATCCCTCTTTTCATTCGCGTACACCCGATTGACCGGGTTGCTTCTTGGGTTGACTGTGAATTGCTGTTTGTGGTTAGGATTATATCCAATCGATGATAGGCCAACGACGTCAAGTGCTAAGATCGGGGTACCTGACAGGATTTTTTGTCCACGATTCAAAAAAGAGGAGGCAACGAAGGGCGATGTCAGGATTCAGAATAAATTTAGTGCGTAAACAAGTAAGCTCGAGGCGACGACGGCACCTAGGAACTTCAAGCGACGGACTCACGAAATACAACAACTCGATTGCGAAAGCAGTAAAAACTCACGAGTTGTGCACACAAAAGTGAATGAGAAATGCGACAGCTCTCGAACACAGAAGGCAGTGCACGAGCCGTGCAGAGAATGACCGAGTTAATCGTTCCGAAATCACCACTGCCGTCGATACGAGTAAACGTACGTGATCTATAAAATGAAACTGATCATGTCGGTAGGGTATTGTGAGAGGTATTGTTATACGACGGTACAATTGTTAACAGAAAATAATAATAGGTTTGGGAGTGCATTCACGTTTGTCTCGGTCGAAATTCATTACCGCAAATTCAGCAAGAGCAAGAAGACGAGGGGAAAAGAGCGGGCCCTGATTGGATTGAGAGCAGTTTTGTCATAGTTTTGAGTCTAGGTTATGAGACCTAGGAGCCATTATAAAAATCATGGGTATACTGTGAACGGAAATGTTGGCGATGACCGCTTCTGCTCGAAGCGTTGTGGACCTTCCTCATCCGTTGAGTGGGCAAGAACAAGAAACTATGGTATTGTACCATACCGCTAATTTTCAATTTCCTACATTAACGGCGTTGAGGGAATTTAAGTGTTGTGTGAAAATAGCACAATTTTTTACTAGACACTAAAATTACTGTGATAGCTCTTACACAGTTTTAGAGGTACTATACTTAATTTCTCTACAAACATTCAAGTTCTCGACAAATCATACCACTACCCACGGAATAAAATCATCAACATCCACCAACTGTGACACAGCAGTGGTGAGCCAGCTTTCACCTTGTTCACTATGGTATGGTACTTAGCAGCGGTGCGTTGCTTGGCAGCACCATTTTTAGTCACATGGTGTTGTCAGTTGTGTTGGTGTGACTGAATTGGTGCGCCAGCGAAAAGAATCCGTTATTTTCACATCATGTGGTTATTTTCACATTTTGAAAATAACGTTAACTGTAGAAAATAACGTAGTCGTGAGAATATTACGTAATATTTTATCTTATTTTCTCACGACAACGTTATTTTCTCACGACTACGTTATTTTCACAACACCATAGTAAATAAGATGGTAAAATATTGTTATTTTCTCACGACTAGGTTATTTTCTCACGACTACGTTATTTTCAAATTGTGAAAATGACGCGAGCTTTTGAAAATAACGCGAGCTTGTGAAAATAACAGCCTAGATGACGTTATTTTCACAAGAAAGAGTCATTCACGAAGGTAACACGTGTTTCCAAAAAGACTGCCTAGCTCGCTGATGATCTCAGTCGCACCTTCTCAGCGTCTCAAAAACTTATCCATTTTGGTCACGACCTCACACAGCATGGGA
>JABMIG010000301.1:0-164019 GCA_013187285.1 Cyclotella cryptica
CTGACCTAAGCCAGTTGGATGTGAAAATATTAAATGTGTAGAAATGAAAATGGTAGGATGTGTTGGCAATTGATGAATTGAGAGAATTATGAGCTTAAAATTTTTACTCAAAAATGATAATTGATGATCATCAATTATCATGGGTTTATCATGTAATTTACATGATAATTGCTGGGCTGTAGTATTGTGTCTACAGAGGTTCTACAGAGCACCACTGAGCTGGAATTAACTCCTATGTGGGATTTTACATGGTCCTGGTATGCTGCCAGGATTTCTTGATGTGGTGCGATGAGATCTGTTCAAGTTGAACAGTCAAATCTTTCAGATCTGTTCATAGTTGAGTCAATCAACATTTTTCCGAACGGTCTGGCCGCCGTCCGTCGTTCGATCGGGTCTGGCCGTCGTCCGTCATCTGTTGGACAAGTTCCACATGGCGGTGGTCATTTTATTGGTTGTGGATCATGATGTTCACATGATCCTACTTTTATTTGGTCCTGGGTTTGATTCCCAGGCCAGATAGCATCGTTTCAGGCCAGTGTGATCCTTGGCCTATGTCACCTCTCAAAAAATGGTGTGAATTAGGGGTGATTGGAAAAGTTAACCTCATGGGAGAAAAACCGCGAGGGGAGATGAAGTGACTACGCTGTTTGGGTAAGACTTAGGTGGAGAGGGAGACAGATATGGGTTTAACATGTTTTTAACTTTAACATGTTTTTAACTTTCAAAGTAAGGTGTTACTCTCCTAATGTTTAATCTGCTCTTTTTTTGTTCTTCGTTGAACCCTAATTGTACCATTTGTATGAACTGATGTGATAGTCCAAGGATCACGCGTTCAAAGCGGCTTTCTGACTTCGGAGGATACCGTCTCCCGTAGCAGTACTTTATCACCGACCTTGTAATCCCAGTCCTTGCGTGTTCTGTTTTCACGCTCCAGTATTGAAGATCGGTCTGTCTCTGCGTTGCCTGTAGTCTCCTATTTTGTTCCAGTCAGCTAGGAAGGGAATGTCGAACAGCATGTCCCGACCAAAAATTGCTGCTCCTGGAGAGGCTTTAAGCACTGTATGGTAGGTAGAGCGAATGGCCCATGCCACATTAGTTAGGAATGTGTCAATGTCACTGTCATCTACTGAGTCGGCCTTATCGATTTCAGCAGTGGGGAGCATCGCCATGATTATTTGATGCACTCGCTCCAGTATTGCATTAGACTGAGGTTCTTGACACTGGTCGCTTACGCTTTATGCCACTTTATGCCATATGTGTCACATAGGGCCTCAAGGTTGAAGTTTAAATTCGCCTTCCGTTGTCATATATTACATGTTGACAACGTGGGTACCGACTGAACCAGGTCTTGTTCACCAAGGTACTAATTGTGGCTGACGATTTATCAAAATATGGTACCTTTGGCGTATTATATGCTGAGATGCCCTGCCCTTAGCCCCGTGTGCCGTGGGAATGGTAGGTTTGTCTACCACCGGCAGTTCTACGATTTCGAGCCAACTAGTTGCTGGGTCTATCATAGTCAGACACATAAAGTCAATTTCTGTCTTATCTTTTCCTTTGAGAGTGTATGGTCCAATGAGATCAAAACAAAGCCGCCCTCCCAAGGATTTCGTGATCACCAGTTTGGTAGGTATACTTGCCATACTTGTGCTTGTGTCGTTTATTGACTTGGCATTTGTGACAGTTTTGACATATTTTTGGACGGTAGTTCTCATACCTGTCCAGTACATCGCAGCCCTGCCGTCTCCTCAAGACGAGTTGCTCCAGGGTGTTGAAGGTAATGGTGGTACCAACTTATGGCTCTATGACGGCAGAGCTGTAGAAAGGAACATTGCTGTGCCTTTACACAGCACCTGTGTGTTTTCCACCAAGCATGGTGTACTTTTTATCACTAGCCAATTTTTGAATGCTGGGATCAGAGAGCTGAGCCTCCACAATCTCATTGACTGATGAGAGGATAAATTACCTCCCCTCTTCACTGCGCCATTAGCAAACACTAAGTTCATGGAGTCTTGGTGTATTGCTGGCTGCTGTGATGTGGTGTGGGATGCATAGTCGGCACCAACACTGTGTGAAAGTCATCCAGGTGTCCCTCTGATTGTGGACAGGGTTGTAGAACGAGAGAGATTTCCTTACACAGTTACAGTATTGTGGGATGCCTTTGATGTGACATTATATTCCGGGCCATATTCCTCTATGTAAAGTAACCTCCACCGATATACTCTGTCTGAGGTGAGGCCAAGGGCATCTTGGATACGATTTTTATGGTCATGTAGACCTTTATCTTTTGCCCCACAGCATGCCTTTGAACTCTTTTAAAAAAGTTTCTACTATGGCTAAGAGTTCTATTTCTGTTACACTGTATTTTTGTTGCGTCTCAGAGAGAGTTTTCTGCTGAAGAACGAATATTGGCCTATTCTGCTGTGTGATCACTACGCCCATCTGTTTTGATGAGGCATCCAGTGTAGATTTCAAACTCTTTGGAGTTAATCAGGGTTAGGCCAAGGCAACGTCTTTTGCAATGACTGCCTTTACCGCGAATGCTTTTTGATGTACCTCATCCCAATGCCAAGGGACCTTCCTGGTCTTCAAGGCTCTGGTGACTTTGGTATGACCACACTCTCCCTACCAGTGAGGTGAGTGAGGCTGAGCATGTCGCTGCGGCTTAGCCCAAGATCTCGGGTAGTATTGGACCATTCCAAGAAATCTACGGAGGTCTTTGACTCCAGTTGGCGGTGTTAGTGCGAGGATTGCCTGTACCTTTTTGTTGTGGTTTAATACCATCTGTAGTGAGCACATATCCCAAGTCACTCTGTTTCTGTGGCACAGAATTTTGATTTTCGGGCATTTATCTTTAGACCCGCGGCCTGCAACCTGGTCAGGACCTGCCTTAGTTTCTGTAGGTGGTCGTCCAGGCTGGCCCTTGTGATGCAAAGTAGGTCATCCAAGGTACGTTCTTACGAACTCAAGGGCTACCATTAGTTCTGACATCTTTGCCTGAAAAATGTCAGGTGAACCTGCAATGCCCATTGGTAGTCTGAGCGTAAGAGTACCTTTCCCCCGGGAAATATGATGGTGCCAGATTTTGGATGCGTCAGGATCCAATCTAATGGTGTAGTAACCCATATTTAAGTCTAGGGCTGTAGCAAAAGTAAATCCTTCTAACTCTTGCAGAACTGTGCTGATTTTGGGTATTGGGAATGGCTTCCTAACTAGCCTTTTATTGACTTCCCTAAAATCACTGATCATGCGCGCACAGTTTGGTCTGTTTTGGGTATTATGAATGACGGAGAAGCCCCATTCCTGACGGTGGCTGAAAATCCATACCACCCCAGTTCACACAATCTGTTTTAATTCTTTGATCGTTGTTTCCTTTCTTATTTTTGGAACTGGATATGGCCTGCCATGATATGGTTTAGCACCTTCCTTTTAGTTCAAAGGAGACAGGCTCTGTTCTCCAATCACCTAGTGTCCCATCGAACAGTTCCTCAAATTCCTTGCAGTAACTCCAGTAACTTGTTCTTGTGCCTGGAGACTGAGGTGTGGTCCAGTGGCATCTACCACTGCTTGGAGGTCTGCCTTTTCATAATTAGCATCCAGGATTTCGACTACCCTTTGTGTGGCCTTTTGGTGCTCACTGGCTCTTGTGCCATGCTGTTGTTTACAGCCCAGGCTTTTTCTATCTTGGTGCTGGCTAGACTATTGATGTTTCTCATTGGCAACATGATTTCATCAATTGTAATTTGTTTTGTTCAAAAGTCCAGAACAATTCCTAACTCTTTCATGGTTTTACAACCAAGAATGACTGGTCATACACTGGCTTATGGTCATCTTTCTTTTATCATACTCTACTATGTCAGGGGTAACAGTGTATTCCCGACTATTAGTAGTATTCAAAAACTTCAAAGTGACCTTGCTCCCTTCCTTTAGTGAGGAAGCTCCCATCTCGATGCGATATGCCACGAGTGGCACCTGCCTAGTCAAGTAGGGAAAATGCATGGGCGTTCCTTTTCATGGAACCAAAGATCACCATCAGAACCACTGTCTAGCAGTACCTTAATGGTGTTGTCACTGGTGCAACGCCTGCTAGGATGCTCGGATTTTCCTACGGGCTCGACTTTCGCTCCATACTTCACCTTTGCCACTACTGCAGTGACACGCCCTTCCAAGTCTGGTAGGGTTGACGCATCATCAGGTGTCTGTTCGGACTCTTGTGTGACGTCATTGTTCTTACTTGCTTGTGCCTTTGATTGGTTTGCTGCAAGATCATCTTGTGTTGGCAAAAGCATGTGTTCGGAGTTAACTAATTCCGATGTTGTCTTTTTAAGACTTTGTTGTTTTGGGTCGCTTCTAGCGTCCATAATTTCAGTATTCAAATTTGAATTTGACAGTAGACTATCAGTAGCTTTATTCGGACAAGGGGTAGTGTATTTGTCTAACTGAGTACTATTTGTTAAAATACTTTGACTACAGTTGCGCCCCCATGTGCTACTGGACCCGCCCTGGTCAGGTGGAGTCAGAGTCACTGCTGTCACTGTCATAATCACGCTTGCGCTTCTTGGAGCTCTTCTTAAGCCTTTTGTTTGCTTTCTCAAGTTTTTCAACCTTTGCAGAAAGCTGAGCAAATGCACTAGCGGTTTTCTTATCAAGGGCTGTGCTTCCATGCTTGCCCTTGCCGAATCCCTTCTTGGGTTTACCGTCCTTCTCATACTTGCGACAGTCGGACGTGTTGTGCGTTGCATGTGCGCCCCCATGCTTCTTGCATAAGGCACAATGCCTTGCCATCTTGCGAACCTTCTTGGGAATAGGTTCATTGAACGACACCATTTTCCTCTTGTTGGACTCGCTGGGATTCGACTTGCCCTTCTTTGCGGACTGATCACGCTCTGTCGGGAAAGCCTTCTCGATCTTCTCGAGGTCATCAAGCAGGTCACGAACGCACTGCGGTACGGTTTCGGCCTTTAGCTCATACTGAGCCTGCCAGGTCCCAGGGCACATACGAAGGATATGGCCTGCAAGATTGGCATCGTCAATGGGCCCAACCTTCTTGGTTGCCGGGGTTGCCCGATTGCTCTGGTAGAGACAGGGCAATAGTTCCAGGTAGTCGTTTAGCTGCTGGACGCGCTGCACAAACTGCCTGATGGGCACACGGTTGGGCTTCTTGAGGCCATTACTAATGTTATACCTCTCTGCTTTGGCTGCATCATTTCTGAACACCGTAAGCAGATGGAACATGACACACTCCATGAAGGAGGCCCATGTCTTGCTCCTAGGGGTGTTGTGAACATTGCCCCTCAAGTCCTTCCATGGACTGCAGTCGATCTGCTCTGCCAGGATTTTACTCCATGGCTGCCTTGCTTCTTCCGAGAGGAAGTTGGAGTAGAGCTGAAAGATCTGGTTAGCGACCTGCTCCACTGCACTCTTCGCCTTGGTTTGGGCTTCAGTAGCCTTGTCAATAGCCTTGGAGAGGGCAGAGTCATCCCTGACTTCGCCTTCTGTGAGGTCGCGACTCAATACCGCTTCCTCTAGCTTCTCTGTGCACTCCTTCTCAGCCCTAACAAGTCGTTCATAGGCCTCTTGTAGGCCTTTTGCCTTAATGGCTGCGATCGCTTGTTGGACGTGCACTAGGAACTTCTCTGGGGTACCGCGTGACCACACGGACACCCTTAGCTCCACCTTGGTGGGTAGGGTGAGCTTGATCGTGGCAGTTGATTCAACTGCCTCTTGTAGGTCATCCTTCTCTGGAATGTAGGGGATGGGTGGTTTTACCCGACCGCTTCCACGCTCACACTCTTGGGGCTTGAGTCCATCTGGGACTGCCTTGCTCATCTTGAGGTTATCAAGGGCTCTTCCAAGAGGGGTCCCAACAAACAGGGCCTTGAAAAACTCTTTGGCGCACTTGTAGCGGGACAACGTGATGGTACGTTGGTCTCGCTGGTTGGGCGTAGATACACTCTGCCTCTATGATGAAGAAGGCTGACTGAGTATGGGTACGACGTGGAGAAAAAAAATCCTTACCTCGTCGTCCCAAGAATGATTGTTCTGCAGTGAAGACAAGCAGTAACTCAATGGATTATAGATGGCTCTGCGTGGGAAGGTCTCACGCCACGGCTATCAGCTGATAGTGACCTAAGCCAGTTGGATGTGAAAATATTAATGTAGAAATGAAATGGTAGGATGTGTTGGCAATTGATGAATTGAAATTATGAGCTTAAAATCTACTCAAAAATGATAATTGATGATCATCAATTATCATGGGTTTATCATGTAATTTACATGATAATTGCGCCTCTGTAGTATTGTGTCTACAGAGGTTCTACAGAGCACCACTGAGCTGGAATTAACTCCTATGTGGGATTTTACATGGTCCTGGTATGCTGCCAGGATCTTGATGTGGTGCGATCAGATCTGTTCAAGTTGAACAGTCAAATCTTTCAGATCTGTTCAAGTTGAGCAATCAAATTTTTCGAACGGTCTGGCCGTCGTCCGTCGTTCGATCGGTCTGGCCGTCGTCCGTCATCTGTTGGACAAGTTCCACATGGCGGTGGTCATGTTATTGTGTGGATCATGATGTTCACATGATCCTACTTTTATTTGGTCCTGGGTTTGATTCCCAGGCCAGATAGCATGTTTCAGGCCAGTGTGATCCTTGGCCTATGTCACTGTCAAGGGAGAATCCACATACTCTGCAACAAAAGGAGCACAAAGAACATAGATTGAAACATCAATCTATTGAATTTTCATGCTATAGTATAACATAAATGTTGAACTGAATGAGGATCAAGTGTGCAGATAGATTATTACTCTAAAATACATTTACTTGTACCCACTGTCCAAAACTGGACCAGTCACTAGTCTGATCACTACTCCACGTCCAACCATAGAGAAAACTCTGAATAAGACAAGTTTCTTTGATGTTACATCATTGAATATTGTTTGTCATTAATTGTGAACCAGTCTCAAGTTTGCACAAAGGTCAATAGTCTAAAACCACATGTTTGTATACTTAACACAGTCATTTCAAGTCAGTCAGTAGTGCAGCTCCTCAATGATCCGGTAGTTTGAAAAAGTTCAGTTCGATTCAAAATTTTGACACAAAATTAAGTTTCAACTTAATGAATATTATCCTAAGATGATACCCAAGTTTCATGAGAGTCAGATGAATATGTTATGCATTCCTATGTTGGAATTGTCACAAGTGCATCCCCTGAGAGAGATTCAGTACGACATTCAAGGTTGTACTAAGATCATCACCTCCATCAGGGCTAACTCAGAGGTTGTACTGCTTTCCCGTTGTGCTTCGCAGTAAGGGTTTAAGTTACTATGCAAGATTATTTAAGCGATAGATTACCTGAAAAACAGGCAACTTCACTACAAATTGCTTGACTATTGACTAAGTATTGATCCTATCAATTATCAACAAAATTGAAAAAATCAAATATTGATTAAATAGTAGATATTATTGACTCCGTTGATGAAAAAGTTGATAGGAGGTCAATCTACTGACTTTTTTAGTCAACATGTAGACTGTGTGAGTCAATACTATCAACTGCTTGATATCAACCAACTATTGACCATATTACAAAGGAACTTGTATATAGTACATGTCAACCATCAATGTTTTCACCACTCCTCAATAAAAGGTTGATCGTTGGTTGACATATCAACAATTATGAAAACTAAAGTCGTAAGTATTGACTCCTGTTGACCAAAAACGTTGATAGAAGATTGACCTATCAACTCTAGCTGTTGACTTACTATCAACCGCTATTGACCAAAAAAATCAACTATCAACCAATCGCAGGAAAATTGGCAAAGTTGCCGGTCTTGCTGATATGCAGACTGTTTTTACGTCTGCTTCATCAGAAGTTGAGCAATTATGCTCATTTCAAATAAAACCGGATTGTTGAATGACAATGTTTTAATGAACAAAAAATACTTAACTTTGTCTGTCTCTTTGAATATAATGGGATCCCACTCTCAACATTTAAGATGTATTAAAAACTTGATGAAAAAGGGACAAAAGAAAGCAATCTATTGGTGAGTGCTGGCTGGGAACATGTCATATGTTTAACAATACAAAACAATGACCAAGTCATCAACAAGTTATGAACATTAAGAACCTTCACGATCCTGGGTAAACAGCTGACATATTTTCCAAAACAAGTTCGTTTGCTTTGACAGTCTTCATGCTTGGTCTCCATACAAACATGATTGTTCAAGACTTAATCATATGGATGGGCTTCGAGATGGAAGGATGTTTATGCTTATGGGTGATTCTAATTGAAGAAATGACACGTTGATCTCTGGGTGCTGCAATAGAAAGTCATCGCTCAATAAATGATATCAAGACCAAAAGTCAACTGTCGCGTAGGCTTGGTATCATAGGCTGTGATTTTGTTCCCCCAATAGAAGCACCGCAATATTGCCGAAAATTGATATTGTGCTTATTGCACCTAAAAACAGTGATTTTGTTCGTACCAATAGAGCAAGCGATAGCAAAAACTGAAAAATTTTCTATTTGACTATTGATTTAGCAAAGTCAAATTGTCGAATAGCAGGTCTATTCGACCATTTCAAATAGACGTACTATAGTCAATCGTCCAATAGCGTTTCCCGCCTTTTTCGCACCACTACCCCTGGTGTCTTACTTCCTTCTCGAGGCTTCTGACACCTTGACAATCAGTAAACGATATCAACTGTGATTTCTAAACAAGGTCGTTTAGTACTACTTTAAAACGTCAGGGGATATGAGCCCTTCTTTCCTATGTGGTCCTCAACTTGGGAAAACCTGGGTCCTTGGGGCCTAATGAGAGGCCCCTTAACTGGGGACCCCTCTTTGGTCCTCGCAGAGACCTAGGACAAAGAAAACTATCACCATGGCCTTTCGGGTCTGGTCACAGAGAAATGAGCAGGAGGAAGCTCGACTGCTCAGTCCCCTGCTCCATATTCTAGGGCTCGATGGATCCTGAATTTGATGAAGAGGAGAGCACAGGAAGAGTAAATAATTAAAAGCCCAAGGGCGGGTGGTTGGGATCAAAAATAATACATCGAGGAAGCCTTCGATGGCACGGCGGATCAGACCCCAACCAAGGGGGCTCGTTTTGACGGAAGATCCCGGTGGCAACACGGTTTCAACTGTTGTTGATATTTTGTTGTGAGGAGAGCGGGTGCGTTGCTAAGCTCTCTTCACACATCACGTGTTGCACCTTTTACTTAGTGCGTAAAATTCTTGATCTTGACATGTGTGTGTCCTTCTCTAAGATTTTTAGGCACTTTGGACTCCGGGTGCCAATGACTCTGTCATCTTCTTGACACCATTTTTGCACTTAGCTCAAAACGGTGTCTTACTTCCTTCTCGAGGCTTCTGACACCTCGACAATCAGTAAACGATATCAACTGTGATTTCTAAACAAGGTCGTTTAGTACTACTTTAAAACGTCAGGGGATATGAGCCCTTCTTTCCTATGTGGTCCTCAACTTGGGAAAACCTGGGTCCTTGGGGCCTAGCAAGAGGCCCCTTAACTGGGGACCCCTCTTTGGTCCTCGCAGAGACCTAGGACAAAGAAAACTATCACCATGGCCTTTCTGGTCTGGTCACAGAGAAATGAGCAGGAGGAAGCTCGACTGCTCAGTCCCCAGCTCCATATTCTAGGGCTCGATGGATCCTGAATTCGATGAAGAGGAGAGCACAGGAAGAGTAAATAATTAACCCCCGTCTTAGACTTTACAGGGACTGGCTGAATCTCAACAGCCCCTTTATAGAGTCTTGTACTCTCGTGTATACCTGCCTCATAGGTAGTCTGGGTTCTGAACCCCGTGCAGCTTCCTTCCTCCTCCAGCGTCCAATCAATTCAATGGTTGGCCCCGGCACTCCCCGGTTCGTGGCCTCGGTTGTGGCTCCACTCCTTGGGGATTGGCAAAAGCTGAAGTCATTCAAATCGGCCATGTCACTCAATATTGAATTGTCAACCGTCCTGGCCCGACTTAGAAAGTCGAGCAAAAGAGGATCCCACTCTCCAAACGGTTTGCGGGTGCCGTCTTCAGGGGTGAATAGCCACCCGGAATCCCTTTTCTCATCAGGAGTCTCCGTCTTAAGAGTCTTCCTACCCATCGGAGATTTGGAAGGTTAGAAACCGTTTGAACCGCAAGAGGGAGACAATGCCAATGTAGCCCCGTCTCCCCTTTAAATCTTCCGTGCAACGTGATCATCATGTAAGGAGTTGGCTGCACTGTAGTACATTCCAACCACGTTTGAAGCATCCCTTTGAGGGAGATCAAAGAGATCTCCTCTCCTCTTAGAGCTAAACCAAAGGAAATGAGGAGGGCAGCGGCGAATTCCTCTAAAACGGCCCGGGACGGGTCGTCCGAGCAGTTCTGCCAGTCTTCCTCGACTTCGCGTAGTATAGCGTGAAGCATCGGGGAAGATAGAGCTTCGTTTTGTTTTCGCATTCTCTCCCATACGCAGCTGTGCGCCTTGCTTGAAGCGGACAAACCATTCTCCTGCGGTGGGACAGGCAGTCGCGTGTAACTTGCGCTCGTCCTTGGCGTAGAGAGATTCGGAGGCATATGCTTCTCCCGCGTGATATACGTTTGCATACCATGTGGGGGTTTTCCACATGTCTTGGAATTGGAGGTGACAAGCATACAAGCCTGGCCGGAGGGATGCCAGTACGGTCACGAGGGCCACACCCATGCCGACTTGGTCCACGACTTCCGTGGAGCCCAAAGGGGGCATTAGGTTTTTGAGATTGAAGCGGTTCATTGCCATTTCGTAATCCAAGAACATTCTGCGCCTGTTGAGGGCAACCGTTGACGGTCGTCGGGCCAAAAGAATGTCCAAAACGACCCGTCAAATGCACACTAGCTGGAACAGGTCCTTGGAGTCATCCCAGTTAGGGTCTCTGAGTGTGACACTACGAAAATGACATAAATCGCACTCGAAGGGGACCCCCATAAGGTGGTCCCCGTCTCGAGCTGACCGGAACTCAGGATTCTCCACCGACTCCATTGGCATGTCTTCTAGATCTTCTCCTTCATTTTCTAGAATGGGGAAAGGATCCGCTGGTGCTTGTTTGAAACAAGCCCCACACCCCACATTCCTGCACGGGGGGAAATGACCTCGCCAAAGATAAAAATTCGAGCAAAACAGCCCGTAGCCATTTTTCCTGATCTTGCCACACACCTTGCAAGTGTCATCCTGCCACGTGTATGACATGTAGAATGCACCCGGTGAGGTGTTGTAACACGCGCAACCGCAAGATGACGTCGTTAAGTTTTGGGGAGGATGAATGACCCTTGTAAAAGGTCCCTTCGAACGGTTGATTATCGGTGATCACGAACACTTCCGTGTGGTCTAGGGCGCCCGTCTCTGCCATGTCTTGAAGGCGGGACACAAGGTTGTCTGCCTCCCGGAAATTAGAAGTTTGGTCGGAGAGTTCTCGAGTATGATTTCCGGCCTCGTAACGGATGGCGTTGTTATCCCAAAGGGCTGAGCCAAACCCCGCTCCGCTTGCATCGCCCATGAGGTAAAGAGCGGAAGTTTGAGAAGCTCGAGCTTGGACGACCACTGGTTTCGTTCCTCCGAACAGAGTGAGTAGCGACTCGACGTCAAAACGTAACCGGGGGACAGGGACTACCTGCTCCGGGGGTGATGGGTCCTCTTGGTGAGAGTGAGAAGATTCCAGTTCGTCGATCCAACGTTCGAACTCCCATTCCCATACCAACAAGTTGCCTGGCGGGTTTGGGTTTCTTTACAACGTAGCCTTTCTTTTCGCGCCCCCTTCTCCAACTGTCAATCGTGAGATGGAGCCCCTTGATGTAAGGGTCTGCCCAGGTGTAGGTCCGAGAGATGTAAACTAGAAAACCTTGAATTTGTTCCAAACGTAGTTTGGGGAGGGAGTCCTCTGAATTCAAAAACTGGTTTAGTTCACGAACCACGCTTTGAGTTTTTTCCCATTTCTCCTGGGAGACAGTGAGAAGGATTTGGGTTTGAGAGTGGATCACGCTCCCGGCAGTGGGTCCAGGGGTAGTTGTAGGCTTGGTGCGTTTATGGGATGCGTCCTGCATTCCCAGCCAGTCGATGTGCAAGCAGAAGCGACGAGTGGTGTTCCAGCAGGCCCGCTGGTTGTGCCCCATATGTCTGCCGTCATCGACGTAGACCGAAGAGTCACTGGCTATTTTACCATCGCTTTGAGCCTTGTATACGTAAGGCATGGACGGAGTGTAGTTGAAAGATCCCGGGAGGTTGAGGACAACTTGAGCCCAATGATACGGGTTGCTTGGGTCTAGACGATTCCCCATGGCCAGGATCTTCCCTTTAACTCCCATTTGAATGGAGCACCCTGGAGAGTCGCGCTGGCCAAAGTAGTTTCTGCAAAAGCGCTCCCATCTCGTGATTCTTTCCCTCTCCCAGTCTTCCTTGGTCTGGAGATGAGTGGTATCAACTCCAGCGAACGGTCGAAGAGTCGGGTGGAGAAGGAAATTATAAAACATTTCCTGAAAATCACTGTCCGATTGGTAATAATTCACATCAAGGCTTCTTAGCAAGTTAACTACCGTGGGGAGGCTGAAGTGGAGGGAAAAGAGGCAGTCGGTTAGTCCACACGAAGACCCGTTAAAAACTACCCTCACATCCGAAGGCCCTTTTGGGACATAGAAATAGGGAATGAGACTCACGGCTCTCCAACCTCTAAGTAATTCCTTTCGCGGAGCTTGTTGAGCTTGCTTCTAACTAAAACTCCGTCGGCTTCTGTCTTGGGGGAAGGCTGAGGCCTGCGATACGGTGTGGGTTGCTTGACCCAGAGATGGGGCTGCCCATCTCGAGCGTAAACCCGAAAAGGAGGCGGCCATCGCCAGAAGAGAAGGCGGGAGCCCCCGTCCCATTCCCACCACGATGATTTGCCGACATAATTTACACAGTCTCTGGCCGCGTCGACGTCCTTCTGAGCCTCCTGGGACTTCCAATAGATCTTCCATATACTTTGGTAGGCTCTTCGAGACTCGGGGGTCCAGTGATACGAGTAGCCGAGTGAACCGTTGGGGAGGGTAGTAGGTGAGAGTTTGAGTTTAAACGGTGAAATCTTACGTAGGAGAGACTCCCTGAGATTTCCTGGGAGGCGATCCCGCTGGTCCTTCCAAAAGGATCTCAAAACATTCTTCTTCCACCGGATGAGTCCTGCTGACCTCCAGTGATTGAGGGAAACCTTCCACAATGGGGACAAAGTAGTAAACCCAGGGGGTAGGTTCTCTCTGAACATCTGGTCCCACAAGACAAAGGGGATGTCGGCGTCGTCCGCATTCTGTCCATCCTGCTTGATGAGGAGAGTAGGGTTGGGAGCCGCTGCCCTGGATGTGATCGCAAGAGTGGGGGTGTCGAGACTACAGGCTGCGGTGACAGGAGACTCTTGGTGGTCTTCCTTTTGAACGGACTGTGGGAGCCGTCAATCTGGGGTAGAGAGGGACTCCTGACGGTCTCACTCTTGACAGGACTGTGGGAGCCACTCCAGAGGACGGGCTGCGGTGACAGGAGACTCTTGGTGGTCTTCTTTTTGAACGGACTGTGGGAGCCGTCGATCTGGGGTAGAGAGGGACTCCTGACGGTCTCCCTCTTGACAGGACTGTGGGAGCGGCTCCAGAGGACTCAAAGTCTCGACCTTGTGGTGTTTGGCCAGGGGAAGAGAAAAACGGGAATCTTTGTTTGCGCCGAGACGAGGGCGTTTCGGCGAGGAGAAAAAACGGAACCCCCCGGCAAGTAATGAGAAAGGAGAAGTTCAGCGCCCGCATGTAAAAGTTTCCCAGGCGGGGCCGAAAAGAGAGAACGGGTGAAATCGGTGAACTTGATGGGGAGGTCCCAGAGGGCCCTGAGCTCAAGAGATGAAAGGGGTCGAGTAGTCCATTTGGAAGTGGTGAACACGCAAGGGGCAATAACCGAGCACGTGGGGCATAACGAGGGGAAAAGGCCCTAGGGAAGAAGGTGTCCGCCAGAGAAGCAAACCTTGCAGGTTGGCGTGGCGTCAGAGGAGGGGGTGGGCGGCAGAGCCGGACACCAAACTATCGAGTGAGCTTAGCACCAGGCGCCACGGTTGGAGTGGGTAGTCCGGTGTGGGTTGGCGACATATGGCCTCCAAGGTGAGGTGAGGAGGGAGCAAAATACCCACCGTCCCCCGAGCGTCAGTGGAACTGCCCACAGGCGGGTGATGAAGGGAAACCGTCGACGAAAACCAACCTGGAGGAGATGGGAGGGTCGTGCCGGGGGAGACATCAACCACGTGAGGGACGACCCACCAAGTCCAATATGATGGTGAGGTCATAGGAGGGAGGCAGTCCGAACTGGCGAATACGATATCAGGTAGAGCCTGCGGGTGTGACAGGCACATTCTGGAAGTCAGTACCGGCACCCCTTCCCAATAAGACAAAAAAACTGCAGCAAATTCAGAGGATCTAATCCGAATTCGCAAGGGTTCAAAACCCAACGCAGGCCCAACATATAACCAAGGTGAAGGATGATTCAGTCGGATTTCACACCGTCCGGAGGAGGGACGGATAG
The DNA here is from genome assembly GCA_013187285.1 of Cyclotella cryptica. NCBI lineage: Eukaryota > Bacillariophyta > Thalassiosirophyceae > Thalassiosirales > Thalassiosiraceae > Cyclotella > Cyclotella cryptica. The sequence goes on from JABMIG010000301.1 coordinate 14,549, forward strand.
ATAGGCGCCCTGAGACGAGCCCCAAAGCGGCTCGAGGGAGTGAGCGGGCTGGGCGCCTGCCAGATCCTAACAAGAGAGAAGGAGGACCGAGGAGTAAGCCGGAAGGAGGTAGAAGGGTGGGAGGAAATAGACCCGCTGCCGTGGCTTGGGCGGACGCGGGGCAAAGGAGTCAAGTGTCATCTTTGCCTTCTCCCCGCCGGTTCTGGCGAGGAGGTCGAGGGGGTGCCGGCTGCTTGGCCCTTGTTGGCTGCAGAGAGAGCCTTGTCAGCAGTGGCTTTAGCCAATTTTGCCATTGCGACCGCCTGGGAAACCGCTTCCAAACTTTACGTGAGTTTCTTCTCGAGGGCAACCACAGTCTGTTTTGGGGCGGCGTTCCTGCCCAAGTAATCCAGGACTTTTGGTTGTACTTCTGGATGGCCTTCAAAGCCGTGGTCTTTAAAGGCCTTCATCACTGCATGATGTTGGATGCCGGCCCACAACACGAGGGCGTTGAGGGTGAACGGATCTTCCGTGGAAGCTGCTCGAGCACAGGCTGAGGCAACGGATAACTTGTTGAAAAGCACGCGAGAAAGAATCTTGGTCAGGTCCCAGACGGACTGCTGCTGTTCTTTAGTGAAGCAGGGGCCTTGGAAAGTATTGATCAAGGTTCGAAGGTAGAACGTCGAAGTTTTACTGAACCATCTCTCCATAAACAAAAGAGATGTAGAGAGCATCTCCAGGAAGACCATAGTGGCGGTCAAGTGGCCCTCGCATGTGGACTTAATAAGAGCTTCGAGAGTGGGGTTAGAAGATTTCAACGCTTGGAGAGCCTGGGGGACGAGGCGTGATATACCGTCTTGCTTGTCCCATGCTTGGAATGAGGACATGGCCGTCATTGGGTCCACGTTCGAGGGGTCATTGTTGGCCTCCTTCCCATTTTTTACTAACCAGGAGGGAGTTCGCGATTTGAAGGAAGCAAGGACCCTTGACTGGGACGAAGTCTTCCCAGTCTTGTGCTGGGTGACCTCCTCATCGTTTGAGTCCTTTTCGGTGATCACTTCGCTGCCCAAAGCTTGGAGGAGGGAGTTTAACATGGTAACACACTGATAAACAGCGATGCTTCCCTTTTGTGGGCAGTGCTTGGCAAGGAAACTCTTGCAGTCTTCTAGGTTACGAAAACTAATGCCTCCGAACGTGACCTCCACCTTTCGTTCCAGAGAAGAAACTGTGGCTTTCAGGGCTCCTATTTCTGAGTGAAAGAGGGCCAGTGGTACGAAATTGCGAGAGAGTTCGCTGGGTTCGGACGCAGAGGGAGGGTTCCGTTTACTGAGCACCTGTACCATGTGCAACAGCTCGAAGAGACCCCTTCGAAGACCTTCCTGGTTGGTCCGGAGGCGGCTTATGTCGGCTTTGAAGCCCTCCCGTGACGGAGGGCCGAAAGATACCGCTGGCGCAAAAGCACGGTAGAGTGGTTTCCCACTTGTTGTTCCAACAACAAATGTTCCCTGTCGATGGAGGCCATGCGGGTTCCCAGATGCCCAATTCCGGCTCTGAGGGAGGTGTGGGGGGAGTCTTTGGGCACTTCTCCCACTACAGCTTCGAGAGTGTAAAGGCGTTGCTCGTTCTCTACTAAATGATCTTCCAATGCGAGGAGGGCTTCTCCCTGCCTCTTCTGGCCTGACGGGAGATTCGAGAGCCCTTCTAGGAGAAGTGAAGTCACCCACGGCTTTTTGCGGCCGGACTTGAAACCGTCCCCAAACAAACCTTCGTTGGCCGCGACGAGGGCATCAACGTCGTCGACGTCACGCTTACAATCTTCCCTAGGTTGGGAGAAGTTTTCTGACGACATCCTCAACAGAGAGGCCCACGTGTAGACGTTAGCGAGTTGATCTCTGTAACATTGTATGATGGGGCAGACATCTCCTATTTCCGCAGGGAGATGCGGGGAGACGTGAACGGTGTCGGAAGACCCTTGAGCGTGACGGATGAAATAAGCTCGGTGAGGCTTGGCAAGGTCCAAAACCTTCCAAGCTTTCTTGTTAATGTGACCTCATACCGAGCACTCCTCACGAGAGCGGATACACATTCCCGACTCATCCTTGCCCACTCTACCACCACAGATAGACGTTTCTTCTCCGTCAAAACGGAACAAACCGCACGCTCCTGACTTGGGAGGTTTCTTCCTCATGAGCTCCAGTAATTCGTCTCGATTTGGATGGTTTTTAAACGAGGTCGAAAACCTGGTATCTGCGCTCGAAGGCTTGGCTACTTGAGGGGTGTAAACAGGCTTGGCGTCGTCAGCCAGGGAATCATACCAAGGACGGGACTAGAAGGGGCCAAGAAACCAGTTGAACCCAATGCTAGTTCCGGATCCCTGTCGACTTCCATGAGGGAGCGTGAAAGGGCAGATAAACGCCCGGTGACATCATCAATGGCAACGGGCTCAACACCCACCCACGAGGTAGGAGTGGGTGGTACCCCCCCGGGAACAACAGACAAATCAACAACAGGCAAAGCGTGGGCCACGGACTCACCGTCCTGCGACGCGCGACCGATGGAGGGAGGGGACGACGAGGCATGCGAGGGGCCTCCCCCAATGGCGGCGGCGATGGCACTAAACTGGCGCGGCGTGAACGCGGGGAGGTCGTCGGACATCCGCGCTGAGAACGTCGCAGAATCGAGAGGTGGGAAAATAATACGTCGAGGAAGCCTTCGATGGCACGGTGGATCAGACCCCAACCAAGGGGGCTCATTTTGACCAAAAATCCCGGTGGCAACACGGTTTCAACTGTTGTTGATGTTTTGTTGTGAGGAGAGCAGGTGCGTTGCTAAGCTCTCTTCACACATCACGTGTTGCACCTTTTACTTAGTGCGTAAAATTCTTGATCATGACATGTGCGTGTCCTTCTCTAAGATTTTTAGGCACTTTGGACTCCGGGTGCCAATGACTCTGTCATCTTCTTGACACCATCTTTGCACTTAGCTCGAAACGGTATACTTATGAAAAAATTTTAGAAGTTATCCTATCCCTTTTTCACAAAAATGAACTTTTATCAAAGAAAATCCTTGGTGAGGCTGTTTTAGTGGCGATGGGAAGATCGCGATTACTGCAACTTCGTGGAAAACCTGTTTTTTGGCAATAAAATGTATCCAAGTAACACCAAGTGGTCTTTTTTTCTCGGAACGGAGGAAAAATTCTCCGCCCGACACCAGAGAAGACTCTGAGAATCCACGACTACCTGGCTTCGGTGAAACCGAGTGACACCAAGTGAAACCGAGTGAAACTGAGTGACGCCAAAGTGAAATCGAGTGACACCAAGTGACACCAAGTGACACCAAGTGAAACCGAGTGACACCAAGTGAAACAGAGTGACACCAAGTGAAACCGAGTAACGTAACTCCGAGTCCAAGTGACACCAAGTAAAACAAAAGACTTGAAATATGTAAGAACAGTGTAATGGTTATCTAAATAAGTCAAATTTTGACGAAACGTGTGACACCAAGTAAAACGGAGTGACACCAAGCGACACCAAGTGAAACCGAGTGACACCACGTGAAACCAAGTGACACCACGTGAAACCGAGTGACACCGAGTGACGTGACACCGAGTCCAAGTGACACCAAGTGAAACCGAGTGACACCAAGTGAAACGGAGTGACACCAAGTGAAACCGAGTGACACCAAGTGAAACCAAGTCACTCGGTTACGCGAACAAGTAAGGCCAAGTTGGAGAAATGGACTAATTTTTAAATTTTCCTTATCCCGAAGTACCCGAGCGTGACACCGGGTCACACTGAGTCCGTGGTTTTCCAGGAAGTTGCTGTATTGGCCAGTTCGCTAACCGGGGCAGTCTCGATTTTACAACAAAATCATGACTTCCATTCAATAGAGAAAAAATAGGTGTTATCACTAGAATAGCTATTTGCTATTCTCCGAACAAAATCACAGCCTAAGATCGTTTCAGCATCAATTGGTGAAATAATAGGAACTACTTTAAAAATTAAGTCTTACTATGTGCAAACACATTCTTCATTTCAATCCTCGGCTAACGACTTCAAATAAGTCATTTGAAATAGGCTTCAACTTGGACAACTTTTCTAACTCTCCCTTCATCAAAGCACCCCTAATAACATAACACAGTCATGGAACTAAGGCATCATGATCATGAAACATAAATACTCAAGAAGAAAAGACCTTACCTTTCTTTACCATAACGCCTCCACTGAATCAAACCTCCACCCATACGAGAGGACATCTGTGGATTTAGCTTGTCCACCTCTGTCGGTAAAATGTATAGAAGGCGTCGAAACTTGTTTTGTTAGAGAGTTGACAACCATGCAGATAGGGTATTGGCATGACATGAGATTCATCGTACCGGCAACCATCCTAGCCAGGAATCGGTATCCCTCTCCATCTTGAGCATGGAAATGGGCAGCATTCATGGAAAATGCAGATACCAAGGAACGACACCTGTTCGGATTGGAAAGTGTAAAGTCAGGATGGTCAACCAAGGTCTTGACTCTATCTAAAACGTCTGGAAGATCAGCCAATGCTTGAGCAGAAAACCACTTATTCAAAACCAACGGATCTCCAGCGGCATCATCGTAAAACTTCTGCAATGCACCCTCGCGACGGGAGACGACATCTTGTTCTCCGTCCATGGAAACAAGGCAAGATAGTGCAGAATACTTGTCCGTCATTCCGTTGGCGGCCTGAAACTGTGAAAATGCAAGTTTGGATGCGACCTCACGTTCTTCACAAGTGTCCTTAATGCAACAAAGGTAATCAAGTAAAACATTTCGAAGTCTACGTTGACCAATGGACACTGCATCAAGCTGGATGTCAGAGGTGTTGATACTTTGCATTGCCACGGTAAGCTCATCATACTTGGCACGAATTTCAGAATAGAACTTTCTTGCAATCGTTTTCTTCACATTACCTCTCGCAGCATGCAAAGCCACAGGATCGACAACGTCCAACTCTTCTGCCAACGTAGATTCAGGTGGCAAACTTAGAGCATATGCCTGAATGGAATAGTCTACAGAATCCATACCAAGTGTCCGACCAAAGGCCTCGAATACGTACTCAAGTGTGCGCAATGACTCCTCCTGGCGCATAGTTTGAAAGATGAGAGAGGTCATGAGCTTCTGGCCTGCTTCCCAGCGATTGAATCCATCCGTATCACGGGCAGCCAAGAAGGCCCAGTTCTTTTCCTCGTCAGCGGAAGCATCCCCAACACTTCCTTTCGTCGATCGAACAAGTTTCACTGGAGCAGAAAATCCTCGCAGCACAGATGGAACAACATCACCATCCAGCCCAGTGAACTGGAATGTTTGCACTTTTTCCTTCAAATTCAATACCTGTGTTGGTGAAACCTCTTCTCCTGACACTTTGTCTAATAAGCCCACTGATACTGGAATATGGAGTGGATCAGGGTTGTTGCTCTCCTGGCTAAAGGTTAAATAGAATGTCTTGCTTTCGCCTTCATACTTTGAATCGTATGTCACAGTGGGTGCTGTAGTGATGAGAACGAAGTGTGAGCTGGCAAACCTCAAATTGATAGACAAAAGTGAATCATTACTCACTTCCACTGGTTGAATACCATCTAGAAAATTGACTCAAATCAACTCCATTGGCGTCTGCCATTGCTGCTAAGAAGTCATCACATGTGACTGCATTCCCATCATGTCTATAGCATGAGAAAAGTCAGAGTTATGGTACACTAGAATAGATGATGTCATCAAATTAATTAAAGACCTTCCACCCACCTTTTAAAGTACAAGTCCATTCCCTTGCGGAAGCCTTCCTTCCCGAGAAGTGTTCTGTACATTCGGACGACCTCGGCACCCTTGGAATATACTGATGCAAAAGTGAGAAGCAGTGAAATTATGACCACAAAAAATATCTCGGATAAAAATTTCTCACCAGTAGCAGTGTAAAAGTTGTCCATCGAGATGTAACTTTCTGGTCGAATGGGATGACTCATTGGCCCAGCTGTCATCAGAGAAGGAGAAAAAATTGATTTGGAAACGAAGAAGTTGACAAAAACAACGTAACAAACGTCTTTCAAGACATCCACATAATAAACTTGTTGCTTACCATCCTCCGCAAACTGCCTGGCCCTCAAAGCACTGACGTCTTCTATTCTTTTCACTGAAGCGCTCTGCATCATATCAGCTGAAAACTCCTTTAAATAATAGACTTGTTAGCATGAAGAACATGGCGCCTAATCGAAGATCAAAGTAGTTTGATGACTCCGTACCTGATCTCGGTACACGGTTAGACCCTCTTTCAGCGTTAGCTGATTAATCCGGTTGTGAGCAATTATAATGAAAGACACACAAAACAAAGGAGAAGAGACTCATGAAACCCATACCTGGAACCAATCTCTACACAAAGATGATAATGAAACACGAAAAGCAGAGGATAAAAAGAATTGAGATCAACACCATACACTCGTAAGGATTGAGCCATAACATGTCATGGAAACATCATTTCGCTCCGTCTAACTCACCGGCATGTCACACGATTGCCTGTCCAATTATGAAAATACTCATGACCAATGACACTCTCAATCCTCTCATAATCCGTATCGGTCGCACTTTTGGGATCTGCCAGAACATACGCCGTATTAAAGACATTGAGTCCCTTGTTCTCCATGGCACCCATGTTAAAATCATTGACCGCGACAATATTGTACATCTCAAGATCGTATTCGAGCCCGAAGGTGTCTTCATCCCATTTCATACTTTTGATGAGTGAATCCATAGCATGTTGGAGTTTGGATACATTTTCAGGTTCCGAAAAAATCTCGAGGTGAACTTTCCGACCCGAAGGCTTGGTTGTATAACTGGAGGAGATTGATGATAGATTACCAGCGACGATACAAAAGAGGTAGGATGGTTTAGGGTATGGGTCCGACCAAATGGCGTAGTGTCGATCATCACCGATAGATCCATCTTCGATTCTGTTTCCATTTCCTAAGAGGACGGGGTAGTCCTTTTTGGATGCTTCGATTCGTACAGAGGAGAAGACTGCCATGTTGTCCGGACGGTCTGGGTAGTATGTCTAGAGAACAACGGGATACATGACAAATTGTCAATCATCACCGAACAACGATGCCAAATGAATAAAAATATGGAAACTATCCACAATCTCACTGCATCACACTCACAATCCTCCTGAACCCCATAGCCTCACACTGCGTACAATACATTGTCCCACTCTTGTAAAGGCCACTCAATTGTGTATTTTCCTCGGGGCAAATCTTGACCTTAGTCACGATGGTAGCTTGTTGCTTGCTTCCAATGGGAGGGAGTAGAGAGGAGGGAATGACAAGTCCATCGGGTGTCAGTTTGTATTCACTTGAAGAGAGGGGCTTGGAGTTGAGTGATATGGAAAGGAGAGTCAGCGCATCGGATTCTCCATCAAGAAGGAGGTCATTGTTGCCTGCGCACATCACACCGTCGCATTCAAGAAATAGGTGAATGCTTGGCGAGGCAAATTACTGGACACAAAACTAAATCTACCGCACTCGTTCGAGTGGAACTCACCATCTCCTCCATCCACACCGCCAACAACAGTCAAGGTGCTCTCCACGATCGTCTCCCCCTCGCGAATGTCGAAATTCATTTCCACGTTCTCAACGCGATACGGGAGAGGCCTGTACGACGTCCTCAGTATTTCTTTCGGCGCCACGCTCTCCTCCGTGGCAGTGCTCATCGCCAGCGACGAAGGAGACAACGAAGAGGAGAAGACGGCGCCCCCTCCTCGAATGGACAGGGGACACCATGTCTCACGGCGATCATGTTTCGTTACGCCAAAAACGGACTTGGGGCTGAGCGAGTGGGAAGAACGGAGGGCAGGGAAGGCCCGCGGCCGTGCTGCACTAGTGGAAAATGCTGCGACGGGAGGTGGGGGGAGAACCGAGAGGGAGGCGAGGAAGGTCGACTTGACAAGGCGACAGAATTGCATGGTGTTACTTGTTTTTGTGGTATTGTACCTGCTGATTGGAAGATATCACTGACAATGTCATGGCGATGTGGATGCAAAACTACCCATGGTACCGTACAATACTAGTGTTGGTAGAAGAGATCTCAAGTATTATGACGTAAATGCTGACGTTATGAGATGACGAATTCTGGAACAAGGTGGAATGCAATTGAATTACGAATTCCCGGTAACAGCCACTGCAAGATGTTTTAGCCTTCATGACAGCGTCATGGTTGTGCAAGGACTTTATATTTGATGGGGAGTAATTCATCAGCACAATGGTTTCTGGCACCAGTACAAATTTCGATTGAAGTGGGACACAATGCTGATTTAATAGAGTGAAATAGGATGTGACATGTCAACTGTGTTGAATCGGAGGGTGGTTCCCTTTGTGTACCATATGTTATTAGATAAGTCAAACAAATTATGCTGATGTCATTGATTTGTGTTATTAGACAACAAAGTTGTGCACTGTCAATGCACGTATTAATTATGCTTTGACCACATTGGTTGATATATCATAGCCAGGGTATTACTATTGCTGATAAATGCCTGGAAACCCCCACACAAGCTTCCGCTGCTGGCTCCGCCTTCCACCTTCAACACAAAAAATCCCCCAACATTTGATACTCCTACGTTATTTTTGCAAATAGATGGGGAACAACTCCAGCAAGATTTGTTAGTAACAATGGTAGTACTGAAGCAAAAGGCCTATGGTGTAAATATATTAACATGTCCAAAGCAGCTTTTTATCAGAAAAAGACAAATTGTTAACTGGTACTGTGACAGCTTCCATTATTGTGTCTGAGGTTAAAAGATGTCACTTCATCATATCATAATGTTGTTTTATTGACCTCTTTTGTAATATTTAGTATCAAGTATTGAGAGAAAATGTTTGCAGGTAGTAGGTAGTTGCATAGCACATTTTTGAAGATACCTTCAACAAGCATTGAAATAATCTAGAGTACCTACTTGTGTAAACCATTTGCACTTGTAATGTCCGAGAGCAGCAAACACTCCCTTGATGCAATTAAATATCAACTTTATCGTGAATATAGTTACAAAAATGATTAGGAAAGTATCAGGGTAAGTCAAAGTTTTTATGTATTCTATGTTATTATTATTATAATAATGCATATGAAAAGTACTAAGGTGCTGTATTAGCACTCAACATATTGTAAATTGTAAGGTCCCAGCTCCCATTTTTTCACATTTTTTAGAAAATGGGAGCTTTTTGGCATTAGTGCTCCAGCGTGTTACAGCACTCATATTTTTGTAGGAACCATGTCATATTGCCACATCTCATTGTAGTACAATATGCAAGATTGTTGTGATAATTGAGCCAGCCTCAACACATCGTCCACCACTACAATTGATGATTGCACTCTCCTCGGTCATTAATTCTGACATGTCCAATGTTGACGCCCCCCCTCTGTCACTGTGGTCAGTGTCCACAACAATAGTACTGCCCAGACAATCATTGACACCAGTGCCACATCCAATCTAACGGCCCCTTCCAACACTGACACCACCGATTGTGTTGTAGGGCAGAGTCCTGTCATCAACACACAAGATGAAGGTACACCTCTTGTCCAGACAAAGGGGGGGGGGGGGGGGGGGGGGGGGGGGGGGGGGGGGGGGGGGGGGGGGGGGGGGGGGGGGGGGGGGGGGGGGGGGGGGGGGGGGGGGGGGGGGGGGGGGGGGGGGGGGGGGGGGGGGGGGGGGGGGGGGGGGGGGGAAAGGGGGGGGGGGGGGGGGGGGGGGGGGGGGGGGGGGGGGGGGGGGGGGGGGGGGGGGCTCCCCAAATTTGGGGTGACAAGTCCATCCAGCTCACAGAAATTGGGAGCCACAGAGGTGCCTCTCAGATTTTTCAAAACATGTCTGACCGGGGAAATGTGTGAAAACTTAAAATTGGGGAGCACTTTTTACGGGAAGCGTCATTAAGAGTTGTCGTTGGGGAAAAATCTACAAAAAATAAAAAGTGCACATAGTTGAGTGCTAATGCAGCCCCTAATGCTCAACCCTTGCACATATTGTTTGAGAAACATGAGTATGTTCACATATCACTATGTGGTTTTGTTATTTGTGGGGTACATGATGTTGAACATATAGACTATATCGGTCAGTTCAGCTGTTCACCCATTATAACTACTGTAGCAAGGCTCTGTTGATACTGAGATATTAATATGCTTCAGTTAGAGCTAAGCATTGTGACACATACAACAACACAAACAAACACAAAGTCACATTGAACTAAAATAACAGTACTGAACAATCAAGTCTTGTTTGTTAACCAATAGTATGTCTAGTCCACTTAACAATAATAGAGACAATATCAAACACATGACACCTCCTTGTGTAAGAAGATGGCAAGAGATGTGCAAGACCACTCTCATCTGCTTCATCTCTTCTGTTGAGGTGAAAGCCAGGAAGCTCTTGACAATCAACACCACAATCAATCAAGCAGATTATGCCAGTGGTTGGCAAGGAGCGGGGACTTCCTAATTGAATAATAGCAAGCTGCTCAAAATACAACATAATAAAGGAAAAGCCAAAACTCTCATCTCACATTTTCCTATTGTTTTGGGGGATCAAAGGTGGGTTATAAAGATTATCTCTAAGGGCTGCAATATTCCTAACTATGGCATTGTCAGTGAGTATGTATTTAAGTAAAAATAATAAATAATGACATCAAAGTAAATGTGGATGTTACATTCTTGAACTTTGGTTTTGTGACCACTATTTGTTTATGTTGTTCACAATGGGACAGCAGTGGCATCATCGCTGCAACCATTAAGGATGTCATGGACTTGTGATAATAATATTCATCAAAATCAAATCAAAACAGCAAGGAAAATTGGATATGCATTTTGTCTCACCTTGAGTGGGCAGTCCCTGTTTTGTATATTGCAGCAGCAGGGCAAGGTTCCTTGTGGGGATGCAAAAACAGCATAATAGTCCTTGTGGGGGATGCAGTAACAACAGTTGCACCGGCAGTTCATGATAATCTATTGAAAAATTGCATCATAAAATCAAAAGAAAAAGTAAGAATATATATAAGGTGTGCACTGGTATTAACAAAAATATTTGAATTTATATAATCGTTTTTCTAATTGGAATTCAAATAATTAGAAATTCCTCATAGATCTTAATTTCATGACTTTCTTGACAGGCTCTGTATGAGATAACGCTGAGGAGAAGTGTTAAGGGACAAAGACCAATCTCATCGCAAAGAAGGATGTTGAGCACAATTAAGACCGTAAAACCTAATTTATGCAGATCCGATTTTTTAGGATGACTGCGGACAATAGTATTAGCTATTTTGAATCAATTATCTTTTCTGGCAAACAGGAGTTCAAGGTATGTGAATATTACCCCTGAAAAGCTGAACTTTCTCATACTTCAATGATATGCAGCACTTCATGTATGATTAAGATCCTTGTTTTGGTTTTTCTCACCGAACATTAGAGATAACATAGAAAAATGGCTGGGAAAATAATTCCACACAAACTAGGTTGCGCAGTCTTGGGTATTACATCTGATAGTTTCTTAACAGCTAACATGATGAGATCACCAAACAAGTGCAGATGTTGATGTAGAGATTGGCTGACCAATCAGCAATATCCCCATACAAAATATGCTTTTTTGAGTGATAAAGAGATGGATATTGTGTGGGGCATATTATATTCGGTGCTTGAAAAGGTAGGCAACATCCTTAGTGAAAATTGGATCCTACTCAAACAGATTTGGCTTCCATTGCAGTTCAACTTCAACCGAATGTTCTAACCGAATTTGAAGTGGTCTTGGTCAATGTGAGTATGACAACTCCAGTGAATCTGAGATCAGGTCATATTTGTTTGATGGAAGATGGCTTATGAATTGCAACTGCAGAAATTGTTCTAATAGTGATGCAATCAAGATTGTGTAGTGTTTGAGGGAAAGATGCAAATGGATTGAGGTAATGTGAAGTGATGTGAAGTGATGTGAATATTCAAGGAATATTGACTGCAGCGATGTGAGCTGGCATTGTTAGGTCCGTCAACATTGACAAATCTAGGTGTTTCATCAAAGACGACAAATCACAAATCACTTGAGTAAGGGTAACATCAACATCAATCTGGATCATGTCACAATTCATGGACAAGAATTATTATGATGAGAAATGGAGAGAGAAAGGGGGCATTGTAATTGTATTGTTGAAGTGAAAATAGACATGCGGGGACTCACAGCTGTAAATCCATGTTGTGCTGTCACAACAATGAGTCAAATTCAGACAATATAGCTGACTAATATCGATGCTCCATGGATTTTGATTGGTGCTATTGCGATAACAGTCTAGTTTTTAATCTACACTGTTTCAAGACATCCCAACTAGTATTGTACTGGTTGAAGCAATCGAACTATATGGTGATTTTAGTCTACACAGTTTGAAGACATCCCTTATGGTATTATGGTACTGGTGGAAGTAATCAAAGTATATGGCGATTGTTTATTTCGCTGATTTTTACTTGTGTAAACTACCCTGAGTCTTCTGTTAGCTTCCGGCATGAATTTGACATTAACATACACAAATCACCTATAAGAGCTGTCACATTCGCGTGACGAGACATCATCACGGTCTATTCTGGATTCTACGCATCGTACTTAGACAAATCATCGGCCCACCACACTACCCGATCTCCGTCGTCGAAAACCATGCATCGTCTCGTCACAGCCGGGCGATCACGGCTCACCCGCCCGACGGGCCCAACTCGTCGCCTCCACCTAACTCCCCGCGAAACCGACCACCTCCTCCTCCACAACGCCGGCCGCCTCGCGCAGCATCGCCTCGCTCGCGGCCTGAAACTCAACGTCGTGGAAAGCCGAGCGCTGATCGCCATGCAGATGATGGAGCTCATCCGCAACGGCAGCCAGCGCACCGTGGGCGATATTCAGCGGGACGGACGCATCTCCACGCTCATGTCCATCGGGGGTCAGCTGCTCGGCCGGAATCAGGTGATGGCGCACGTGCCGCAGTTGGTGCGTGAGGTGCAAATCGAGGCGACGTTTCCCGATGGGACCAAGTTGCTCACGATTCATGATCCTATTGGGAACGAGGACGGTGATTTGGCATTGGCGCTGGAGGGGAGCTTTTTGCCCGTGCCGGATGTGAGCGTGTTCAAGACTGAGGCTGACGCTGATCGAGAGGAGGAAGGCTCGATGTGTCCCGGGCAGGTGTTGGTGTCGCCTTCTTTGGGGGAGATTGAGATTAACAAGCCCGCTGATCTCTCCCCGGAAGAGGGAGAGTCGTCGTTGCCTCATTTGATCGAGATCCCCGTGACTAATACGGGAGACCGTCCCATTCAGTGAGTGTTCCTTCTGGCATTCGTTGTCTTTGGTTCTTTTCGTCAATCTTTCATTGTCAGCAGAAACCGACTCACAATCCCTCTTCTCGTTGCGTTTTCAATTTCTTTGCCGCACAAAATCGACAGAGTCGGCTCTCATTATCCCTTTCTAGAAACCAACCCAGCACTCCAGTTCGACCGCCGTCTCTCTTTGGGAAGAAGACTCAACGTCCCCTCCGGGGCATCTGTCCGATTCGAACCGGGCGAAACCAAAACCGTCACACTCGTACAGTTGGGAGGGAAGCAAAATGTGGTATGTGGCAATGGATTGACGGGCGGGATTGCCACTCCCGACAAATGGCCAGACATTGAACGAAAGATGGATGGGAAATTCGGCAATGCTCCACTGCAGGGAGTTCAAGTCCCCGAAGGCAAACCATACACCATCTCGCGCTTGGCCTATGCCGATGCCTACGGTCCCACCACTGGAGACCGGATTTTACTAGGCGACACTTCCCTCTTGGCCCGAATTGAAAAAGATCACACCCACTACGGAGATGAATGTAAATTCGGTGGAGGCAAGAGTTTAAGAGAGGGTATGGGACAAATGACCAGTGTTTCTGCCTCGTTAGCATTGGACACGGTCATCACCAATGCGATTATCGTCGATGCAAAGTTGGGTATTGTTAAGGCTGATATTGGGATCAAGGGGAATAAAATACACAAGTAAGTTTGCTTTGTTACACGGTCCTCTGCGTCTCTTTCACCATGTTTCACCTGACGTCGTGCCTCCCTTCATCTGCCCCTGTTCCTTTTTTCGCAGCATTGGCAAAGCAGGAAATCCCGACACCATGAATAATGTCACTCTCACGCCAGGAAAAGAAATGATTGTTGGACCAACCACAGATGTTATTGCTGGAGAAAAAATGATTGTTACTGCAGGAGGAGTGGATACGCATATTCATTTCATTTGTCCCCAGCAATGTGATGAGGCGATTGCAAGCGGTGTGACAACAATGTTTGGTGGCGGCACGGGCCCTAGTGCGGGCACGAGTGCAACTAGTGAGTTGTTTGTCGTGTGTGCGTGTCAATTTTCAGGCAACTTTTATGACTGAGCATCCATGTTCTGTCCACCTCATCATTTGTTTGTAGCATGCACTCCTGGTCCGGGTCATGTAGAAATGATGCTTCGCGCCACAGATGACTTACCCTTGAATTTCGGGTTTAGCGGAAAGGGCAATACGAGCGATGCCAACAGTTTAAAGGACGTATTACGTGCCGGTGCGGCGGGATTTAAGCTTCATGAGGACTGGGGTACTGTATGTCAAATTTTCTTCCTTTTTCTGCAATTGAAGTAGTATCATCACTCATTACGATTTTCTCTCGCACTGCGATGTTATCCACAGACACCTTCGGCGATTGATGCTTGTTTAAAATTAGCTGACGAACATGATGTTCAAATTACAATTCATACAGATACGTTAAATGAAAGCGGCTATGTGGATGACACACTACGAGCGATTGGCGGAAGGACCATTCATGCTTATCATACCGAAGGAGCGGGAGGAGGCCGTAAGTACACGCCTAGACTGTTCTTTCTTTCATCCTTCCATGCTAACATCCTGCATGTACCATATCTAAATCAGATGCCCCCGACATTATGAAGATTGTCAAGGAGGGAAATGTGTTGCCAAGTTCGACGAATCCAACAAGGCCGTTTACAAGAAATACTATTGATGAGCACTTGGATATGGTGAGACTTCGCTCTGTTACATTTTTGCACTTGATCACAGAGCGTCGATACAACTTACGAATTTGTTGTCTATTCCTTGCAGCTCATGGTTTGTCACCATTTGGACCCATCTATTCCCGAGGATGTGGCGGTAAGCTCAGCAGTGATGTCGTTTTACTATCTCTATACTCGAAGGATGCCAATTTAAGAACGTTACTGTTTTTCTCCCTTCACCCACTATCCAATATGTATAGTTTGCCGAATCCCGCATCAGACCTGAAACGATAGCTGCTGAGGACATCCTTCATGACCTTGGTGCTCTCTCCATGATTTCTTCCGACTCTCAAGCCATGGGTCGCGTAGGTGAAGTCATCACTCGTACTTGGCAAACTGCAGGTAAGCAGTAACTGTGATGCCTCCGTATCCTCGTTTCTGAACATCAAGAATCATTCGTTATCTTTCATGGCGAAATTGCAGATAAAATGAAAAAGCAACTTGGACCGTTGGAGGAGGATGCCTCTAAGGCTAACCCGGATGGCCCCGATGATAACGAGCGCATCCTTCGCTATGTTGCAAAATATACAATTAACCCGGCGATCGCTCATGGAATGTCCCATTTGATAGGCTCGGTGGAGCCTGGCAAGCTCGCGGATCTCGTGTTGTGGAAAACATCGACATTTGGAGCAAAACCCGAAATGGTTAGTCGACCAAGTCCATTTCACTTCTCGAACCCAACAAGAGTGATTAACGTAGCCATTTTTAACTCTTTCAGGTAATCAAAGGTGGAACGATCGCTTGGGCGCAGATGGGTGACCCCAATGCAAGTATTCCAACTCCTCAGCCTGTTTATATGAGGCCGATGTTTGGTGCAAGACCACGTGTTGCTGGTGATGGAGGTGGCACATGCATCGCCTGTAAGTGTCCGTCTGTGACGTTCTCATGCGTTAGCATTTCACATTAACCTAGTTTTTTCGTTTTCGCTGTCTTGTTCGCAGTTGTCTCAGAGATGGCCGTTGCTTCTGGTGTCCGAGACCGTCTCTCTTTGGGGAAAGAAGTGGCAGCGGTGGTGGGGACGCGAAATGTTAGCAAGGCAGATATGGTAAGAAATTATTCAACACCAGATGTAAGTATTAATCCAGAGACGTTTGAGGTGGTCGCTGATGGAAAGCGGCTTTGGTGTGATCCATTGGACAAGGTTCCTTTGGCTCAAAGATACTTCTTCTTTTAGAAGAAGTCTAGGAAATCGATTTTTTTACTGTCTCATGTGGTTCATTTGTGACAGTTCTGTGCAGTTAGTTATTTTATCTTAACCACTTCTAAGGTGAAATCAATTCTATTCATCATGATTTATCTCGATACGATGACGTTTCAGGATCTTATCTGCCTGTTGAAATGAAATTTTATTCATTAGCTGACTGTCATTCAATAAACATACCTTTGATCTATCAATATTCCACCTGACACCGCAGCCAACACGCTTGTCATTGACATACAGACTAATGTCTACATCCCCGTCCCTGTAAATAAAAGTATGGGAAGAGAACAAATCAACATGCGATCTCAGTAAAACGAACCTTGGCATATCTAATAAAAAACAATGTTTCCGTACTCACGAATAAAAATACACGCCAACACCATTCTTCTTGTGATTTCTCCACTCTCCTTCGAAGATGTCTCCGTTTGCTATTTGCATGATCCCATGCCCATCTCGGTTGTTATTTTTCCAGTGTCCGTAGTATATTCCTGCTCCATTATACTTCGCCACACCAAAACCTTGCTTCACTCCTTCAAACCATTCACCTCTGTATTCACTTCCATTCCTACTTCTATAAATGCCGTATCCATGTCTCAGACCAATCTTGTTGTGGTTTCCATTGAATCCTCTCTTCCCCTTTTCAAGAATTGGACTGTATTCTTCATTGTCCTCAAGTAGATTGTTCAAGAGTTCATCCATTTGTCGTTTTGTGACATCTGGGTAGAACAAGAACTTCATGTCCGTATCATTGTCAACAGCGATGGAACTGATTTCAAACATCTCAGATGATGGTTGTAAAGAAATGAATGTTCTCTCGATCCATTCGTCAATGAATGTAGCATTATTGACAGACTGATGTAATGACAAGAGAGACATGTTGAGAGTCTGATCTCTTCCACGAGGTTGCGAATCATGTTCAATTAAAGATGAGGACATCTCAGAGCGATTTGTATTCATCCTGTAGTCTCGCGAAAATCCAGACTCCTGGGAGCTCTTTGACAGTGACGCAGAGCTGGCTATCTTGCCGATATTACGTGAAGATCCACATCTGGATGTAACTGTCTTTGCGACATTTGACTTTATATCGACTGCGTCGGCGACTACTAACATCATCCGCCTAATGTCTTCTAGGTCCCTCACAAAAGTGGTTTGCGACACGCCACGACGCGAACTATGTCCTAATTCGCTCGAAGAATCAGTCTTGTTGGTTGTCGTTGTCACGATCGATGTATCCTTGATGCTAGGCTTGCCATCAGCGATCATAGGCATTGTATTAAACTCTACAACTCTAAGATCGCCCGACTGTGCATCGGTAGTCGAGACCGAGGTGGAATCAGACCATCTCTTCTCGGATTCAATCGCTCTGGCGAACGGAGATTCTATGAATCTTGCAAAAAGTGCTGGGTCTTCCAACTTAGTCTCGGTGGACAAACGCCTGCGGCATACAGTGATTTCATCTGCTGGTAGATCGTTTGGGCAGTCACCCTTCTCATCTATGCTCTTATCTCCTTGAGAGCAAAATTCCATTCTAACGCAAGACAAGTATTCTTTGTGGCATTTCTCCGTGTCAAGCAACTTGTCTGAGTCGTCACGATCTGCCTTTCTGGATGATAATGGCTCGTCCTCTCCCAAAAACAAGCTGCTGCCGAGCCTTTGAACCCCTTCTTGGAAGAACTTCCTTTGAATAAGCATGGCTCGATTGTGTGTCGCGTTTCTAACTGATTCGGATTCTGCAATCTCGTCAAACTCGCCTAGAGAAGAACCTGATGAGTCGCCGCATTCGCTGTCGTCTTCACCCATTGAGTTTCGCTTAGAGCTCGATACCGTGTGTTCCAAGTATTCTTCATCGCTATCGCTAAGGTCGTCCAGTCGGCCATCGGGTCGGCTATGCTCACTTCGATCCGCCGTCTCAGCGGCTGAGAAAATAGTATTCATGCTCATCATCATACAAGATTCTGGTGCCAATATGTTCGATGTTCTCAGAGTTTTGCAGGATGTCGTCGTTGTATCAGATAGTCGCTTGCTCATCTTCAATGCGCCGGACTCAAAAGTTGACGAAGACAACATTTCCATAGGCGGTGCTGGTTTGTGAGTTGAATCAAGAGTGCTAGTTAGATTTGACAAGACTGCTCTAGTTATCACGGCATTATCCACACTACGTGTGGTCATATGCATCTCACAACAAGAGCCAGCACACACTGTGACTTACACAGATTCCCTTTCATCATTCACCTTGAGGTTTTTATGGTAAACTCTATATGATCTCGAAATATTGAGAAAGTTCTCTCAGCAGTTTGGCAACACTGACTCCAAAGACAATCGACTGTAAACGCCAATGTTGCAAAATGGCTCTCGGCATCTCTCGGCTCTCTGTAACAAGATCTGCCCGTTCCTCTGAAAGATAATGCGGAAATCGCATCGAGCTCAGTGGAGACACTCTATGGTATTGCATTGTACAGCTACCTTTTCAGGTGTGTTGGAAAAGGTTGGAATCATCATCTGAGAAGGCGGGCCGGTGCTTCCATGTCGTGATCATCATTCGAGAATGAAAGTCATAATTATTGTTATGGTTCAACATCTTCTGTACAACACCACATCATAGGTTGCATATCGAAGTCTACCTTGTTCCCGTCGGCTATGTTCCAAGCAATGATGTTCGCTGTGACCCTGTCGTAGTTGGACTCATCTGCGTACGATGATTTTGTACAATTACTTCGTATAGTTGAATTTCTCTCTCTTCTCTCTAGAGTGGTAAAATCCGAAAGTGGTTGTAGAGTGGCTGCTTTGTTTGGTCGTATGACCGGAGAAAATAATTGGAGTTGATCACGAAGACGTCGAGGGACTGTATTAGCGCTCGATTATGTGCACATTTTTTTCATTTTTTTCACGTTTTGTCCCCTGGCGAAGATCATTTATGATGCTTCCCGTAAAATTGCCTCACAGATTTTGAGTTTTCGCACATTCCCCCCGATCTGATGTGTTTCGAAAAATCAGTGAGGCATCTCCGTGGCTCCCCGATTTCGGTGAGCTGGACGAATCGTCACGCCGAATTTGGGGAG
The DNA here is from genome assembly GCA_013187285.1 of Cyclotella cryptica. Classification (NCBI taxonomy): domain Eukaryota; phylum Bacillariophyta; class Thalassiosirophyceae; order Thalassiosirales; family Thalassiosiraceae; genus Cyclotella; species Cyclotella cryptica. The sequence continues at coordinate 33,890 of JABMIG010000301.1, forward strand.
CTTATTTTTTTTAGCCATCACCACTCGTCCGTCCGTCACCCCGAATTTGGGGAGGTTATTTTTTTTCACCCATCACCACTCGTCCGTCACATGTTAGGCCAAAAGCTAGGGAAAATGCCATTCCTTGGGAATCGCAAAAATTTTGGCGATGAGCAGTTCGAATCCTAGGGAATATTGACTTTGACTACTTTTTGCACTTTTGTAGGGAATACGCAGAACAATTCTTTGGGAATGACCGTATTATATTTGAAATGCGAGAAATATGCTATGTTGGAAGCAGATTACACGAAATATGGCGGCAAAACGCATGCAACCGCCAATTGAAGTTGTAGGTACTAATCCCTACGTAGTGTCAAATCTTTTGACGCCAGTGTTCTTATCACTACGTGACGTCACGACATTCCCAAGGAATAGCACCCCAATTACGATTCCTCAGGAATTGTACTTGCGGCAATCTACAACCAGTGACAATTCCCGAGGAATTGTAAAGTTGACATAGGCCAATTATCTACTCTAAAACAGTACTCTAAGAGTACCTGAAAGATACCCTTAATTTCTTAGGAGATGCTGGACATCCCCTAAGTTTTGCAGTCTTGCTAAATAGCAAGAATTGTTTCATTACCCAAAAATACCATTTGGGACAAGGTGCTCTGAGTCAGGAAATACTGACACAGAATCCACATCACTTGAAGATGAAGTAGAGATCCATCACTGTAAGATACAAGAGAGCTCTCACTGTGTCTTTAGCACTGAAATGTACCAGTTCTACAGGGATCTCTACATAGTTTCGTTTTGCCAAAATGAAGCATGTTTGCTTCATCATGGTTCATCATGGTGGATTGTTAATTCACAATATGATCTAAATTAACTCACAAAATAACAAAGCTGAAAAGCCCACATCAAGATTTTTAATACTTTTCAGCTTAGGTCACTATCGATCGATAACCTACTCGAGCGAATTTTTTCTGGATCGTCTGTCCAGCTCCACACTGCCTTCGACCGTCCGTCATCGTGCCGACTTACGTCAAGTCCTGCTTCGTCGCGTCTGTCTTCCGTCAGTCGGCGTTCAACGCGTCCAGGTGATCGCTAGTAGAGCCATCGTCTATTGAGCGACGGTAAGTAGTAGCGCCACGTCAGCCCTACGAAATCCCGCCGTCAAGATTCGTGAAGCGTGTCTCGTTTGAGTGCGCCCCACCACGAAGCTCCTACAAGACCCTTTTCTTAGGTACAAGTCTCGGAGCAGCCCTCTCAAGAATGGCCTCGGAGAAGATCGCGCCCATCGGGCTTAAACACCAAGAATGCGAGCGCGGAAGGGGTGGCGAGAAAGCTCCCATCCGGTATGTGCCAGACCGGGACCCAGTCCAAGCCTTGGATCTTAAGCCCGAGTCCCTCAAGTGCACCCTCGCGAATGGGTCAGAAACCCGAGTCACGGTTTGGTCGGACACGGTACCAACGAGCAGTTCATACTGCGTGAACAAGGCGTACAGTACCGCCAAGAAAATGGGGTTGATTCCGCCTGCGGCGAGGCCGAAAAGGCTTATGACTCGAAAAGGCCGCGTGGAAGGCTGTTCTCACGTGAACTTCGCCGAAGACCCCCTCTAAAACTGCTAAGGAAGTGAAGACTGCAGAGTCTCTTTCCCTAAAGGCCGACATGCTCGCCTTGAAAGCAAAAATGACCGACTTCGGCCCTAGAAGTTTTTCAACTCGCCAACCTCCTCACTGAGGAGGCACGTCAGCCCTGGGACTTAATTGTCAAGGAGCAGGCGGAGTCGGCGCCCTTTCACGACATCTTGGTCGAGAGGAAGAAGTCACCGGGCAAAGCGTCCGAGTCATTCAGGAGGTGTAATTTACTCCACCTCCAGTCTTGTTTCGCACATGGCGCTTGGCGAAAATTTGAGATTCTATATCTCCAATTGCCTCAAAAAGCCCAACAAGGTTAAGATTCGTCCAGTTTGTCCAGCGCGTCATGCAGTTGAATAACTATATCGAAGACCTCCCATGCCTGTACTACAGCCCTAGTGCTAGTGCAATGGCGCAACAGGTCTTTGCCTTCACGGATTCGAACTTGCATGCCATATCTTGCGCATGTGTCCGTTGAAGTGGCAGGATCAGTACCACTTGCTAGAGAAATGCTATCCCGAAGGGGTTAAGCCTCTATTGCTCATTCTCGGCGTATTGAGGTGGCGCACCCAGTGGATGAGAAGCAGTCAACTGCAAAGCCTGCAAAGGCCCAAGCAGCAGACCAGCCCTCCAAGAAGTTCTCGCCAAGCGCATTCCCAGGAAGCCCAGCAAGCAAGCACGCCGCGGAGTATACTCGCGTCGAGAGGAACTGCGAGCTGTGCAAAAGCATGGGGCGCACACACCACGCATAATACCGCGGAGTGTCGCCGTTACAACAAGGACGGAACTCCTACGCGGGGTACTTTCGGAGCACCAGCACGAAAGTCTCGTGAGGACAACCGCGCCAAGAAATCCTACGCACAGGTCGTAGCGAGAATGGAGAAACTTCGAGAGTCTCTCAAGAAAGCCAACAAAAAGGCAAGAAGCGTCGCCAGTCAGTCCGAAAGTGACAGCGATTCCGACTCCTCCTGAAGTGATGGGTCGGGTAGTACCGGGGAAATTCCTGTATGTAGTAAGAAAATTAAAACTAGCCATGAGTTAGAAAATTATACTACCCCTGGTCCGATTAAAACTACCAGTAATCAAAAATTTGAATTAAATCAAAAAATTTAATTAAGGATTATTCGAGTCCCTTGATGGGCGCAACTTTAAAAAGTCTCACAGACACCTCGAATCTATCCACCAATACCCAAGTAGAACCAAGCTCAGATTTGGACCCTCTACATAATACACAGCCACCACAAACACCTAGCCCACAGAACTCAGTAGATTCAGTGACAGCAGTGTTAGCTGTGCAAAAGTTAGCGACCGGAAGTCAGTCCTCGACAAAACTCAAACACTTGTCCAGGAGTCGCAAAAACAACTTCTTGAGAGTACTATTAGACACTGGTTCTGATGGTGACCTCATGTTCCATGAAAAAGGAACCAACAAACGCTTTCCCTACTTGGCTAGGCAGGTGTCAAAGTCTTGGCACACGTCGAATGGGTGCTTCCAAACCAAAGGAAGAGGCGAAGTCACACTAAAATTCGTAGACTACTCCAACAGCAAGGAATACACAGTTAAACCCGATGTTGTCGAGTATGATGGAAAAAAGATGACAAAGCCAGCGTTTGACCTCATCTTAGGTGTAAAAACACTAAGTGAGCTTGGAATTGTTCTGGATTTTCGAACAAAGGATATTACCATTGATGAGATCATTTTGCCAATGAGAGACATCAACAGTCTTGCTACCAGCTCTAAGATTGAAAAAGCTTGGTCAGTTAACCACAGCATGATTCATGAACCACGTAGTACTGAGGAAGCCACTCAGCGCGCAGTTCACATCTTAGATGCAAAATATGAAAAAGCAGACCTCCAATCAGTTGTTGACACCAACTGCCCTCACCTAAGTTTACAAGATCAAAACAAGTTGTTAGAGCTCCTCCGTAAATACGAGGACCTCTTTGATGGTACACTAGGTGATTGGAACACAGAGCCTGTCTCCTTTGAATTAAAGGAAGGTGCCAAACCATATCATGGCAGAGCTTACCCAGTACCTCACTCACTCAAAGAGACTCTCATGAAAGAGCTCAAAAGACTGTGTGACCTGGGCGTACTAGAGTGGCAGCCCGCATCTGAATGGGCTTCACCCTCATTCATAGTACCAAAGAAAGATCAGACTGTACGTTTCTTAAGTGATTTTAGAGAAGTAAACAAAAGAATAGTTAGAAAACCATTCCCGTTACCTAAAATTAGCACAGTCATGCAGGAGCTAGAAGGATTCACTTTTGCAACTGCCCTTGATTTAAACATGGGCTATTACACCATTAGGTTGGATCCAGATGCATCCAAAATCTGCACCATTATATTTCCATGGGGTAAATACTCTTACCTCAGGTTACCAATGGGTATTGCTGGTTCTCCGGACATTTTTCAATCAAAAATGGCGGAACTAATGGCCACCCTTGAGTTCGTAGAGCTTACATTGATGATCTATTATGCATCACAAAGGGAACCCTGGAAGACCACCTGGCTAAATTGGAATTGGTCCTCTCCAGACTGCAAGATGCGAACTTGAAAGTCAATGCTCGCAAATCAAACTTCTGTGCCATAGAAACAGAATATCTTGGGTACATACTCTCACGAGATGGTATAAAACCACAACCCAAGAAGGTACAGTCGATACTTGCACTGACACCGCCAAAATGTCAAAGACCTCCGTAGATTCCTTGGCATGGTCCAATACTATCGAGATCTTTGGGCAAGGCGCAGCGAAATGCTTGCCCCACTCACAAGCCTAGTCGGCGAGTGTGGTCACACCAAGAAGTCCAAACTCCTCAAGGTAAAAAAGAAACCATGGAAATGGACTAACGAACATCAAAAAGCATTCGATGATGTAAAGGCCACTATTGCAAAAGATGTGTCCTTGGCCTACCCTGATTACTCAAAAGGGTTTGAGATCTATACTGATGGATCCAAGAGACAACTTGGAGCCGTCATTACTCAGAACAACCGGCCAATAGCTTTTTCAGCAGAAAACTCTCTGTCTGTCAGCAAAAGTACAGCGTAACGAAATTGAACTTCTAGCCATTGTTGAGACACTCAAAGAGTTCAAAGGGATGCTGTGGGGCCAACAATTGTAGTCTACACAGACCACAAGAACCTCATGCAAGATGCACTCGGATTGACCTGTGACAGGGTTTACCGCTGGCGTTTACTGCTAGAGGAATATGGTCCTGAAATCGTGTACATCAAAGGAATCCACAACACAGTTGCGGATGCGATTTCACGCCTTGACTTTGGTCCAGCAGTGGACATCAAGGAAAACTGGATGACCTTCACAAAATGCTGGTGTTATTACACTATGCAATCAGAAGAGGACCCATCACCAGACAACCACTCAGACCTCATGAACTTTGTGTTTGCCAACCGCAGCGAAGAGAATGCAATATATCCCTGACAGTTCGGAGATTGCCGCAGCTCAACACACGGATAAAGCGCTGGACAAACTCAGCCTGCTTGAGAAGTACAAACCTCAGCTGGTAGAAAATGTTCAAGTACTGTGCAAAGATGGCAAGCTTGTCATCCCACAGGAACTCCAGCAGCGAGCAGTACAGTGGTACCATCACTACCTGCAGCATCCGGGGACTACTCGTCTCGAAGAGACTCTTGGCTGCGATGTATTGGAAAGGTTTGCGACGCTCTGTTCGCACCTTCGTCAAAAATTGTCATAAATGCCAAGTCAACAAACGGCGCCAACGTAAGTATGGTAAATTACCTACAAAATTGGTTGTTTCCAACCCTGGGAAGTACTCTGTGTGGACCTAATAGGACCATACACCCTAAAGGGCAAAGACGGCACTGAAATTGACTTTATGTGTGTCACAATGATAGATCCAGCAACCAGTTGGTTCGAGATTGTGGAACTACCGGTTACAGAAGTGACTTCTGTTGCTCCCACGGGTAAAAAGGGCCGCAAGGGTACTAACACACATAATAAACCTAAGGAAGCTTACTTTGATAAATCATCAGCACAGGTAGGCTCCTTAGTTAACAAGATCTGGTTTAGCCGTTACCCACGTTGTCAAGTAATCATTTACGACAATGGAAGCGAGTTCAAGCTCAATTTCGAAACCTTATGTGATTCATACGGTATCAAGCGTAAGCCAACCAGCATCAAGAACCCTCAAGCAAGCGCAATACTAGAACGGATGCATCAAGTAATCATGACAATGCTCCGTACCACTGAATTAGACATGGCCAATACAGTGACACCTAGTGACATCGCAGACTTCCTCACAGATGCTGCATGGGCCGTTCGCTCCACATACCACACAGTACTCAAAGCCTCTCCAGGTGCAGCAATATTTGGTAGGGACATGCTGTTTGACATTCCCTTCCTGGCTGACTGGAACAAAATAGGAGATCACAGGCAACGCCAAACCGATCGCAATACCGAACGTGAAAACAAGTCTCGCGTCGATTGGGATTACAAGGTTGGTGACAAAGTACTTCTTCGCAAAGAAGGTATCCTCCGCAAATCTGAAAGCAAATACCATAAAGATCCTTGGACTATATCTACAGTCCATACGAATGGTACAATCAGGGTTCACCGCGGAACAAAATCAGAACGATTGAATATTAGGAGAGTAACACCATACTTTGACACTGCAGACACTTAAAAACAAATACTGTCAGTTAATCACTCTAAAACTCCTCTCTCCACAAAACACTTACGCTTACAACCTTTACTTGTAGTCACTACAAAGTCGGAACGTCTTGTCATATACAAGTGTTTTCCATTACAACAAAAGCCTGATGTTTTTCCTTTCAATGAAAAGGTTTTTTACACGACTCACCTGATTCTCCATTCGTGGGGGCGAGTGACATAGGCCAATTATCTACTCTAAAACAGTACTCTAAGAGTACCTGAAAGATACCCTTAATTTCTTAGGAGATGCTGGACATCCCCCTAAGTTTTGCAGTCTTGCTAAATAGCAAGAATTGTTTCATTACCCAAAAATACCATTTGGGACAAGGTGCTCTGAGTCAGGAAATACTGACACAGAATCCACATCACTTGAAGATGAAGTAGAGATCCATCACTGTAAGATACAAGAGAGCTCTCACTGTGTCTTTAGCACTGAAATGTACCAGTTCTACAGGGATCTCTACATAGTTTCGTTTTGCCAAAATGAAGCATGTTTGCTTCATCATGGTTCATCATGGTGGATTGTTAATTCACAATATGATCTAAATTAACTCACAAAATAACAAAGCTGAAAGGCCCACGTCAAGATTTTTTAATACTTTTCAGCTTAGGTCAAAAGTGCAATTCCTCAGGAATTGAAATCGACCCCAATTCTTCATATTGAACTGACAAGTCATTCTATTTTGATGCCAATTTGTCAAGCTGCTGTGCGAAATTGATGCCAACCTAGAGTGACATCAACGGAAAGGGAACAGAATAATGATGTCAAACTATCGGGCTTCACACAAATCCCGGGCTAAACCACTGTTCACGAGGAATCGCACACCTCAAAATTGCGATTCCTTGTCAAAGTATGCATTTCGAGGAATAGAAATCGCCAAATTTTTTTTATACAATTCCCAAGGAATTGCATTTTCCCTAGCTTTTGGCCTAACACATCGTCTCCCACCCATCGCCACTCGTACATCACACCATCACATATTTTGCCATTCGGAGGAAGTAAATGCTCGCCGCGCGATGTCCCTTAAAAAATATGGGAGCAGTGGCGCCGTGACGCACTGGAGCACTAATACAAAAAAGGTCCCTTTTTTTCTAAAAGTGAGAAAAATGGGAATTGTGAGGTTTCAAAACGGGGAGCGCTAATACAGCGCCTCAGGCGCTGTATATCCAACATTTTTTCATACGGGGGAGTGACCTTCTCGTTTTCGAAGGCGGACTAATATCTAATATTAGATTCACCGTATGCAATGTGTTTTGTCCCGAGGATAACTTTCTTTTGGTTGCCTTTAACCAGTTTTAACCCTCCAAGTGAGATTCGTGGTAAAAGCAGCCACTGCAAGATTTTTTGTAGGGAGCTAGACAGAATGCAATTCGTAGAAACAGAGGAATTCTTAGGTTTAAAAATAAAGTGGCTTGTCTACACTTAGGCCATTCTCCAACGACTGGGTTATCTTCCTGGGTTATTATATTTTTAACCCACCCTTTTTTCATTTTTGGCAACCTATCCCCCAGACAAATTCTCATGCCAACGAAAGGGTTATATACGATCAATTTTTCCCGCAGATAAAATATGCCATCGACTGGACACACATTCTGGTACACATGTGGGGTACAACGTCGTCACTCCTCTGCCACATCTTCTCTTTCTTCTCAGTACATCATGCTCACTAACACTGCTTCTCTTGTGTAGCTCGACTCGAAATAGGAAGTGGACTGTACTTAAATAAAAAGAAACTGGTCAGTTTGGATTACAAGTTCGTTTGCCAGTTTCAGTTTACCAATTCATGGCAGTAATCGAATCAACATGAACATTCCATGGGTATACAAACTTAATGTCATCATTTGATCCTGTCATGATGTTACCTCCGTTGTCATGTTCTCCTCCGTTCTATTGGCCTTTCATAGAAAAACAAAAGAAATAATGAGAAGTCAGAAGAAGCCATTATTATTTATGCCTCCTACTTCAAACCACCACACAACAATCAACACGTCATAAGTTTGAGCTAAAGACCAACACAGCAATTAACTATATTTATACAAAGTTAATAGTTGGGATCACCTTACTCAAACTGTTGAAACGGTTGATTGTTGCATGGTGTTTTGATGTAGGAGTTTTTCATGATTTGTTTTGTGACAAAACTGTTACTCACTTACCACTGTTTGGATTGGAGGACAAGGTCGGAACTTCTCAAAAGTAGTTATCCTTCGTGGTGGGGCGGCTTGAGCATTTCCACTTCAACTTTTTTGTGTAGTCGTCCACTATACAGCAATAAAATCAGATCATCAAAAACTCCTGTTGGTTGTTGAGTTACGGTCAAAAAACCGCCAACTCGTCTGAGTCCAAAATCGCTGAAGTAGACAACGTGTTTTCATTGAGCCACTGGTGGTACAATGGGCCCAAGTTTGGTATTGTTGTCTGGTTTTGATTCAGAACTATCCAGCAAAAAAATCTCATCATCAAAACTCAGGTTGGTTGTTGAGTTACGGTCAAAAAACCGCCAACTCTCGTCCCAGTCTAAAGTTGCTGATTTAGTCAAAGTGTTTTCGTTGAGCCACTGGTGGTACAATGGACCAGAGTTTGGTATTGTTGTGTCATTTCGATTAAGAACTATTCAGCAAAAAAATCGATCGTCAAAACTCGGGTTGGTTGTTGATTTACGGTCGAAAAATAGCCAACTCTCGTCCCAGTCCAAAATCGGTAGTCAACGGGTTTTCATTGAGGCGCCAGTGGTGCAATGGGCCCGAGTTTGGTATTGTTGTGTCGTTTTGATTCAGAACTATTCAGCAAAAAAATTGATTGTCAAAACTCGGGTTGGTTGTTGAGTTAAGGTCAAAAAACGGCCAACTCTTGTCCCAGTCCAAAATCGTTAATCGACGGGTTTTCTTTGAGGCGCTAGTGGTGCAATGGGCCCGAGTTTGGTATTGTTATGTTGGTTGGGTTCGGAACTTTTCAACAAAAAAATTCGATTGTCAAAACTCTGGTTGGTTGTTGAGTTAAGGTCAAAAAACTGTTTCGGCCCCTGTGGTGGAGGGGTTCTTGAGATGTTGGATCTCTTCTGATTCGGATAAATTGCGAACCAAATGATATGGCTGAAAAAATGAGTGGCTGCGAGAACTCTCATCTGCTTTACCCCAGGAGAAATCACAAGGGGGGAAATCGACGATTAAACCTCAGCAGATTTTGATTTCCAACAGTGGGTTATCATTTTTAACCCATTTGAGTCGACTGCCCGGTCATAGGCATGATCAGAGATGGGTTAAATGTGGGTTATGAGCCCAAATAAGCGTTTAACCCAGCATATAACCCAGTCGTTGGAGAATGGCCTTAGTTGTAAATGGGTGTGGGCCTCACACGCAAACCCACCCATTTTTGAAAATACTAGCAGCCGCTTCAATTTTTTGTAGCGAGCTACCGTAATTACCGGTGTATAAGAACCACCAGTGTATAAGAACTACCACTGCAAAATGACCCATTTCGACAGACATTTTCTGTTTCAATCAATTAATGCACTATCTTTACACTAAATATTGGCTATTTAGATTCTCCTCATCGGGAACAACACGCCCATATGTTTAGGTCCACATGGGTCCCATTATTCACTGAGTTACACTACTATGACCAAAAACTCACCACACATCATGCTCACAAAAACACACACACATCACACGGACGAGCAAAGGTTGAAAGCGTACATAGTGGCTACCTCCAAGTAAATAGGGTATTTTTTTCAGATACATTTATTTTTTCATTGCGGTAGGGAGACTAACTTCATTCGTATTATAAGAACCACTTATTGTATCTTTTGAAAATGATCCGACATTTTGTGGTTCTTATACACCGGTAATTACGGTAGACAGAACACAATTAATAGAAACAGAGGACATCATAATTTTAAAATGAAGTGGTTTTTCCACAGTCCACGCTTAGTTGTAAATGGGTGCGTGCGCCACAGCCGCTTTGTGCGTGCCTCGCACACGAACATGCCTATTTTTGAAATAAGATATAATTTAAAGGTAAACAGAGGTGAAAAGATGATGTCTACCTATGTACATCAACCTGAAAAATTAATTATTTACAGGTCAGTAGGCTTGAGATTCCTGCAGAAGTACCTGTAATGGTACAAAGTGAAAAACTGTCTCACTGAAGAAGAAGAAGGAGGAGTCAAAGGAGAAAAGGGCCTCAGTTTTCAATATTACAAGCAGCCGATGCAAGATTTTTTAGCAGCAGTGGGTGCCTGCAAACTGGAAGAAATCTTGTTTCGTTAAATAAAGATTACAATGGAGGCCAGTTAGAGAGCACACTGTGCTTGCTTTGCTTGCTCCGCATGCACTAGCACAACTTTTGTATGATGACTTATCCAATTAAATAACTAACTTCAGTACTATGTCTTCATGAGCACGACTTTTGTAGTATGCGCTTTCTGATGAAATAATTTACTTCCACTGGTATTACCCAGGTGGTCGTTTTAAGCTGAAATAGACCTCTTGGGGGTCACTAATACATTTTTTGGAGTCCGCTGAAGAGTATCGCCTGCCCATTTGTAGGTATCACAATGTTGTACAGTTAAGAAGTACCATCGAATACAAAAATAAAATCTTAGAAGGTGACCACACACAAAAACAACAATATTACCTAAGCAGCTCATAAGATAGATTGAGATATATTTTTAAAAGTAAACACACATGAAAAGATAATGACTGCCCATTCATATCAAACACAAAAACATTTACAGGTACTTTCCAGAAATAAGTGTATGTTACATAAAATTGTCAATATTTTAAAAAAGTGTCTCATGAAGAAGACGAAGAAGAAGATGATGAAGATGATGAAGAAGGAGGAGGAGGGAAGAAGGAGAAAAAGAAAAACCTTGGTTGCTGATAAACTAAGATTTTTCAAGAAAAAATCTTGATAAGATATACTTTTAAAGGTAAAGAGAGATCTAAGCGTAGGTCAACCTGAAAAGTTAATTATTTACAGATAAGTTTGCTTGAGACTGCTGTGGAAGTACCTTTCATGGAAAAACATGAAAAGACTGTCTCACTGAAGGAGGAGAAGGGCAAGAAGGAGAAAAGGGGCTCAGTTTCCATTACAACTAAGATTTTGAAAAATCTTGACTAAAAATATTATCTTTTGAAACGGAGGAACTGGATTTATTTATTGTATACACTTTTTCTGACTCTAAGAAAAATACAGCAATATCCAACAAGTCCATGGGATGACACAATTCAATTATTTCAAAAGCTAAGAAACCAACCTGATGCCAGTCTACAATGCTTCTATGGTAAAACCTGGGGTATAAGATACAGTGGGGTTTATGTTATGCTAGGCTAGTTTCATTGACATTTATGTTTCTCTTATGTTTACACCTTGGGATATACATTGTCACCGACATGGATGGTTTCTCCATGTCACCTGCAACACGCCAATATTTACATGACTGCATAACTCTGCCTGGTCATCAAGACATGCCTATTTCCTGCTAAACTCACATCACACCATGTAAACAACTGTCACAAAAGATTGGAATAATCATGGAGAGTATTGTGAGCATTCAAGTCCTCCGGTCCTCCGGTTGGTTAGAAAACTGATAGGAAGAAGGCGCCATGCTCTTCCTAAAAAGAAAGGGTAAGTTGACAAAATACTGATTTGCTAGCTTTGGATTGGAAATAGAAATAGGTTACATCCCAATGTATCTTTTGTCATTCCTGTAAAGTATAAGCTGAGTTTTAGGGTACTGTATGTTCCTGATCATAGAACCACAAAGTGTTGGATTGTTTAAAATGGTACATTATCACATCCCTCACCGGAATTTTGACAGAGCGGTCAAGGTGCTGGGATATGTACTGAATTCCTACGGAGATAGAGACATTGTGTAATTCTGTCCATAACCCCAAAAAGTCATAATTTAAATTATGTCTCGAGACAGCATCATGTACAAATACTGAGTTCCTATTCATCAGAACAATTTTTTACCTCTGTTTTGCAAAAGACATTTTTGTCCTTGAGCCTTGAGTTCTGAAAGGACTGTCTCTGATTCACATTTCGAGTGTTCGCTTGTGTTCATGAATAATGTTTTTCTGCATATTTTTTATAACACTATATTTTTGTATGTGAGCAAGTGTGAATAACACCACTAACAAGTTGGTCAGAAATTCAAACTCGATGGAGTCCCTGTACTTTGTTTTATAGTTTAAATTGGGTGATTGAACAAGACTATGAACAATGCAAAAAGGACCACAAATCTAAGAGTCAGCAAGACAGGAAACTTCAATTTTTTGGCAATGGACTGATAGTTGGTCGATAGTTTTGTTTTTTGTCAATAATGGGCAATAGTACATCAACAGCACAAGTTGATAGGTCAACTTTCTATCAACTGTTTGGTCAACGCATGTCAATACTATCAACTTTTGTTTTTTTATTCATCAACATGTCTGCCAACTATAGACAAACTACCAAGAAACTATCGACACATTATGAAATGTTGGTAGTTGGTCAATAGTTGGTACATACCACCTACAACTAGCTATGTATTTTGGTCGACAGTTGGTTGATACCAGTCAGTCAATATTATGGACTCTCACAGTTGACATATTGACTTAAAAGTTGATAGATTGACCATCGATCTACTTTTTGTGGACAGGAGTCAATACTATCTACTGTTTAGTTAATAGTTGTTTTTTTCATTCCCATCAATCATGGTTGATAGGGTTGATAATTAGTTGATAGTTGACCAATTTTTAGCAAAGTTGCCTGTCTTGAAGGATTCCACAACAAGATGATTGGAAGTTGAACCCCACAGAACTGAAGCAAAGGCGGTTTTATAGGATAATCTAAAATTATAAGACAGCATTATTTGATTTTGTAGATGATTTTAATGAAAAGAGAAATGGTCACAAAATTCATAGGAAAAGTGTTAGTGTTATTAATTATTAACAAAGTGATTATAGTACATAATGCACTGGTCCTGTCTATGTAGACAGAAACCAGTGAAATTGTGTTAACTAAAATTATTTCAACTTACTTGAGTTATTGCGGACAGGAAGCAGTGAAATTAAGTGGACAGAACTGAATATTGTTTGTTGGAACTGGAGTGACTTCCCCAAGTTACAATAGTAGACGCACACAGTAACTTATACCATCATCTAACAAAACAAGCAAATCACAACATATTTCAGTCTCCCTCTTAAAATGCTATACTATTTTTATGTTACATGCCCATTTACAATTTTCCTATTTTTGTCTTCTTGAGTGTTTTCCATTCTGCTCTTCCTAAGCAGTTTAAGTATACCTGAGGATGCAGACACATACAGATAAGGTACACCCAACTCCCTGCACTTTTGGACAAGCCTAAGTATGATGCATCATCATGACCAGCCAAGTACAATTTTGCTAGCAAACTTCAAGAATTCTGGTAAGCCAACTGCAGTAACAGGGAGTTGCTAAATTTCTTATATGTCAACTACATAGGAATCTGTAGAATTGCCAATTAAACCCAGTTCCTGTTGGGCACCAATCATATACAAGGGTATGTATGGCTCTGTAGGACCCATAGAGAAAGAATATCATTATATCATGTAGGTTACAGGATAAAATCAAGATAATTGATTGACATCAACTATCATTTCACAGTAGCAATCAAAGATCATAATGTTCACTTTCATCTCATTGTTACTTTGCATACCTACACACACCCGCATGATAAGTTTTACAGTCAAGTGGGCTTAGGTCACTGTCCCCAGTGTCATTGTTCCCTCAATGGTCAACCAAACATAATATCAATCCATGCTATAACTTGTTCCTTGATGCTTTGCACCCCAAAAATCTTGGCCAAGAAGATATTTGGCTTGAATCATTTCACCAAACAATCAAAATCACTGCCTAAAACTCCATCACTCCAGACTAAAATGTAAACCACTACCTTCTTTGTGTGTTCTTGTAATCAATCCACATAAAGATGGCAATCTTGTCCAGGCTCAGTCCATACTTCTTGTTCTTTGAAATCGAGAAGACCAATAATATATGAAATCACAGCAGTGCACCAACAAGACCAATATTTTATCAAATCACAACAGTGCACCCATGTCCTCAAAACCAGTCCTGTATGCCTGTTGCACATCAAGGCATTTGGAGACAAGCAAAAATACAACAGAGCGACTGCAAAAATGGGCTTTTTTCATGATGCCTTCGCATCTGTGATCCTTACTAGATAATTAGATGAATTTGGTTTCTGAATGAAACACTGTTCTACTTATGCCACAACCCACATCAATGGCATAACATGTTGGCTAATTGGCCTTCAATTGTCTGATCACGATTCCTGCCTCTTCTCTGGTGTTGTCTCTGATTACACTACCACCCATAACACTCAAGGCACTCTATTGAAATTGGGATCTATATAAGTGTATTCACTTTCTCCTCCATAGATCCTGCAACCTGCAAAAGAAAAACATTTCATAATACATTGAAAAGTGAATCTTTGTTGAGTTCATGGGATTACTAGACTGGTCCCTCGACATGGATTTCACAAGGAAGACACAGAGACAAGCATGTCATTGTCTATCTGTCACAATCAGCATGTACTGAAATTACTGCCCACTTTCTTGCTGCCTCCAACTTAGAGTAGTGACAAACACGACTCCATACCACCCCAGGCAACCAATAGAGGCCACACCTACTCCTCTGAAAAGTTTAACTGATCAGAAACATCATGAAAATGCTATCAGTGCATTGCTGGCTCCATCAAATGGTTCGTCACTTGTACGAGACCAGATGTCACCCCCCTATGCCTATTACAAAAGCAGCCCATCTCATAAACACTATAAATTCAGTATCATATCATTGGTCTCAGATAGCTGCACAGGACCACATACTGCAGGATCACACAAATCAAGCCTTTAATGACTTCTCAAAATATTGCACCAAAGAGGCTTACACATATGCCACTCCTCTCACCCCAGAATACGCTCAACAGCTTATCAGTAAAATCAGTGGTTCCTCACCTGATGGCACACACTTGAATTATTGAAATCAAGTAGTATGTTGGGATATGTTATCTTTTGCCCAGAGAGGGCATCAGCTGGAAGTACATATTGCAACCTAAAACTGCCTCTGGCTCATGTGCAGAAAGAAGAAAATGGCTACCAACAAATGCATAACTGAGGTCATGATATGCAATGCACCCCTGTCTACAATGACAACTGTGCATGTGTTCTACGTCTTGGACAAGCAAAGGTACAAACCACACTAATCAAAAAGAAAAATATGCACACAGGACTAACCGTTTGGTCATTGGGAAGATTACTGATGTCATTGGTATCATCAAGACCAACAATCTCTTCACAAAAGAACTCAAGGATGTTGCACACTTCCATTGCTGGTGCAATGCTGTGATGGTCTGTTAATGATCTTTGAGAAATGTGTGCATTCATGTCGACAAATCATCAGAAAATTCCCGATTACATCAATGGGTCTTTGCCACCCCCAGTCACATGGGGACCCTGCTTTGACCCAAAGGTCAATGGACCATGGTTGCCAACAGCTTTACTGACTGGAGGTGACCATGATGTGGAGGAGATCCTACAGATTCCCTATGCCATCAAGGTTAGATTCCCTGCCTTGGCCCCAAATTACCTAATTTATATAGCCAAAAAATTAAGCAAACATTCTACTAAGTGTACCACTTTTGCTAACAGCCTTTCAGTTTTTTCAGGAACAGAGATATTTTGGAGATTCTGAAGATCCCTTTATCAAGTGTACCAGAAATTTGGTATTGTAACATCCCAGCGCCTGCAGCCATGTCACTTGACTCCAGCACAATGGATCCACCTTCCATCTACAATCAAATCTACCCAGAGCAGACACCTGAACTGATATCCACAACTCAAGCAGCTCTCCACACTTAGTTTTGGCTCCTGAGATGAAGGATGACTCGTTACCCAAAGGGAGATATCCAGAATTAGGAAATGATGTTCACACTGTCATGTTTTTGAGGTGCAGGATGTTCCATGCTGATGTGCAATACTCGATTATGGAGTAAACATCAATACCAATTATGTTCACAAAATCCGCTGTGCTTACATAATAATGATAATGCAACTCAGTATACTACAACCAAACTGATCAAATGATATGAGAAGAACCACATTGAAATTTTCAGGGATCAACATGCTTTTCATCCTCTCCACCTCAATTCCCAGTTGTCCCAGACATCTAACACTCTCGATTCAGGAGAGCTTATTCCATTGCCTGCTGGAGGAAGAATGTTTTCAGAAGGTGGGGTGGGTATTTCTCATTAACTATTCAGATGCACACACAGCCGAATATGGCGACGATATTGAAGACATTTTTTTTCGTTCTGATAAATAATATCTTAGCGGGCAATTAATTGACATAAAATAATAGAAAGCTGATAGAAATAGCTATACATCTGATCCCAAAAGAAAATAGCAGATGCTCTTCGCAACACACAGAAACGAAACACAATAGCATCAAAGAATATCAACCATAAACATCCCCCTTCGCCAAGCACCTCGTCACAACACTAGCCTTCGCACTCTTCACCGCCTGCCCCACCCCAATTGTCACCACAATCGCTTCTCTCCCGTCGTCCAAAACCTCCACTGGCATCTCACCCTCATTCGAATAAATCAATCGACATAACATTGTAGTTTCCCATTCAGGCGCGAAGATATGATTCGGACCGCAAGTCAAAACTAGGCCACCGGCTTCCTCCCACATGTACAGAGTTGGAATTTGTGCTTTCACCTTCTTGATTACTTCATACAGCGTGGTGGATCCTAGTAGCATATTGTCGGATTGTCCGTCATAGTAATTGTCTAAGGCGTTTTCTATGGGAGGATGAGATGGGAGGACGAAGCGTTTGCCGTCCCACGAGCAGTCAATGGCTATGGTGACTGGAGAGTTTTTGATGGAATTGATGCATGTCCAGCGGGGTTGGGAGGAAGGCTGTGTTTGACAGATTAAATGTCCCGGCATACTTGTCAGATGGAAAAATTAAAGTTATGCTACTATGATGTGTAATCTTATTTTTTGTTGGCAATAAAAGAAACACAATAAAAATTGTGGCGTCTATTTTCGATCACATGTCAGCAGCATAACTACATATAAAAAATGCAATTGCTTGAAGGACGGCAGAAGCACGATAACAGACATACTTGTTCCTTCGGAGGCAGTGACACGATGACACCATGTTCGTCAGAAAAGTCCTAAAAGAGTCCAAT
Source organism: Cyclotella cryptica (assembly GCA_013187285.1). NCBI lineage: Eukaryota > Bacillariophyta > Thalassiosirophyceae > Thalassiosirales > Thalassiosiraceae > Cyclotella > Cyclotella cryptica. The sequence continues at coordinate 51,442 of JABMIG010000301.1, forward strand.
GAAGGGTGTCAAGATACATCACTCATCTTCATTTTCTTCTTCCTGTGAATACAATTGGCTATGGTACAATACCATGCCTAACTAAAGGGAAATAACTTACATCGAATATGAAAACAGACCAATTTGATACTTTCAATAAGAACTATGTATTTTAAACCAGCTGTCGAGGCATATTGTGGGTGGGTTTGCCAAAAAGGTGAGTTATCTGCAGAAGAGAAAGCTATTCACTCCTTTTCTAGTTATGTAGTCTTTTGATTTTTTTGAGAAAGTTAAATATGTTTTCGTGCAGACTTTAGGGAAATTTACATCAAAAATGAAAGCAGACCAATTTGATACTTTCGGTAAGAACTACATATTTTAAACAGCTGTGGAGAGATATTGTGGGTGAGGTTGGCAAGAAGGTGATTTATCTGCAGAAGACAAGCTATTCAATTCCTAGTTATGTACTTTTTCATTTTTTGAGAAAGTTAAATCGTGTTTTCACACATTGTTATTAACGTACATCTTGAACTCTTTAACGTACATTTGAAAGTACACAGTACAATGAAAAGTACAGAGTACATCCGAAAGTACATAAATGTACTTTCAAATGTACATTGTTCTCTTTTATTATTTCCCGTAGAAAATATATTGATTCCCATGTGATAATGTACTTTCGGATGTACTTCGTAATTTCAAGACCGAAAGTACAAAGTACATCGGAAAGTACAAAGTACATCGGAAAGTACAAAGTACCCCATCCATTTTGTGCTTCAATCCAATTCCGAGAAAAGGGCATACACGATAAACGAAGAAAAAGTTTATCCAATCAATCGTGACGTGGTGGGAGTCGTTTGACTTTAGACAAAATTTCATTTGATATGGCGGTCCGTTATCAACAAAACCAATAGTGATGTAGAAGCATCTTTTTGCATGAGTGCTTGATGAGAGCTTGGGTACATACATTCCCTGAAGTCCTACATTGTTTTAACGTACATCTTGAACTCTTCAACGTACATTTGAAAGTACACAGTACAATCAAAAGTACACAGTACAATCAAAAGTACAGAGTACAATCGAAAGTACAGAGTACATCCAAAAGTACATAAATCTACTTTCAGATGTACTCTGTCCTCTTTAATAATTTCCCGTATATAATATATTGATTCCCACGTGATAATGTACTCTCCGATGTACTTTGCACTTTTAAAACTGAAAGTACAAAGTACATCGGAAAGTACAAAGTACATCGAAAAGTACAAAGTACACCACCCATTTCCTGTTTCAATCCAATTCCAAAAAGGGCATAAACAAAAAAGGAAAGTTCATCTAATCAATTGTGAAGAGGTGGGAACTTTTTTGACTTCAGCCAAAATTTCATATGTTATGACAGGTCGTTCAACAATGCCTCAAAACCCGTACATGATGCAGATGCGCCTTTTTGCATGAGGTGCCTGTATGAGTACTTGAGTACATACATTCCCTAAAGTCCTGACCCTAAAATGCAAGTGTGTAAGCAATTTGGAGATTTTTTTCTTTTTTCATCAGTATTCAACACAGTCTTGCCTCCTATATTTTATAGCTGCATACAATGCATTCTCATTAAAATGTGCACCCTATTCACTAAAGACCCAATGGTTGCAGTTGTGACAGATGCTGCATTTCGTAGCAACAGATGAACCAGTGGTCTGGGTTATTACCAATTGCCCTCATTCTAATGCAGGTCAGAAATGTTCGGGAATTTTTTGCAGAATGATTTTTTGGGAAAAGTTTGATGTCCAAATTGTTTGGGCATAATGCATGGTGAGTTAGAGTGAAGGATTAATTTTGACAAGTTGTTGTGGATGGCACTGTTCTCCATAGATTGCTTTTAAAGGAGCAAGAACATATTGAATACAGTATCAAAAATGCTCTGAATGGAACAGAACATGCCAGATCTGGCATAGCCAAAACAAATTCTGCAAAATCTCATTTAAGCAGGCATCATACAGCCTAGCTGTCATGAAAAATAAACATGGGGGCAGTTATATGGAATCCTGGGACTCTGTCCGACAACACACACTTTTCTAGTTGTTTCTTCTGACAGAATGGGTCAATGTTATCTAGGCATACAGCCATTAATATATCAAAAGGGTATCCTAAATTGCCTCCAATGGGGACGGACACCGTCTCTTAGTTTAGAGGCAACCATGTTTTTTACCATAATGTACATAAAATTATCAATGTCTCCATTGTGGATGAGCTCAGCGTTAAAGACAGTGGTGTTCGGAACTATGGTCCATTGTTAATCTCCCCCTTTTGCAATGTGGTTCCACAAGGTTTCCTCACATGAACTGTCTTTTACTAGTGAAATGCATGTGATTATCTTTTTTCTGTAGACTTTCCCTTCATTTTGTATTACAAAATCACAGAACCAATTGGCTCCATCATATGAAAACTTTTTTGTTTTGAAATTTCATGGATACCTTTTCTCAAAAGTGACCTAACTGGCAAAATGCTTCACCTGAAAAAAACAACTTGTTTTGTTTTGTCAGACAAAGTACCAGGTTCCATATAACTGCCTCCATACTATCCCCACCCTATTTGTCAGTCATAGGAGAAGAGCAGAGTCAGTCCATGATGCAGATCATTGTAAAGACTCTCACGGGGAAAACTATCATCATCAATATCAAACCCTCTAAGACCACATCATCAATCAACAGCATTCATCTTTGAAGAAAAACAGCTAAAAGACATCTGCAAAGTCTTTGACTATGATGTCCAAAAGGAGTCAGCATCACATCTCATATTGAGACTTTGTCAGGAAATATCCAATCAATCATTGACACTTTCAGCAAAGAAATACAACTTTGAGAACTTGATTTGTTGCAAGAGTTGCCTGCTCTCCTCCAATAACCAATAGAAGAGAGATAAAATGTGTGTATTCTTTGGAGTTCCAACCTAACAAGAAGCTAAAATAAGCTTGTTGTCAGTGGGTTGGCCATGTGGTTATTTATTGGTGATGCTTTCAGGTGACAGTGAAGTTTATTCAAGATATTTGCTCATATCCTCACTTACATCTCATCCAAGAAGATTCACTCATTGTGATTGTAAATCAAAGGTCCACAGTAACAAAGAGTTTAGTTGTAGTGTAAGCAAGTCAGCAGCATATTGTAAAGCCCTGTCTGCCATGCTACAGATCTCCACCAACGAAGCCTCAGTTCCACTATGATCACCGGTATTCAATCACAGAGCTTTCATTATCACACCTATTTCTTGGTGTTAATTATTCATCAGTTTGAGGGCATCAACGAACATGGATGGATGGGTGAACAGGGTCTGCTGTTGATGAGGCATGTTTTGATGATGAAAAACAAGAATAATAATAATAATAATAAACAGTGCTCAGGACGAACTACAAGATGAACACCATTGACACATTATTGTACCTACCAACCCGCTCCAATGGCTGCAGTTGTTGCTGCTGCTCCTCTGTGACCTTGGCGGTATTACGTGTCCCACTGCTGATCCCCCTCCTTTGTGTGCCAATGTTCCCTCTGTTGCCCATTGTGCAGAACCATCAGCTTTGGCACCAGCTGCTGCTGCTTCTGTGCATGTTACCACAGGCCGTTTGAGACATGACTTAGTCTGCAAGGGGTCTGCTTTTCAGAGCCCTTTCAAAATGCACATCATATACAGTGTTGCCCCCAATACAACATAACTTAATAAATGTGGTATGACCCGTTGTGGGCATCACCACATTCAATGCGGTGTTTAGTAACGAGTCATAACATTTCACTTTATATTCTAAAAATCACACTCACCCAGCTGTGATAGACGCTGCATGAATTCATTCTCACCTGAGAACATCTAGGGTTCAGATCCCCGGCATGGTCTTTGCATCCAAATTTTAAAACATTTTGCTCAGTCCTTATTTTTGGGGCCTCTTGTTGAGTTTGTACTTTTAGGGCCTTCTGCACGGGGGCTTTAGGGTGTATGTGATTATTTTTATCTAAAATTTTTGTGAAGGGCTGCACATATAATGCAGTGTCATTTTTGAGAGGGCACACCATATGATAAAAGGTTATGAAAACGCTCCAAATAGTCGACCCCTACACACGATACACCAGCAACACTAACATCAACACCAACACCAACACCAACAATGTAAGCTTCATTGATTTCACGTATGTGCTCTGATGACTTAGCAAAATGCTGAATGCAAAATGCATCAGGCAGAGAAAGCACTTGAAGGAGAGGAACACCAGACAGAAATGCCAATATGAGAGGAAGGAGCATATGATACAGATGCAACTTCAAATGCAGTGGATACAACAACATTATCATTTTATGAATCTTATGATAATACAAATGTTTCCCCCTCCAAAAAGATCTCTCAGGAGACAGCTCAGCTCTCTCCGCTACAAAACAATGCGGGATAGGCCCTGCCACAAGCAACAGTACTGATATAGTAGTGAATCATGCTAAATTGTATTGCAATAGGTGTTTATTGTAACAGGTCATGTATTTCAATGAAAACTACATTCAATTAGTATAGCTGTATCAACTTATGATTAACTGCTTCTATTTCTAAATTTTAGTCTCATTCTAAAGATGCCATGTAAAAATTGCTAATATAATTGATTCCAACATGTATGTTGAAAGTGTAGATACAGCTTGATTCCATCCATAGTGCATCAAACATCATCAAGTGTTGGGTGTCTTGCTTGCATTGCTGTTTGATATTCCTCTATTTTCAATTGTATGCACTGTAAAATAGGCACACATAATTTTTGCAAGTATTCATCTTCCAAATCATGAATATATTGAAATATAAGTGAGAATCGTCCCAAATTTCATTTGCAACAAAATTAGTTGACCCTCTTGTTCTTGTCCAAGCCAGACACAACCAAAGACAATCTTCAGGATGAATCATTCTTTCTTATTTTCACAATTACTCTATCATCACAAATAATGAAAGATGAATATTTGCCAAAAAAATTCATGTGATGACACATCAGAACCAATCAATTTAATCATATTGCCTAATCATCTCTAGATTGCAGCAAACACCACCATGGACTAAGATGTGGGGGAGAAGAGAAATTCAAGGGATACAGAGTTTTCTAAGCCACCTCTCATATGTAGAACGAGAGTCATAGAATTCTTTGCATCAGCATGAATTGGTAAAACTACAACAGGGGTTGTTGGTTCTGTTTTTTCTTTCAGACTTTGATCCAAAACCATGATATCCTTACTGACTTCAATGTGGGATACTCTACCATACATTATTTTTTAGATTATGAAGGAAACACCAGAAGGAAAGACTAAATTGTGGAGTACTTGCTATTTTGTGCTCTTGCCACAAAAGTACCCAAAATTAAAGAATAAAAAATCACAAAATATGTGTATGTGGATTGTGATTTGTGAAAAAAATAATTTTGAGTTTTTTCCAATGAACTAATAGTGTACAACATTGAACAAAAATATTGACTACAGCATGGAAGTTATACGCAACAACAGTACCTTGTCTGAGGTAATACTTAGTGAACTTTTCTAGAGTCTTCATCTGACAAAGCAGATGGGGGTATCTAGGCAGACAAAGCAGAAATGAAAGAAACAGAAGAGAATTTCATTAAGCATCCAATTCAAACAGTGATCTATTTTAGTCATCAATTTCTGTTAGTATTTGTAAATTAAACACAAATGTCAAAAGTGGATAGACTCTGTACTCACTGACAGCACTTCAGTGATTATGGACCCGAGTTTGATTCCATGTTTTTGTACTCACTTCCCATGCATGAACGCATGCTTTGTACTCTTTGCATGTGATTTTTCTGGAAGACATTTTAGTGTCGGACTAAACCTCAATTTTGTATTAAGATCACATAAAATATTATATACATGAGATTTCATCAGACATATGGTGGTGCTGCAGCAAACCTTGCCCACGCCATTCAACACAATGCCAAGGCACAGCACATAGTTGAAAAGTGCAGGACCTGCAGCGCCCACAACAACTCTCCTGTGATGCCAAGCAACAGCTGGACACTCCTACACCACCCCAACAAGACACCGTCGGTCCCACCTCCATGGGTGCCGATACCACGCCACTCCCTACAATCCCCATTGTCTCAGATGATGACGACAATGATGATGAACATGAGCCACCTCCAAGGGTGCTGACACATCATGCCGTCCGCCGGGACCACACCCACAACCTACAACAACAACACCAGCTCTCAACACGCAGCCGAGTCCGCTCTTACATACAAAGCAATGTTACACATCTTGTCCACACACCACCATGGCATCACGACCACAAGCTACACAGCGCCATTATCCAACCGACATGCTCCATGCACTACTCAATGACGACTGGTGAGGTAATGGAACACGACATCTTGTATCTAACCCCAAATACCATGACACCTGGAGAAATGCATATGGGAAGGAACTGACGACTTGGCGCAAGGCTTACCTGGCATTGTCAAAGGCACCACACCATTGCCTTTATCCACAAAACAAGTGTCCCACAGGACGCTGGAAGGACGCCATGTACGGATGTATTGTGGCTAACTTTCGCCCTGAAAAGGACCCTATCGCATTTGCCTCACAGTTGGAGGTCATCAAATTAACTTCCCTGGCGACTCAAGACTCCCACAGCAGACATGATCACCTTCACAATACTCCTCAATAGTGTCATCTTGATCAGAAATGCCAAGTTCATGACCATCGACATCAAAGATTGTTATCTCAATACACCAATGGAACGCCCAGAATTTATGCGACTCAAACTTTCCGACATTCCCAACAACATCATTGACCTCTACAAACTCCGTGACATAGCACATGATGGTTATATCTTGTGTGCATTCAAAAGCGGAATAATAGCACAACAACTCCAACAGCTACCACCAAAGCAAAATCAACCCGGTTTCTGGACGCATCGACTGGCAACCTATTTGTTTTGCACTCTGTGTAGACGACTTTGGCGTCAAATATGTTGGAAAAGAACACGCTGACCAACTTATCCAAACACTACAGGGTCACTATGAAATATCCATGGACTGGAATGGACGGCGCTATATTGGCTCACTCTGCAATGGGATTACCAAAACCGCCGCCCACCTCTCAATGCCCGGCTACTGTGAAAAGCTGGACAGCGCCCAACACTCCAAACCTAACAAACCACAACACCAACCATATCTCAGTGCACCACAAACATAAGGCAGCAATCAACAATTTTGTGACAGTGCCAACACATCGCCAAAACTGGGCAAGCAACAAAGACTTTTGTACAAGAAGTAATTGAGTTTTCCTTTACTATGCCCGTTGTTGACTGCACTATGCTTACGACACTTGGATCATTAGCAACACAGCAGGCCAGCCCTACGGCAAGCACACTTGCCAGAATCCACCAGTTTTAGACTATGCACTGCCACACCCCAATGCCGGGCGCCACGCACTGCACTAGATTTTAGCGCCCATAGTGATGCTTCTTATCTCTCAGAAACAAACATGCGCAGTCGTGTAGGTGGGCACTTCTTTCTCTAAAACGACCATTACCCAAACAACAATGGGGCGCATTTCAACCATTGCACAAATCATCAAGGCAGTCATGTCCTTGGCGCAGACGCTGAACTTGGTGGGTTATACATCAATGCAAGAGAAGTCATACCACTGCGTCACCAACTCATTGAAATGGGCCATCCACAACCACCCACCCCATTCAAACAGACAACTCCACAGCCCTGGGTGTTGTCAACAACACCATCCAACTAAAACACACTAAGGCCATGGACATGCATTTTCACTGGCTTCTCTGCTGCAATAACCAAATACATTTTTGTCCTTACTGAGCGCTGGTGCTACCAACTTAGCAGACTATGTCACTAAGCATCACCCTGCCATCCATCATCAAGCACTACAACCCCTCTTCCTTACAGCTGCTCAACCACTACTACCGCATTGGAAACTAACAGCACCCGCATCCCACACAGCCCCAACATAAGACCAGCGGCTAGTGCCGCATAACTCAGCACAGATACAGTCTACACAATACAGGCAGTGTGCCATGTATACAATACCTACACATACTCCAATGGATACACAGCGGTACAGACATAGAACTTTACCTGTCTACATGATTACTAATATGTTATGCCTGGCACAACTTGGTCATAATTTAGTAATATCCCGATTATCAACATCAATGTATTTGCTATGCTCAGCAACATTGTCTGCTTTTACACCTAACAGGCAAAAATGCTTCATCTGAAAAAACGTCCTTTCATAAGACAAAGTCCCAAGGTTCCACATGACTCCCCAAAGTGGACTCTGTAGTGTACTACAAACAACCTACAAGTAAATTACAAGCAAGGTTTGTAGTTGAAACCTCAATCTGTGACACAACTAGCAATCTCTACCTTCTCTGCCAACCAATAATTCCACAAAAAATTATCATGCCATGCTTTTTCTCAATTGGCCTTCTTTGACATCTATTGAATTTTATGCTTCAAACCACAAATGCAACACTTCACACCTGATTTCATTGCAATTCATATAGAAAAATTACAGAATTACTCAAAGCTGCCTCAGAATAACAATAAACCAAATTCTCATCTTTCAACTGAATATCTCTTCAGTCAAAACAATGATACTTGCAATACATGTCATTCACAGACATATTCCATGCCATTTTACCATTCACTGCCCTGAAATTCAGTATTCCAATCAATCCCATTTCAATGTTGACATTCTCCGCCCTGCCAATGAAATTATCACAGGTGTACCTCTTGAATGCCTCTTTGTTTTGTAAGTCAACCTTGTTTGCTCCAACCTTCTCTTCATACTGACTTTTCATATAAAGACAACCTTGCTGTTGTTTCACTGACCAAAGAGTGGTTGGATCATATTTCTCCAAGGATGGCCCACAAGGAAAACTCTTTGCTACATTCATTTTGGTACGATCCCATCCCTTGCAATTTGAATGTATTGTTTCACTTGCAAATATTTGATACTTCAAAAGATGAAGGTTCTGGAGAAGTGTATCAATTAACTATGTACATTTTATACCCTGGATTTACCAATACCACTGGAAATAACCGCATCCCCAACAGACCAGGCTTCTTCCATAATGTGGGCATTGGATGCATTTCCATCTTGGTACAAAGCCATGTGGTAGGTGAAAATTTTGCCTTCCAAGGCATTTACCAGGCTGAAGAAATTGATTCTATGCTTGTCTGGCTTTGAAGAGTTGTATTGGCAGATTGGGTTGTACCAGGAAATACTTGCTATCCTGTCTTTGTTGAAAGAACATTGTCTGACATGAATAAATGAAAATTTTGCATGTGTGTTATGCAACACAATTGATGCACATAATTGATGACAGCCATCACAAGAAGTGGCTGAACCTATCTCTGGATGTAGGACAGCATGAATTTGATGAAAGCAGCAAACAGGCATATCATTAGATGCCCATGATGAGAATCACAGTCATTTGGTGGGGAAAATAGGAGCTGGTGCCACCAATAGCTGTCTGTTGTTGATACTCACTTTTAGAATGATACCAAGAAAAAGGTACATTTCCTCAACCAGCCTTGGCTTCCAGAGACTACCCAAAAGCAATTGTTTTTCTTGTGGTGGTGTGCATGAGTATTGAAATTTGCAATGATTCATTTTATCAACTGGTATGTCAGCCCACCAGTGACTCCACATGCCTCCAACACCAGCTGTAATCTATTGCTTGCCTATTCCAAAGTGGGACAAGGATGATCATCATGATTATGATCCTGTGAATACCTTGGACAGGGATCTCCCAGGCTCTATGTCAACTGTTCTGGATAAACTCCACCTATCTCCATTTCAGAGGGATCACACACATTGTTTTGGATATATCCATAAAGTAGGTCATGTTGGTTAGAACTTGCAATGATTTCATCATCGTATTCTTTGTTGTGATCCACACTAAAGTAAACACATCATCTTCTGGATTAGAGTCATCATCATTTTTTGTTTTGATAGGCACTTGACTGATTGCTTCCCTCATGTTATCTGGAGGTTAGAGTGACTCCTACTTGAATTATTGGTTTGAATTATGTGTCCACAGGTCCCCACTTTCATCTGTTTCATTCTTTTGGTTGGACTCTTTTTATCTCTTCTTTGGGTTCAAGGGACAACATACCAGCATGAAGTCCACTTGGATAATTCTGATTGAAGTTCACCCACATGAATTTCAATTCTCTGATCAGTCTACTTCTTCTTTGCAAACCACAGTGTGTAGCTTTGCTTGGTACACCCGAAACTGGGGAGAAATGATCAAAGTGTCCTAGATGATTTTAAACTCATTTGATTGCCCCTTCCTTGACAAAGATGTAATCAATCTGCTGATCAGAGCAAAATACATGAAATGATGATAATCAGGTTATTAAATATTTATGGGCTTATTGGGTCATCAGACTGCTTATAAGATGATATAGTATTGGTGGTCCGATTTACAAGGCCTCATGACCTATTGTTGTTGCACTGCAAACAAAAACACCGTAACCTGCCTGTACACTAGAGTGTTCAGGAGGGTTACCGAACCCCCTGAATGGTGGATTCCAGTAACCTCCCTGTACTCTTCTGTAACACTCGGGTACAATAGTGTACAGAAGTGTTACCGGAGTGTATAGGTGAGTTATACCGGAAATTCCAGACCTAAACAAGTGTTTGAAATTATTTCTACATACGAGGAATTAGTATTTTTAAAGGGAAAACGGACTTCTCAGTAAGTTATAGAATTGATATCAATCTAAGTAATGGCTATAACTGCACTACTTAGTAGATAAAAATTGTTAACCGGTGGCATACCGGAAAGGGTAACCAGAGATGGACGGGAGGGTTACCGGAGTGTATGGAGGGTTACCAGGTATGGTAGGTACTGTTAGACTACAGTATAGTGTAAATTTGGGCAGGGTAGGTGCAATTTATCTCTACTAGTTTAATTAAACATACTGCATCCTAATCTCTTATGGGCCCACCCCTTCATCCTCCCAAAGAACGAGCCTTGATGCCACATCGTGCCAAATTTCAGCCCCAAGCTAAAAAACACTACTGAGGACCATCCGCACCAAGGTAGAAGGAAGTTAAATATTTAATTAAAAATTAGCTGTAGTCAAAACAATAGTAAAAAGGCCGAGTTCATAATAACTCACCAACAAAATTGACCCGCCCCTGCCATTTGTTGTTGGCTATACACGGCAGTGCCAGGAGGGATGCCAAACTCAGTCTGTGGGATGATTCCGCATTTCTGTGGTAGGCCTGTAAATGCATAATTGAAAAAAATTGATGTGTGGGGAGTTTATGAATAGAAAACAAGGCGAGTTCATAATGACTCACCTTCAAAATTGACCCGCCCCTGCCAATTGTTGTTGGCTACATTGCAGTGCCAGGCGGGATGCAAAACTCAGTCTGTGGGCTGAGTTTCAGCCATTCCCCCAGTAGGCCTGTAAATATTCAATGGAAAAATTTGTGTGTGCAAGTATACTAATAGAAAACAGCGAGTTCACAAGAACTCACTGTAAAAATTGACTTGCTGCTGCCAATTGTTGTTGACTATACAGCGGTGCCAGGCGGGATGCCAAACTCAGTCTATGAGCTGAGTTTTGGCCATTCCCCCAGTAGGCTTGTAAATATTTAATTGAAAAAAATTATTTGTGCTGAAATTATGTGTGCTGAGTAATATGATTGTAAACAAGGGCCAGTTCACAAGAACTCACTTTCAAAATTGACTCACTGCTGCCAATTGTTGTTGGCTACCAACAACCAGGCAGGATGCCAAACTCAGTCAGTGGGCTGAGTTTTGGCCATTCCCCAGTAGGCCTGTAAATATTTAATTGAAAAAATGATGTGTACTGAGTTGAATAATTGAAAAAGTGAGAGTTTAAAAGAACTCACCTTCATATTATACTTGGGTTGCCAATTGTTGTTGGCTACACAAGGTGTTAGGGATGCCAAACTCAGTCTTTGGGCTGAGTTTGGGCTGTTCCTGTGATGGGATGGAGGGGCATCAATGTAATTGAAGAAAATGGAGGTGAAGGGATAGAAGAAAGAGTGCACCCCCTACAGTTGCTGCTGGTGCAAGCACCGTGTTGTAGGTATGGCACGGTATTGTACCATACTACATTGTACTAGGTATATAAATACTATTTTTAGATGTGTAATTCTTCTGTTTGTATTTTTTGATGGAGTCACTTCTGACAGTACTTATACATAACTATCATTAGACCTAGCCAGTGAAGACATACATCTGGTACAGGAATTCTCAAAATTTGTACGTAATTCCTATTTGGGCGGTTTTGAGAGATTTGGCAGATTAGGTCCTAACCTAGCCAATGAATGACGTACTTGTGGGACAGGAATTCTCAACATTTGTATTTATTTCCTATACGGAGGGTGCTTAAAACAATGGCAGAACATACATAAAACCAACCGGTTCGAAAATAAACATAGGACCAATAAGCCGCCACCCAAAAGTCAAAGACAAATTTCCACCAAAACAAGACCCAACAGGTGATCTCAGTGTTGGTAACTCATGATTGGCAAAATGTCAGACATGAACCACTCATACACTCGGAAGATTTTCTTGCTTCAAAGCTTAGCATGATAAATGTAACTGTGGCTTAAACAATGTATGAAAAACTGGTAAGTCCCCTACACTCTTGAAACTTCCGATAAGTAATCTGACGCTTTGAGAGTGTACAGGAAGGTTTCTGGTGTTTTTGTTTGCAGTGTGGCCTAATGACCTATTGTCATGAGTCCCACTTGAGATATGCCACTGTTTACTTTACACTGGGCTGGTATGTGTAGCACACCCATGCAGTGGGAATTTTGAGTGGGACTGGTCAACAAACTTGGCATACTAGGTGGTGTGACATGGTGAGATAAATGGGGTGCATGGTCTGGTGATGGATGCCAGGATGATGCTTGGTCACATAATCACCAAGTTGGTTGATCCCACTTGCCAATAGGTTTGGAATTGTTTTTGGTTGGCTCTGCATCTGAGCCGATGGAATCTCATGTCCATGGCTTTCATGTCTTTGGGTTGAATAGTGTTGGTGTGCAGTTGAATTATCAATTTGGATAGGAGTGAGTGGTTGTGGGTGTCCCATCTCTTCTAAAAGTTGCCATAGTGGGATGGCTTGTTGGGAGTTGATGTAAAGATCCCCCAGTTCAGCTTCAGCGGTAGATGACAGGATTGCTTTGATGATCTGAGAAATAGTTAAGACAGCTCCATTGTTTGGCGGAAACGCATCCAGAGAGGTAGAAACCGCTGGTCCCTTTAGTTTTTTGATTGTACAGCAAGTACCATGTCACTAGCCCAATATGTGACCATTGTGTCTGGGTGGGATGCAGTATAGTCAAGGAATTGTGTAACATGCTTTATTGTGGTCTGGTTTGGGTTGGCCTGTTGGGCTGCAAGTGATCCAAGGGCAGTGAGCATGGTGCAGTGAACAGCCTGTGGATAATAGCAAGAAACACCAATCACTTCTTTAACAAATAGTGATTCGGCTTTGTTCAATGGTGGGGAAGTGTCGGCTGAGTTGGCATACTGTTGTGTGGCACTGTACATAGGGGCTGAGTGCGGATATGGTTGATCCTGTATTTTGAGGGGTGTAGTGTCGTGAAAACGTTGCATAGCCTTGGTACAATAGCCCGGCATGGAGATCTGCACCTGTCGCAGGGCTTAGTCCCAAGCAATAGTGAGGCCCAGCTACAGAATGCCATCCCATTCTTGGGATGTTTGATAGTGGGTGATCAATATTTTCAGCAGGTGATCCGCATGTTCCTTTCAGACCTATTTGACTCCAAAATCGCTGACACAGAGAGCAATGAAGATTGATTGCCAGTCGTGCTTCCTATAGCCCGGGGAAGTTGTGCTTTGATGGTAGCCTTCAGCAACCAACTGTGCTTTGAGCAGTTGTTGTGCAATGATGCCTGCTTGTGGCAGCCCATACATACCTTTCTGAATGCATGCACATAGCCATCTGATGTGGCTTTCAACCATAGTTTGTCATGCGATGATGTTGTCTGGCATGTCAATTAGTTTCAAGCACATGAACTCAGGTCATGCCATGGGTGTGTTGAGGTAGAAATCCTGATGATTACATATCACCATACGTATCCCTCTATGTAAGTAGAGTAGGCTCCAAGAGCCATTCATTTTGTGCAACAGATGACGCATACATCAACTAAGAGCTCATAAGATAGAACAACAGTTTGATTATACAAGCATCATGGTAATGCCACCTCTTCTGTAGTTGTTCTATTTCTTCCAGTGCAACGATCTACCCCGGCACGCATTGCCGCCCACACAACAATCCACCTGACTCGCATACATTGCAACCACCACACCTAGCATGTTGGACACATGCTTCACCGCACGGTCCTCCCAAAAAACGCGAGCGGGCAGTACAACCATGAAGACATCACCACTGCCATCGCCGCGCGCTCAAAACGACGCTCAATCGGCCGACCACCAGAAGCGGCATGGCCCAACTACTCGTCAGCAGCATGGCCATGCCAACCAGCCTCCTCTCCACCATGAAATCTACAGATCTTCGCCAGCCACATCCGTTCTTGCTGCATCACGAGCTTCTGTGCAGGCAACCAGCATGACCACCATCACCGTGCTACCATCCATCACCACTCACGCCGAGGCACAGGATGAGGCGGACCGCACCAACCAAACGAACCACACTGTCATCGGGGCCAAAGAAGGAGCCACCAAAGCCATTGTCCTGCAGGTCGGCAGCAACATCACCAACACTGCCCTCCACTCTGCCAACAACACCTGCCATAAAACCATTGATGACTAAGAACTCCACAAGTCAGATGCAGCCATCCAGGGAGCCAATCAACTGGGGACAAGCCAATATCCTTGGACTCCTCAATCGCCATACTTGCCTTCAAGGTTGACTTCCAATGCAAGTGGAGGGATGTGCTATAAACCTTTATGTAGACATACTCACTGTACGTCCAAAAGTTTTTTCTGTTTTACTCTACTTTATGTAGCTATCTCAACACCCCTTTACCCATCGCAATCCTCAGCCAACAATTATCAAATTCCCCAGCATTGCATTGGTTAAAATGACGATATCTGGCCATTTGTTACCTAAATTGCTACCCATGAAATCGTTGGTATGACAGTTTTGCGCAATGCTACAACATGGGGCAACATTACAAAATGCCGCTACATTGGCCATTTACAAAATCTTGCTTCAGCTGAAAACGCGTGAAAAAGAGCACACAATTTTGTGCCATCGCCATGGTGATCCGATGAATCTGACCACGTTTTTGGTTAAAACTCATTGGGTGACTACCTAAATTGTTCAAGTGTCTAAATGTTCAAATATCCAGTCCCAGATGTTTAATTTAGAACTGATTTGGGATAGTTTTTAAAATGACTACCACAATTACTTTTATGCCAACTGTCTCAAATTTTGTTTTTCGCGTGATTTCCTGATGAATACATAGAGATTCTCGATACAACCATGATGCCCATCACCATTTCTCTCAGGCCCGCCATCATCATTTTGTTCTGACACCATAACACACTGACAGATCCACGAGCAGAATATTGTCACTTGTTCCTGCTGCTTTGACGCATTATCGCATCAAGATTCTTGTCCTGATTCTTGCACTTTGTGCACAAACAGCATTCGCGAACGCTATCGCACTTGTACCGGAAGCTGTTCTCCTACACTTCAAAATCTCCATGGAATCATCTTTTTCATTATGGAGACCCATCCTCCTTTTCCTGTTGATGACAGGACTAACTCGTGAAGTATTCAATATGCTCCATGACCTTCTCAACCACCCTGACATCCAGCTCTACCAAAACAAAAAGGACGTAAGTGGTATTTGTCATCGGAGGGTCAATTGGGACTCTTTCTGTTCTACAGGTTCAGCTAACGATGAATTATTAATTTCTGTGTGTGATTTTTGGTATTACTCCTAATCCCTGTTCTCGTATGTTGAGGAGCATGTTAAAGTTGGTAGTCCGGCATTCGGTGCCATCCTATTGCAAGAATTCAATTTTCTAGCCCGGAGAAGATGGAACTTTTGCTTTGGGGGTTGATACAGTCGGGGAGGGCGTACTGAACTGAACCCCCTCAAGGAGTTAAACCGAAAACGGGTCACACCAAGAGAATGCCCTTTACAGCGGGGTACAAATGCGATACCACAGTGAATAATGTGTTTACATATGGTCCAGATGGTGCGGTATCCCTTGCAGCAATTAATTTCACTGGCAGTTGGGCTGACGGTTCATTGTGCGCAGGTTTCTCGATTCCATTCGCCGGAGGATTGACATTACAAGATCTGCGCCAATCAGGGTTTCCTTGGAGCGGCGCATGCATGGAACATCTTGGTAGGGCCTATGAACGAAGCGCAGTGCAAGAGCGGTTACATCCGAAATGCGGGAGGTACTGGTTGCAGGTCAGCAACGGTACATGTCTTTGAGACAATTCGAGTGAGTGGGGAATGCTTGTTCTGCAAGCTTCGCTTTTTCTGCAAGAAATGCCTCCCATCAGATTTCAAACAACAGCGGCTTGTTTTGCAATCCATAATTCTAACCCACAATTTCAGAGCGGACATCGTTGGTCGAAATCAAATCAAAACTGTGTTCGACCCGGAGTATGATAGATACGTCAATATAGCAGGGTACGACCGCATTGGACAGTACTACTTGCGGTCCGAAGACTTTAATTCCAATAGTGATGATAATATTTAATTTGTGATGATACTAATTAAATTTCATATTGTAGAAAACATACACAAACACTAGTTTAATAATCACTTATTCTCTTCATCCTCATTATTTCTGTTTTCTGTATCTCCAGATTGACCCATCGCTCCACCTCTCGCTCCTCCACCCATCATCATCATCATCATCATATGAATTGTTTGTTGTTGCTGTTGGAACTGTAGTTCTAGACAACGATCATGCCTATCTTCCATTTCCTCCCTCTCATGCCTTGCTTCCTCCCTCTCACGCCTGGCCCCTTCACGCTCCTGCCTACGACGCTCCTCCTCGTCCCACTCCATCTTCCTCATCATCATATACTGATGGAGGTCATCACTCCTACCGTCAACTATTGAGGATGCAATCTTTTAGATTGCCTTCGTAAAGGGCCCTCTTTCATGATTTGTCGAATTTTTCGTCTTATTCGTCTTACCTGTCCTCTTTTCCTTCGATTTCTTTGCAGTCCCAAGATCAGCTGGGGTAGCGCGAGCAGCATCTGAAACAGGTGTGGTGTTTGGCCTAGCCCTGGCAACAGATGAGGAGGTGGTGTTCGTCTTTGTGACCTGGGTCGCACAAGCTACCTCCAAATTGAAGTCGTCATCGTTCTCCTGCTCGGCTGATGTACGAGTGCCAGGGATGGGATCCTGGTCGTTGATGACGGCATCGGCAGTGGCACTGTTGATGGTGCTGTCCAACGGATGGTTGGCATCTTCATTTGTGTCGGAGAAATCCAAATCCATGGGGGGCAAAGCCGGCAAAGCCGGTGGTTGCAAGAACATCGTCGCGACCTGATGTGGCTGCACCTCCATGGCAGGAACAACTTCTTCTTTGTCCTCCAACGATTCTTCCTGCTTGTACTCCCCGTCATCCGTTGCCGACGACAACGGGGATGGATTCATCTCATCTTCAGACGAACCTCCAAGGATTCCGGAGGACGACTTGTCAAGAATTCTCCTCTCAATCGCGATACACTGTTGATATGATCCTTTGCATCAGCCCCCATCCTCCCAGTTGGTTTCTTCATATTGTTGCATAGTTTCCTAACCCATTTCTTCTTCAAATCATCCTCGGAACGTGAAATTTCCTCACCTGATTCCTCCTTGTTCGCCACGACAACCAAGCGCCAACCTTCGTTGCCATTAGGCAACAGCCTATCCACGATGCGGATGAGGATGTTGTTTTGATAATTTGGAATGCCAGCTTGGCGGCCGTCACGACGAGGAGCCCGGCCCGCATCCGATTTGTTGTCACTCATGATTGTTATGAGAATTGGGGATGTCAACCACATACACCTGCTTCCGCATGCTTCCACATGCTTCCACATGGTATGTTTTTGTTCTAGATGTCTGTTTTTCCAAAGTAGAAAAAAGGGGGGGTGTCCGGACATCCCCCCTTTTTTTCTACTTTAGAATCGGGTTTAGACAAAAAGGGGGGTAGGGCAAGAGGTTTGGAACAGATTTGGCCGTTCCAAATATTTGAATATTTGAACATTTGAACACTTAGAACAATTAAGGTAGTCACCCATTGTGTACTGGTCAAACATCAATGGGACCACCTCCATCCTCTTCCTTACATCCACAGAGACACGCGCTGATATCGCAATGCTCTGATACCATTCAATTTCCAGGCAAACACCCCATATCAACACAGGGGACGCACCAGCCGCATCGTCCGAATTTTCCACCTCTGACAACTTCAAGAGGCCCTCTTTTGTCAAATTCCACCCCCCTGCCTCACAATCAATCGCAGGCTGCAGCAAACAAACCCACGCGTTCGTATCCCACGGCGCCGTGATACATTCCAAGTCCAGCGCAAACTCCCTATATCCACAGAGGGGACGCGCCAGCCACATTGTCTGAATTCTCCACCTCTGACTACCATTTACGAGCCGTCCTTCGTCAAATGCCACCTGGCTGCCACACAATTGATTGCAGGCTGCAGCAAATAAAGCTGCAACTGCAAAAGAGAGGATAAGAGGTTAGTCTGTTTTATTTTCAAGAAATCTCTGATGATGACATTACTTTACTGACATTTGTGTTCCATGGTCATTCGCAAATCATGGGGGATTCAACCACAATTCTTCATCTTTTGCGCACCCTAATTTTTGAATTTTCAACAGGATGGAGGAGGAAGATATGTCAAAACCTCCACCAGAGAAAAGATTGAAGGGGAAAAGGGGCCGGCCGAAGTTCACTCTCACACCGAGGACAGGTGCACAACAGAAGTCCACCATTATCCCACAATGTTACAGGAATGTAGTACAACCTTGCAAAGCTCTGTCTATTGCGATGAATATAAATTCATGTGCTGCATCAAGAAAATGTAACAAGAGAGAGCTCGAACAGTCCTTGGGTGTGGCCATGGATGAGACGGCTTCTGCTAGAAAAGAGGTGGCACTCATTTCACAGAGAGAGAGAGAGATGGCGCTCAGGAGAAGACACAACAATCTAAGCAATAATTTGAAGGATGTTTGCATCAACCTTTGTTCTGCTAGAAAGGATGTCTTACAGGTGCAGGCTGAAAAGCTTCAGTTACAAAAGGTTCTCCATGGCCAGATAGGGGGATTCAATGTTGTTCTACGTCAAGCAATAGATTTGTCTGCAGAGAAAGCAAAGGTGATTTTGTGTGCTCTCTTGCATTTGCTCCCCAATTGACTGTTTGATCACTTGATTGTCAACTAACACGTTATTTATCCCTGCCCCCCACAAGTCTATCACTGAACAAAACAAATAGGTATGTGTCTTTCTTGCAAGATCTACACTGGAGGCTCTCATGAAATTTAATTTTACATTAACCATGTGATTTCTGTCTGCAAGTACAGGCTCTTTGTGAGAGGCATCAGGAGTTTATGAAAAGGAGACATGCTTTAGAGATCAATAGGCTTAATGATGCTAACAGAAGGGGGAAATATTCTTTGCACACAGTGCATTGTGTAGCCATAGCTGATAAGGAGAGAGAAATAATGGTTTGTCAAGTCTGTTAGTTACCTTTTCAATGTCTGTATATGTGATCTGGAGTTTCCCTGTTTTCCCTGTCTACATTTGCAGAAACTTAAACATGAAGCAATCCAGCAGGGACACCAAGTGGAGCAGTTACTTTTAGAAGTCACTGACATCAAAAAGCAGCACCAACAAACAGTTGATAACCTGAAGGTGAGACACCGTGGCACTCTGTCTAGATATAAGAAGGAGCATGCCATATCCATCCTAAAGAAGAGTACAAAAATACATGCAGCTGACCGCCATGCCCAGGAGATGAATGAATTCTACTTTGAGCTGTCTGACAAGGTACGTCTTACCAAACAATTGGCAAAATCATCCATCGAGGATGCCAAGAAACTAAGAGATAGCAAGATGTCGATTGCTACAAAATATAAGAGTCAACACCAAAGTATCAACTCTCTAACAGATGAATTGTGTGACAAAGACAATGTTATCCAAAAGCTGACAGAGAAGCTGGAACAATACAAAGAGGTAATTGATTTCATTCAGTGTAAGTATGAAGTGAGGGAGTCAGAGTTCAAAGACATTACTGCGCTTGTATTGATGATTACTATCAAAATGAAGTTACAAAGCTTACTCCCTTGTTTGTCAAAAAGCATATGGTGGCAAATAGAAATTATAGAGGTAAGTTCACAGAATGCAGTTTACCTGTTGCATATCAAGTATTTTACTAACCATTGTTGGCAATTTCAACAGGTAAACATTTAGAGTGGCTTCCTCATGTTGATAAGCTAGTAATGGAGATGTTGGCCTACAGAACTCCACCGACATGCATTCAAGCCTGCTTGTATGCCACTGCAAAGACTCTTTTTCCTAACACAGACATTATTCTCATGCTACCCAGACTCACCCACATCAAGAACCTGCGTACCACATTGTGGGAAGTCTCCAAAACACTTGCGTGCTATCAGCTAGGGCATGCTTGCAAGTGGAAGCAATTGCATACAGATGAAACATCCCGCAGGCAAACTTCATTAGGGAATATTGTTATTTCTATGCTGACTACGGAAGACAAGTTCAAGACTGTCTGTCTCAATAGTGCAATCATCTGTGATGATGGTAAAGCTGAATCTCAATGCAACTCAATTATTTCTACTTTCACTGAGAGTTCCAAACTTCTAGGTCGATGGCGGGCAATGACAGAAGAGATGTACCCTGCTCGCAATGACCTCGTTCAATGCATACCAGATCCAACTACAATGGATGTCACCCGAATGGTTGGAGGTGGCATTGAGCAAGATACTTGCAATACTGATTTATCTCTTGGCAATAAGTTGATGAATGCTATCATCCAACTGTCAAATGATAGGAATCCCAAGCAAGTGAATGCTGCTGACCAGCATGTCTACAAGCAGAAATGTTTCAACCATCTGAGGAATGTATGGCTTGGGGCAGTAGAAGATATGTTGGGGGGGAAACTGGAAGCACATCTCAAACATGATTTAGAGCTCATCCCATCTCATTTGCGGGTTGCTTGTCAACTTAACGAATTACTTCTCCAAGTTGACAAAGAATATAGCCTTACAGCAAACTACGCAAAAGGGAGTGGTGATGATTATTATGATTGGAAAGTTTGCTATCGCCCTGGGAAACAATATCTGCCAATCATAGAAACTGTCAAGACTCTGCCTTTGAAGGAGCACTACCTGTCTATGATGGGCTTGATGATATGTTAGCATTCACTCATGAATGTTTGTTAACTGGTGAAAACCTTTTACAATGTTCATTGTTTCTAGCACTTGGTTCAATGGAAGTTGTTGCTCAATTGCGAGTTGCTTCAATACTACACATTTCAGTTGTAGTGCCGATGAGATGGTTAGCAGGTAACACACACACCCTTGCACATTGAGAGTGGGGTGAGCGTTCTATGGGTTATGGGTTGCGTCATTGATATTTTGTATAATGCATTTGATGAAATCAAGGATTGTGGTGAACTCTTTCTGGATTTAGATTTTATGATGAACATCTTCAGCACCCTATATGAACAACTCCCCGAATTTAAAGAATATCTTGACTACTTCTTTGAACAGAAGGAGACGGACGTCATAGGGTCTTCAAAAGGTGCTGACCGTCTTCTTGGGATTGATGAAGCCATGGTCGAACTATTCATGCCAACCAAAGAGAGAAACAGACAGACAGAACAATTCTGCCATGATTTGTCTGTTTCTGTTGCAATAAAATTATTGGCAGAAATGGAAGACCCAAAAAAGGCTACACATTTCTACTTTTCAATGGCAGAAGGAGAACATAGTCAGGCTGTTATATCACAGCAAGAAGAACTCGCCTCCTATGGAATGCGGGCCAATAATGATCCCTCAGAGGGGATGTTTGCAACATTAACTGACATATTATGCAATGGTGGTCGTAATAATCTTGCAAGTGCTGCAAGGATTGGCCAGGCACAATATAATCATGACTACTATCGTGGGCATGAGGATTTAGTGGAGAAGGGTAAGCAACAGAAAAACAACAACCCCTCACCATCAGGATTGGGGACCTTTCATACCTTGTGTGAGGAGCTGCAGAATTCACTGCTTGCTTGCTGCAAAAAAGCATCACCTACTCTCGAAAGGGATTTGCTCAAGCAATCGAGCGTCAACGTTCTGCTCATGAATTAAAAGGTCACTAATTGCAGAAAAGAAATTAGAACAGGCAGAAAACACTCTAATTCAAGCAACATATCTATTTCAACAATTTGATTCACCAAGATGTTGGAGGACAGCATCCAAGGCATTTATAGAATTTGACAAACTGGAAACAAAAAAGATCATTTGAGGTTTGTTAAAGAACAAATTCTCATTCGCTTTTTGGGACTTGGATGGGCTGAAGCACATGATCCATGGTCAAAAAACAAACATGAGTTCACATCATCTGAGCTATTGGAGCATTTGGTGAAGGTAGCCATTCCACTAGAGATATCAAAATCTATTTCAACACATCCACCAGTGGAACTACCAAAGCACCCGGATGAATTAACACTCAGGACAAAATCGGCCGGTTTGATTGATCTTGATAACTCTCTCCTTGAAAAGGAACACGACATTAGAATAAATGCAATGAAAGAAAGAGATAGACTTGGAAGCAATGGCTTAGGCGACCAGTTGAATGAGATGCGATCGACTACATGGCCAGTTGAAAAAATATTAGCAATAGAGGATTTAAAATTGATATGTGCTTTTGCTACCAAGATGATGAGGGAAATGAAACATTGCAATGGTGCCAAGGGATTGTTGTTCAAATCCAGAGTGACAAGTCAAAAGAGAAGAATTGCATAAATGTATTGATTAAATGGAAGGCTAAAGATGTTTTAGATGGGGCTCAAATCCAACAAAAGAAATGTTGAAAATGAGGGATTATAATCCAGAGACACATTTTGATTGATCTTGGCAAGAGGACTTGCATCACCTCTTAGTTTCAGCAGATACATAATTACAGTCATTTAGGTTTGATTCATTGTCAACTAATGTAAATGTAATGGTAGCAGTGAAATTTGATCCAAATAATTGCCATTAATAGCTAGAATTTTACTAAAAATCCTCAGTCATGAGTCATTTTCTATCAAATCACTAGTAAAAACAAAAGAAGACAATCTTCTAATGTAAATTTTTGGTTGAAACTTGGGATTTATTCTTATGAGACCTATCCCTACATGATCTGCAAGTTAGGAAAGAATCAGAGGTTTTTTTTTATTGTCAGAATTAGCACTTGTCCCCCCTAATGCAAGGTGAGTTTGAACATCGAGCTTCTCCGGGCCAAAGTTGCCCGCATCCATTCCTACGGCATCACTGTGGACAACACACAACTTGCCATCATCCTAATGGCCAACATTGAACTTGCAGCAAGCGAGGACTACGGATGCGAATTTCGTCCGGCCATCCAAGCCATCCGACGCAAGTACCCCTACAACTACACCCACAATGCCACCAGCATCCAGGCCATCCTCGTCGAATGTGCACGCACCGACGCCGTACAAAAACTCAACAAAGCACCCGCCCGCCACCTGGGCAGTGCACACGTGGTCTCAGACCCGGTCTCCTACCTCACCAAACTCCTCCAGGAACAAACCTACGGTGAAATCAATGACCCCAATGAATCCGCAGCAGCTGTACAGTCAGACAGCGACACCTCCGCTGATGCCAGCCGATGCCGTAGGTACCACGACGCTATACCTACACCAAACGGAGCACGCCATCATTCAAAATCATGCAGCAATACCCGTCCGGACTATCGGGACAACCCCTGCCCATGCAGAAAGTTCAAACGGTACTGCCAGCATCCCAACATTTCACACGACAACTGCTATTGGAACAAGAAGTACCATATGCAACGAGATGGAGTTGAGGTACAAGCCACGCCACAAATTCACTGCGGACTTGGGAGACCACCCGGCAGATTCCAGCGGCTCCGAGGGCAATACAGAATGACAGGGTGGGTCGGCGAAGCAGGTAGATGATTGGATAAAAATTAAAAAGTCGAAATATGTTACACGAGGACATAACCACAACAAAACCACTTTTTATATTACTTTGAGCAACGCTTACTCCATTCTCCCGCCTTTGCAGCAGACCCCCCTGAAACGCACCCATGCACTACCATCACAACACACCCCACTGTGCACGACAGCACATTCAAATGCAAAGCACTATGCCGCTTCCTTGAATGCCAGTGCAAGCAAGACCAAGCCGCTGCCGAAGATGTACTCCTTGACCACCACATCACCTGGGCCGAGGACCTCCGCAATTCAGCAGCCAAGACCAACACACAATGCAACAAACGCCGCGCCATTGACCTGGCACACACAACCAAAACCTGCCTAACACCCTCTATCGCCCACTGCGGCACCAACCTGACTTTTGCCCTGGCAGCGCCCAACACTACCTCCAGGCCACCAAACATGTGCAATTTCACACTCACAAACAACTCCGCTTCTTCCACCGCGATGATGTTCCTATGGTCACTTACGACTCAGGGGCTGATGGACACTACCTCAGTGAGGCCGACCGCCACACAGCCGGCCTCCCGATACTAAAACCTTCCACCAAACAAGTTGGTGTCGCAAACGGCAGCACCAGCCACAGCGCCCATGTAACTCGGTTGCCTTTCCCAACACTCTCTCCTCGGGCGACACAAGCTGATTCATTCAATGACTGTCCTCATTCCCTCATGAGCATTGGAAAAACCTCAGATGACAAGACAGCCTCCATCTTCACACGGGATGGTGTCACCGTTCATGCTGAAGAAGACGTCCTCATCACCTGTCAGGGCACGCCTATACTCATTGGGGTGTGCGACGCCCACGGACGCTACTGCATTCCACTCATCCAAACACACAGACAGTGACAGCCCTGCCACCCTAGCAAGTGCGCCCAAGCTGCCCTCCACAATGCCAACAGCATCTACGACCTCCCATCAACCAAACAGGTCATCAAATGGTTACATGCCGTGTGAGGCTACCCCGTCAAGTCCACATGGATAAAGCCATCAAGGCGGGCAACTTCCATGGATGGCCGCTCCTCACGGCCATGAATGTACTCAAGTACTACCCAGAAACTATTGAAACACCCAAGGGGCACCTCAACCAGACCCGCAAAAATGTTTGCTCCACCAAACCAAAGCACCCATTCGAGGAACTCCACTCCAACCAACTCCGGGGCTGCAAAGAATGCGACATCTACACCAAAGTGTACGACACCAGAGAGACCATCTTCACCAACCAAACAGGTAAATTCCCCACCCGCTCCCAGACCGGCCATCAATACATCATGATCATGGTCAAAATAGACAGCAGCGCCATCCTTGTTGAACCCATCAAGAACCAAAAAGATGCCTAGCTCACTCGTGCCTACACTGCCCTCATGAGCCATCTACACCGTGCTGGCATCCAACCGCGCAAACACATCTTGGACAATGAAATCTCCCAGGCCACGAAAGACCTCATCCACAACAAATACCACATGCAGTACCAACTGGCGCCACCAGGTTGCCACCAGCGCAATGCAGTGGAAGTAGCAATACATAACTTCAATTGCCACTTCCTCAGTATCTTAGCAGGATCGCCAACGACTTCCCTCTCCAACTATGGGACAAACTCCTCCCACAAACCGAAATCACCCTGAACCTCCTA
Organism: Cyclotella cryptica; assembly: GCA_013187285.1. Taxonomy (NCBI): domain Eukaryota; phylum Bacillariophyta; class Thalassiosirophyceae; order Thalassiosirales; family Thalassiosiraceae; genus Cyclotella; species Cyclotella cryptica. Next base: position 77,315 of record JABMIG010000301.1, read on the forward strand.
CGCCAATCGAATGCAACTACCACCATCTCTGCGTATGCCAATCTCTGTGGACCCTTTGACTACAACAAAATGTCCCTTGCTCCATTGGGATGCAACGTTGAAATCCATGAGAAATCGGATCAACGCGGCACCTGGGCCTTCCACTCCGTGGACAGCTGGTACATCAGCACTTCACCCGAGCACTACTGCACCCGCATCGCTGCCACGTCAAATCCTCAAACAGCGAGTGAGTTAGCGACACCGTCCAATTCCAACACAAGCACATCACGAACCCCTCCCCCTCACCGCAAGACAAACTCATGGCGGCAATTGCTGATCTCACCCACACCATACGCGGCATGGGATTCCACCCAGCAAAAACTGCCCTTCACAAATTATCTGCTCTCCTGCGTGCATCCCCTCACACCAGTTCCCTGGCTCCTATGACACCACCATCAGCACTTCCACGTGTGCAACCACTTCCAAGGGTGAGCGAGCACCTGTCAGCAGCCCCAGATTGGTTCATTTACAGAACCCACTCCATGTCACCAACGCCAATCCCCGGACCACCCACCACTCCCCCCACGCCACCCCGACCAAGCACGCGACGGCAACGGCCCCGGTCCACCAACACCACTCCTCCCCTTGATGGGCCAGCATGTAACACGCGTTCACAGACAGCCGCTAGGGCAATATCTAGCGCACCGCCGGCCCTTCACACCAGATCCCGGGTCTCTCCCATCCCCAAACCCACACCTTGACCTCCCCAAGTATCACTCGGTTCTCGTGCATGGTTAATGAAGTCCACCAAGCCCTTGCTATTATGGACAAATCCACCGGAAAAATGCTCAACTATTGTCAACTCATCCAACATCCCACCCTGTGAGATAAATGGGCCCTCTCATCAGCAAATGAAACACACCAATTCATTGATTACCTTGCCTCCCAAGATGATGCCGTCCTGACGTACAATGCCAGCAAAATGATATTAGGAGTTCACAGCAACGCCAGCTACCTCTCACAGCCCAATGCACGCGGCCGCGCCGGCGGTCACTCTTTCCTCTCCACTAATGCCTCTGTTCCACCCAATAATGGAGCCATCCTCAACATTGCCCACATAATAAAACACGTCATGGCTTCAGCCACTGAGGCTGAACTCGGCGCGCTCTACATCACAGCCCGTGAGGCCGTTACCTCCGCATCATTCTTGAAGAATTAGGGCGCCAGCAACCAGCAACACCCATCCAAACTGACAACGCCATGGCCGAAGGCGTCATCAATGGCAAGGTCCAACCCAAAAGCACAAAAGCCATGGACATGTGTTTCCACTGGCTACGTGAGCGCAAATGTCAAGACCAATTTCGATTCTACTGGCAACCCTGAAAACTCAACTACGCCGATTACTGGACCAAGCATCACCCCGCCACCCACCACCAAAACATTCGCAAAGAATTCATCATGCCACACACCATCGTCAAAATGCTATGCCTAGACCTCCAGCTCCGAGCATGACATGCCGCCGCTGCAGCTTAAACTGGCACAAAACACGCCCTCTTGCAAAGGTGTGATGATTACATATCACCATAGGTATCCCTTTACGTAAGTAGAGTAGGCTCCAAGAGCCATTCATTTTGCGCAACAGAAGACATACAATAACTAAGAGTCATAAAATAGAGCAACAGTTTGATTACAAGCATCATGGTGATGCCACCTCTTCTGTAAATCCTTGATGTCAATTGTCATAAAGCAAGCCCCAGCAGTGGAGATAACACTGTTGAGGAGGAGTTTGGTGGTAAGCATGTCTGTTGTGGGTGTGCCACAGTCACCGGGGAAGTTGATGCAACTGCCACCAATGGCGAGGCAAATTTGGTCGGAGTAATCTTTTTCAGGCCAAAAGATGGCAACAATTCCACCATATGTGATGTCACGCCACCGCTCTGAAGGCATGTCGAATTTGTTAATGAACACCAAGGTGTGGGTGCTGGAGATGGTGCCAGGCAGTCCTTGCCCAAGTCGTCCAAGTTCTTTGCCATATGCCTTGATCCATGTCCAACTATATTTTGGGTTGGCAATGAGTTGCCGGTACTCCATAAGCTCGTCAGTGTCTTCATTGAGGACCACCACCAGTGAGTCGGACGGGAAACGGCATTGCGTTGTGTGATGAGCAGATAGGTGTGGGTGTTGGAGTTGGAGGAGGGAAAGTATGGTCTCTTGTGAAATGGATCTGGCCTTGCTACACGTGTTGAGTGCCTGCGGCAAAATGGGGTCCTCTCTAGGGGGTGCCGTTGCACAAGGTGGCACCCTTGGAGGTGGGCTGGGTGGTGGAACCGTGTCATGTGGAGAGTGTGCATGGGGCAAAAGAATGCCACTATCACTGTAGGGATGAGGGCACATTGTGGAGTCGCACGCGGTAGAGGTGTTGCATGAATGTGCAACACCCTTTGAGGGGGTGCACTAGGTGGTATGCTCCATGGTGGCGGCACCTGTTTGACAATAAGGAGATGTGCAGCTTCATGCAAGACTCTGTGGAGGTGTTTAAGGTCTTTCATTTTCTCAGCTCCGAAGTGTTGGGCAGGGATGTTGTGCTGGAGTGTTTGTGCAAGGTTGGCAGTGGCAGCAATGATGGCATTCGCAGGGGTAATATTAGTGGAAATCATTATATATTTGTGCTTGAAGAAACTGACGTGGAAATTTGGGTGTGCAGATTTTGGTGGTCCAGACTGTCCAGCATCTGTAATGTTTGGGAGGCGTGCTGAGTACCCAACCTTTAGTGTAGTGCTGGGCAAAACTTTTGTGCCGATGTGGTTTGTCATGTACCTTGGCTTCCATACCAATGGGCCAAATGGGAGGGCATTGTGGAGGTGGAGCCCATACATGTGTGCATATGCCAAGTGTTTGGGGTGCATATTTGATTGGCATAGAAGCTTCAAATGGCACTCCATTTGTGGTAGAGTTTGGCACCAGAGATGCAAAGGAAATTTATCAGCTGACCCGATGAAAGTAGTCTTTCCATGTTTGGTTTGCCTTTTCTGCCAGGTTGCGCCGGTGGTCATCTGGTGGGACCAGTTGGTAGCCAAAGAGTATCTTTTGGCTTGTTTGTAGGCAGCTAAGGCTTCGTTGTTGAGGACCTGTCTGGTGGGTACTATGCCGCAAGTTTTCATGCGTAGGAGTGCACATGTCCTGGCTAGGATCTTCTCACCTTTGCTTCAGTTCTTGATTGCCTCGACCCATATGGAGTTGCTGTTGACGTGGTACATGATCATCTGATACCAGTTGCCCCAACTGGAAAGGTGGGGAAATTTACCTGTTTGGTCAGAATAAGGTTGTTGTGGATCCTGATGAGAATATCTTGTGTCTTGGGCAGGAGAGGTGCTGGGTTGAAGATTGTGGTAGGAGGTGGAAACGTGGGTTTGGCGGATGAGATGCCTTGGTGCTGGCCATGCATGTGTCCCTCCTGTCTTTCTTTGGAGTCAGGGAAATGTTTGTTAACATTTTTAGTGTTGATGAGGGGCCATGTGCTGTAGTTTCCATTGCGAATGCCAGCCAGCCAGGTGGACTTGGTGGGGAAACCAGCTGCACGGTGTAGATACCGAACTGCTTCAGCATTGCTAGGGAGCTTGAATGTGTTGGCAAGTGTGTCTGGGGTATGGATTGTCTGCGGATGCAAAAGGGCCTTACAGGTGTGTTCTATTTTGTACTGAGAGTTGCTTGAGATGGTTCATAAGGGTACGCCAAGTAGGAGGGTGTCTGCATTTTCATTGAGGACAATTGGCTGCAAGGGAATGCACCACAATCTGGTGTGTGGGAATCTGTAGCCACGCAGTACCAATTCTTCCTGAATGTGGATTGTGTTAGAGTTATACAAATTCACCTCCCTTTTATTGTAGGTGGATGTTCAGCCGGCATCAGCAAACTTACTGCCACTCAGGAGCATCTGAGCGATATCGTTCGACATGGTTAGCCGGTAGATTTATGCTAAGAAGAAGTGTAGTTGCCATGGAGGCCTGTGCACTACGGCCTGTGGGAAGGACAAATGCCTTGGTGGATGTAGTATGATCAGGGTGAAAAGAGTCCTGATGTGCTCCAGCTGTGGATGTGGCTCCTGTGTCACTCACACTGGAAGCAATGGTACCATTGAAGATACCGCTTTTGAGTTGGGCTTGTGCCATTGTATTACTGGGCATGAAGAAGAGGCATGTGGCTTGGATGAATACTGGGTGTGACTTCATCACCATGTTGTGCTGTCAGTATCCCAATTCTGTGGAGGCAGAGTAAACTGTACCTGTTTGTGTGCAAGTGGGGTCCAATAGTTGATGGTATTAAGGGGAAACAATGGTGGCACACTACTATTACATTTGTTTGCTTTAAACCAAGTTTCAAATAATTGACAACTATCAAACCCCGCTGCATCTTACGTTTTGGCTACATACCAGGCAGGGTGTTTAGCCGCATTCTTCTCTAGCACAAAACAGTCAATGTCCTCATGGAAACACTTGTCCTTCTTGCATGAGTTGCAATATTGTGGCCCGACCAGAGGTTTTCTAACCCTTGTGCAGTGTCGGGTGGAGTGTGGTGCTGGAGTTGTGGCCGGTGTAGTGCCCATTCTGGTGCTGTTGGTTGTGAGCAACTCCATGAACTTTGTGTTCTGGGCAAGGAGCATGCTCTGTTATTGGTCTAACTAGTGGAGCAACTCACCTTGCACTGATGTGAGAGAAGCAGCATGCTCTGTAGTGGCTTCGAGTGTACCTTCAAGGCTGTTTGTGTAGTCGTGCAATGTTTGCTGTGACGAGGGTGCCATGCGGCCAGAGGAAAATGAGGAGGGAAACAAGGACTGTTGTGGTGGCTGGCAATGCTGTTACCACTGTCATAACCTCCAGTGCATGCTACATGCTCCACATTGAATTTCTCCTTGCTCTTGTAGAGGGCAATGAAGTGGGTTTTGGTGTTGTCACAGGACTCATCACCCAAGACCTCCCAAGCTTGCATTTCCTTGTCATCAAACATGTCACTTGCATATACATGCTCTCGACAAAGTACTGAACTTTGGAGGCATTGGAGGCAGGAATGTTAATTTCGCAAGACAGCTTTTGCTGTTTGTCCAGCTCACGGACAAATCTTGAGCCGCTTGTTTTTGTTAGAGCGTCATGATGATGCACCATTCCTAGAGAAGGTGTGCAAGGATGGACTTGATGATTTGGGTGTTGCAACCCATGTAATCGTCTTTGAGTTTTTCAATGCATACCAAATCAATGACCTCAGGGACAATATGGTCAACAATGATGGCGCTGACTGCCTCTTGCAGCCAGAATTTTTGGCAGGCCAGGTTGTGGTTGCCATAACACACATAAAACTTGTGAGCATGGTATTGTTGGCCAGGCCTTTGGGAACAATTGAGGTGCTGCAATGTGCTTGGTCATGTTAAGTGGGGCACCTGTAACTGTTTGGTACTTGGCATTGGAGAGCACGAGAATGAGATGTCCGTGTCTGCCACCCCATTTGGTCATTTTGACCGGAGCTGCAACTTGAGCCACTTGCTACTTAAGAAGGTTGACAGAGGAGTTGGAGGGTTGGTCCGTGATTTTATCAAGGGGTAGGAGGGCTATAGTGGCCCGTACTGCTTCCCGGACTGTTGCTTCATTGGCTGAGGGTGAGGACATGTTGGTGTCCAAGTTCATTCTTGCTCAGAGAGCAAAATTTTTTAATCACTGTCGAGCAGAGCAAAATACATGGATGATGATAACCGGGTGATTAAATATTTATGGGCTTATTCGGTCATCAGACTACTAATAAGATGGCATAATATTGGTGGTCCAATTTACAAGGCCGCATGACTTATTGTTGTTGGGCCTCATGACCTATTGCCATGAGTCTCACTTGAGATATGCCACTGTTTATACACTGGGCTGGTAATTTGTAGCACAGTTCATTAAGGAAGATGTCTTCTGCAATTATCTGTCTGTTGTAACTCATCTTGACTGATGAGTAGGAAGAAAGACTTTTGTACCCGAACACATTTGTTTATGTAACTGACACACATCCTCTTTGTCTTCTCATTTGCAGACAGTTTGTCTGCTGTAGACTAATTTGTGCCCCTAGTGTTGTTTGTAATCTCATGCTCCTCTCCTCCAGGAGATTGGGCTGAACCATTGACAAGTTTGTGTCTGGGGTTTCATGGATGTCAACAAGCCTGGGAAGCTCTGGTACATCAACGGTTTCAATAAGAGGGATGATAGTATCATTGGATTCCATTTGACAATCATTGGTGTCCATTTGTGCAACATGGAATGGTTGAGCCAGATTAAGCTAAAAGTGGGCACAACATAGAAACATCATCAAAATGTCAATGCTGGTGTATTGTTTTGCACTACCATAGTGAGTATACAGGTTTACCTTTTTGCATTTGTATAGCTTGGACAGTCAAACTATGGTAAAGTTCGAGACTTCAAAAGAGGCAAAATTTTATCCACATATGTTACTTTGTAGTAGCATACCAGTATAACGGTAGTACTGGATCATACCAAAAACTCATGAAATCATCAATCACATTTAGACGTATCACATTTAAATAAATTTGTTTATGCAAAGATAAAACTAACCTAAAATGTAAATTGAAAATCATATTTCTTGCCAATTGTATTTCGATTCCCATTCACCAGTCCCAGTTTTCTACGTTTTTTATTATCGCAGAACCCCTGTGTGGCAATACATAATAGAGGTAGCATACAAGTAGAAAAGAGGGGGGAGCCATAATATGTGAAAATAATTTGCATAAATGTGATTTGTGTCCATGATCAATGAGGGCCTCTGGTCGACCAAGATTTGTGAAATTTACACATATTTGTGTAAATTTACACATTTTCCCCCCCGAAACACAAAAAATTGGAAAGATGTAAATGCAATTTGCAAAATGTGTTTTTGGTATGCTCCAATATCGCGTTACATCACCCAACGTACTCTCACAAATGGTCTTCTGTGCATGCATTCTTTTCTGTTCTCTGTTCCCTCAAATTGAAACAGCAAGCCATGAGTTTGGGATCAGATCTGATAAGCAAGACAGGAAACTTTGCGAAAAATTGCTCATCTATCAACCTTAGTATTCTATCGACTATTATCAGTGAGATTGAAAAAATATCAAATCCTTACTACATGGTAGATTGTATTCGACTCCTGTCAACACAAAATCTGATAGGAGGTTGATCTGTTGCAGTTAATTCTAAAACACCTGTTGGTCTAGAACAACGGGTCCGTGGAAGGTACGTAGTGTGCAGCTAAAACTGAAACAACTGTCATTCCAGAACAACAGTCCAAACTAGAACACCCATTGACCAATACTCGTGAAACCACACAAAGCAACCTCCAACAGGGCCACTGTACGGTTTACCTGCATTCTAGCTACTAGCATTGCTGACCTACAATTTGATGGTGTATCTTGATATACGGACAACAATATCATACAAAGTTAGTTAGATGGAATACCTGTAAAATATATTTAAAAAGGTACTAAATATTATAAATTTCATGATTGCACTTAGAGGTCACACAATTTGCACGATAATCAAAAATTATAAGATAACAATACTGGTATCACCTTGTAGAAACCAGATGGTTATGTTGCGGGAAAGTGTTGTTTATGTTCAAAAGTTATATCTCAAAGTTAGTGCAGTGGTGTGTTGTATACATCCAAAAGTTAGTGCAGTGGTGTGTTGTTTAAGTCCAAAAGTTAGTGCAAACAAATCCTGTTGTTTTTAAATAACGAGGTTTCATGTCTGTTGTTCCAACAGATCTGATGACATTTTTACTCAACCTGTTGACTGTGTGAGTCCATACTATGGGCTGCTTGATATAGACAAACTATTGACCAAAATACATAAGAACTCGTAGGCAATACATCTCAATACCACTTGATAGTTGGTCAATAGTTGGCCGATAGTTGGTCAACATGTTGACAAGTATAAAACTTAAGTTGATAGTATTGACACCTGTAAGACAGGCAACTTTTCAAAAATATCCACTTTTTGGTGATCAATTTGGTTAGTGTTGCCACTTCAGTCACAACAAAAGTATTCTGGTTGTGACTTGCCGGCAGTTGGATCATCCAAGTCATCAGTTAATTCTTAAACTGGCAACACACGTGTTGTCATTGAGTCATTACTGATGATTATGGTTACTGATGATTATGTGGTTTGTCATGAGGTCACAGCTGAGGAGGGAGGGGGTCATCATGTGGTCATAACTGACAACTCTGTGGGTCATCACGAGTTTGTAACTGATGACTCTGAGGGTTGTCACTAGGTCATAACTGACAACTCTGAGGGTCATCACATGGTCTTAGGAGTCGGTGGGTCATTATGGCGTCTTGGTTGTCATAGTGTATTAACTGACAACAAATGGGTTTTCACTCTAGGTTGTACCTGACGACTTTGGGGATCATCACTTGGTTGTACCTGATGACCCCCAGAGTCGTCACTTGGTCTTAACTGACAACTCTGGTGGTTGTCGCCAGGCTATATAACTGACGACTAAAAGTGTTTACCACCAGGTCATCAGTTATTACATTTTGACAACTCATCTGTTGTCACTTGAGTTGAGTCATGATTCATCACTTTCTTTGCCCAAGATGTCTTCAGTTTGAGTCATGCAAGTCAACAGAATTTTAGGAGTCATCACTTTGCTGAAATTTTCTTGCCAAAATGTGCAAAGCTTTTGCAAGTTACCTGTCTTGCAGTCAAACAAAAAGGTGTTAGAAGGTCGACCTATTGACTCTATCTGTTGACTTAGGCAGGTTATTTGCGCTCTGTCACACACATAAAAGGGCCTTAAAAATAAATTGCGGGAATTCCATTATTAGTGATTCCCCATCAGGTCCTCGTGCAATTTTTGCAGTTTTGGAACAAATACAACCATATTGATGTCCCCAGATATCATCCATCTCAGCCATCTTCACTCAAAACACAAGAGGGCAGTGTATATATCTGCTATGTGTTTCATTGCCATTGTGACTGCTAATCTTGTTTCTCTTTCCCGTTTTGCCAACAACAACATGGTTTTACCTGTCGCAGTCAAACATTATCCCAAATTGAAAGCAAAGATGTCGTCGGTTGAACGGATGAGTATTGCTTAGTCAAGTTCCCTGGACAACAAAGAATGCCGCTATTACTGCAACCAATGAGGCAGCTGGAGCTACCGCGGATAGGCAGAATGAGATGAGACAGAAAGTTAAGTTTGACTGCATGATGAAGATGAGGGATCAGGGAGGCCTAGCTGAGGAAAAGCGACTAATCAATGTAAGGAGAAATACAACAATGCAAAGAGGAAAGGTGCAAGCAAACAAATTTTAGACAAAATCAAAGCTAGATATAAGCATCACAAGAAAACTCACATTGTATACTATGGAGTACAACCAGTTGAAATGGAGATTGGGTATATTTCTCTGCGGTGTGATGATTCATTATCAAGCCAAGACAATGGCAATTCTGAATCCAAATAACGTAATCAATCAAGATATAATGTATTGCTACCCCTTGAATAAATATGTAATAAATTGTTATAATTACTTAAGAACTAACAAATTCTCTATCCCTGTTAGAATACACAAATGCAGCTTTGGCAGCACCTAGCTCTTGCTTCTTCCATTGCATCTAGACCCATCCCAGTGATGTGACGTTGATCTTTAGTCCTACCTCCAGACAGAACTCTTAGACCGCAGCTACAATGTGTTCAACAAGAATAGGTTCAGAGCATCAGCTATTGAATTCCACTTGCTGTAACTAAGGAGCAACAAGATGGAGACATTTTTGATGAGTTAGTCTGTTCATCAGATAATCATTAGAAAGCAGTCCTTCATGCTCCAACTGGGCAACATGTGCACCTCAACTAATTTGGGTATGCTCCCATCTTTCACTGCGAAAGTTTAGAATTTTGCACTGGAGAAATGAGATGTCGTCCACATCCAAAATGATGTTTGTTGCTTCATTAATGTTGTTACTGCTGTCGGCAATTGATTGTGCAGCATCAGTGTCCACAGAAAAAGAGCAAGAATATCATCATTGTTGTCATCATCTGACTCGGAGTCTTGTCCTCTTTGCAAGATATCAGGGAAGATGTTGTCACCAACACTTTCACCACAAAAGGAAGAAGAGAGAGAGCTGTCAATATATTCATCATCAGCAGTCTCTGATTCCCATTGTCTCTGTATGAGCTCTGGTAAAAGTTCAGTAGCACTACTGTCACCACTTCCTACATCAAGGCACAACAACAAAGGTGATACTTGTGACTTCTTGTTATGCTCACCATAGTGATGTAACAATGATACTGTAGCCCTCTTCTTGTCTCCAAGATGACACAAGGAAGAGCTTTGCTTCCTCCTTCTCATCATGTTACACAAAGTGCAGCAAGAGCTTTGCCTCCTACTTCTTGATGTGTTGAGCTTTCGCAGCGTTGTTGTCATTATGTCCTGGTGCACAGTGTGTAGCACACAAGTTTGCTTAGGTTCGCTTTCTCTATGTCCTTGAATGAGTTAATGTGTGGTCAGAGCCATGAGAGCAATGATAATTATGCAACATGATTGTGCCCTTATTTTATTCCCCGGAGCCACTTAACAAATATGTGTGAGGCCCAACCTTACAGTCACCTGTACACATACCCAAAGTTCGATTTTTGTGTGGTCTGTGTCCGTGTACGGCAATCTCCATCTTACAACCAGAAAGTTCACCCAAACTTAAAGGGTAACTTTCAGATAACATGTTATGAGCGCCAAATCCACCCAAAAACAAAGTTCACTCTCGGGTGAAATCAGAGCTCACCCCAAAATCAACTGAATTTTAGGGTGCGCGTTCTTGACATTTTTCGTTGATTTAAGGATGGTGCACCCATTGTTTACCACACATTTTAGGTATTGCGATCACACCATCACATGCCATTCTTCCTATACATCCAATTTGGCCATAATTCAATTGCACCAATAACGACAACGACTCACCAGTTTCATCATCGATTGTTGGATCAACCTTTCATGATGTCATCTCCGCATTGAGATGTACCCTTATCTTCAACAATAGTGCCCCCTGATACTACCTGGCACAAGATGTGGTTAGCTGCCATGACAGGTGGTCACCCTGGAGATCACTGCATCAGGCTGTCACCTTCAATCCTCTATGGCTACAATGCGGGCAATAAATTGAACACATTCATTTACTTGAAGCCCAAACATCAGATGCTTCAAATTTACAATTTGAAAAATGATAATATGGGCAATACTCCAGGTACAGAAGGCAACACCAATGTTTTCAGCAACTTGCAGTACCCCAGAACGAGGGCCAAGCAAATTATTCTTGCATGTTGCACTGAGGATGGCACATTGGATGAAATTCCGCCTACAGATTCTTTGTGGTGGAATCTTTATATTGCATGTACAAACTTGGATGACAAAGGCTTCTTACAAAGTTTTTTTATGAGGTTTCATCTTCCGTACCCTAACTGGCTTGGTGGACCATGCATGGCAGGATAACTAGTTCCCTTGTTGGCAACGAAAAAACTGTGCTGGCAAGAGTGCTTCTCCGTTAGAACTTCTAATTCTTGGTAGGCTAAGATATCTTGGAGGGGGATTTACCTTTGACAACTGTGAAGAGTGCACAGCTATCTTGGAAGAGGTTCATCGCTGCTTCTCTCATAAAATCATCATTGTGGGATAACACAACAGACTGTTGATGAAGCAAAATCTCACCTTTGTGAGTTTGAAATGGCGGGCATGTCAGGTTGTGTTGCATCCATTGATGCTACTCATATTCTTCACAAGAGCTGTACCTACTGATTGTATAGACTCCACAAGAGTGGAAAATCTAAAGAGACAACTAGAACCTTAAATCACTGCAGTAACCACATATGTTGCATTCTAGCAACTACCCAAGCCACCCTGGATCATGGAACGATAAAACACTTGTTTTTTTATTCACTCCTTAGTGATGTCAAATTTGAGTTGCATAAAGAGAGGCATGGCGAAGTTAACCATGTAAAATATCATGGTGTGTGGTTTATAGTTAACACTGGTTATTTATCATGGGCAATTACTGTGCCACCTTTTATTCCTACCCAATCAGGAAAAGAGATCCACCGGTCAGAGTGGTTAGAATCTATGCGCAAGGACGTCACATGTACGTTTGGAATTCTGAAGGGCCGTTGGAAAATTTTAAAAAGTGGTATTCATCTGCATGGAACTAATGCAGTAGATTGTATATGGCTCACATGCTGTGCTTTACACAACATGCTGTTAGAAGTTGACAGTCTAGATCAGCTATGGGATGGATTTACTGCTCCTACCAGTATTTGGGAAGGGGAATTGGGTAACTTGGATATGGAGGATGTACCACTCATACTTCGGCAACTCCTTTCTCCTGCTGCAGTGAGGAATTATGATACATCATCAATGGGATTAGGAGTAAGCATACAAGATTTGACACAACAATCAAGAAATGCCATCACCCAAGATCTACATTTGATGAAATTATTAATGAAATGAATGAACTATTGGACACTCATGTCAGACAAGTTCATTTACTCACCCTGCCATTTTTTCACTCTAGGTTGGTTGAGCATTTAAACATTCTCTGGCAACGTGGTCAACTAGTATGGCCTCGCAGTTGTGGAAACCAAAGTTCAACTTTATCATGAAAAAACAGTTAACAAGATTTAAATGAAACTGGGACGGCAATATTGTAATAACAAACATTTTGTTATTTGACACATAAATGTAAACAAATTACTCACCATATTTCGATTCATCATCTGCATTATCAGTTGTACTAGCTTCTTTCTTTCCATTTCTCTCCTATTCAATTCCCATCACACTTCGTCCCCTCTTAAGGAAATGCATGACTTCAACAGAAGCAGTATCTGAAGAGCCCTTAACAGCCATTAGCATCCTCTGTGCTTCCTCAATTTTGTTGTTGATCGAATCATACTTTGCCATAGCCTCGTCAAGCTTCTGATTTTTGCGTACTTTCAAAAGAAATTCACACAGTGCTTGAGTTGACTTTAGACATTCATTTGCTCCATATATGAATTGGATAAGGCAATGTTTCACTCTGCTCAATTGCCATCTGACATTGAGCAATAATTGCTATTTCTATTGATCATTTGCTCTAAGAGGTAATCCATGGTGTACATCAGCAATGCCTAAGTCAAAATCACTCTCCTAATCCTTCGATGACTTCACCAAATTCTTCCAGATATCTTTTCTGGAGCCCTCTTTATCATTGTCATCTTGATAGAGCTGTTTCAATTGGACAGATGGAACTGTATACAAGCAACCAATAGGTCCCCTTGCCATAAATGGCATGAATCCACGAGGATTGTGACCTACAGGAGGACCATCGTCCCTTTCAGGTTGGTCCTCTTCCCACGCAGTGCATTTGAACAGTCCATCCTCATCATTGATATCCTCACCTTTGACATTTGCATCACCGTCTTCCTCCAAGGAATTGGAATCAAGATGAAGCAAGCTTACTGCACAATTGTTGAAACCAACAGGGCTGCTGTCAGTACTGTGTTGAGGGCTTGTCTGAGGTTGATTGCCACTGCCCTCACCATTGACTACTGATGCTTCATTGGCATTGTTGCCTGGTGCACCATTTGGTGCATAACTAGAGTTTTCTCACACACTGAAGAGGAAAGAGATGCATTATTTCCAAAGAAAAGTTGCCAGTTGTACATTCAAAACAAGATGAACTTTACAAAAGCAGAATGGTTCATACCGGAGCAGAAGACATAAATGCCATCAACTTTTGTGATAATTTTGGCTTGGACTGCATGCATGATGAGCAATAAAAATGTATTCGCTTCAGCCAAGGTTTTTAGCCAACTCTCAGATTGTGTGTCCAGAGATTAGGACATCCATTTTGCTAGTTCCTGTTGCTAACTGGCGTTGGTTGATGTGTACATTGGTGACACAGGTGCAGTAAAAGTCTTGTGATAAGTCTGGCTTTAAATGGAGTAAAAGCATGACAATGGACTGATTGACACCCCCTGATTCCCAGAATGGAATAAAGGTGCTGTAACCCTTGAGGAATTGGTCATACACAGCCATCTTGTCATCCACATCTGATGTATTAGCTGGCATATCAGATGAGTATGCGACAGGGGTGGAGCATTGCTTAGTCCCAGAGTTGGGGTGTGCGTCACCATGAAACATCTTGAAGATGTAGTCATACTGTTGCTCCTCAGTCATTCCGGCACTATTACTCTTCATTTCGGACAATAGCCAGAGAGCAATGGAAGCCTGCAACTCTTTGCACTTCCGTCAGCCGTTTTTTTTGGTTGGCAACTTCTTGTCCTTGTCCATGCAGAGTGCAGGTGTTTCAAGAGACAGATCATCATCGGCCATTATTGAAATAATGGCAATACACAAAATCACACACTTCTTTGCTTTGCAGCACAGAGAATTTGGGTATTTGTATGTGATCTGTAAGGAAGGAAAACACAAAACCGCACACAGATATGGGATTATACAAAATAAGCTGAACTTCGGGTATCGGTACGGGTAACTGTAAGGTCGGGCCTCAGGACACAAAAATAATATGTGTGACCACATGTTTTTTATGTCAGCTCTTTATGTCACTAACCAGGGAAATGTGTGAGCGAAAAAATATATGCGCGAATGTGAAACTACTGAAAATAGTTGTGAAAATATTATTGCATGTGTCGAGCGCAAATAATGCCCCTTACTCTAGCAATTGACAAGCTATCGACTATGGTATGGTAGTAGGTACTATCGACAAAAAAGCTATCGACCAATCACAGAAAAATTGGTGAAGTTGCCTGTCTTGCATATCGACAAACAATTGGCTTGTTCTTCCTTCAGCAATCTCATTGAGAGGGGAAAATTGTAGTTGGTGTCTCTGTTTAGCTCGTCGATGGCGTAGATTTTGGTGATGAGGTTGTGTGGTATCTCATCCGTCCTTGGTAGCCTGCTGAGCCCATCTGCTCTGGTGTTCAGCTTGCCGGCGAGGTGTTCAAATTTGGCACCATAGTCTTGGTCCAACGTGAGTCGCTGACATAGGATTCGGAGATTGGTGTGAGTGTCTCTGCATTGGTGATGTTTTTGTGGTCGCACCAAATGAGGATGCCACATCCGTAGATGATGTTGTGAAAAATCAACATGGATTGTGCGCCGCAAGGAGTTCCTGTTCACCGACGGTGTATTTCAACTGTGCATTGTTGAACTTCCTTGAGAAGGTACTGATGACATGCTCGGTACCGTTGGCTTCTTGGGTCAGCATTGCACCCATGGCGTACTTTTGGGAGGCGTTGGGGTAGATGATGAATCGTTTGTTAATATTTTGTTGAGGATGGCGAGGTGGATGTCAAAATCATGGCCTTTGCCGTGGAAGATGTAGTCGATGTAGGGGCTGGGCATTTTTGCCGGTATGTCCAGAAAGATTGCAACCATTCTGGATTGGAAAATAAGGGGTTGAAAGAACCCAAAAGATGTTACAATGGTTAGTAGCTCTTGAGTGGCTTCCATGAGGGGGATGGAGAGGTACCCCATGTTGAGGTCTATTGTTGATGCAAAAATGAATCCCCTGATGTTCTGGAACATCTTATTGATTGTTGGGAGGGGGTGCTCTTTTTGTTTGAGTACACTGTTGAGTTGTCGGAAATCCATGATGAGTCGAATTGACCCGTCCTTCTTCGGTACCCTGAAGCACGGTGATGCCCATTCTTGCTTTTTGACTTCTTCAGCAGAGAGTTCGCAAAGTGTGCCGATGCCACATCAACGGTAGACTTCTTCTTTGAAGATTTTGCGGTTTTTGAGAGGGGTGGGGTATGGTCTGGACCAGACCGGTGTCGCCCCGTTGATCACTTCGACGGATATGGGCTGTCCTTTCCAATCTCCACACTTGCCCTGAAAGAGCGATTTGTGCCTTCTCAGGACCGTTAAGAGCTTGTCCTTTTGCTCTGTGCTGAGAGCTTTGCATCCCTTGGCGATATCGTTGAGGCTCGCCTTGGTGTATTTGACTGCAACCAAGGTTTCGGCGGGGAAATCTTCATCAGGAGTTTCAGTAGGTTTGCTGTGGGTCTTGTCGTGGTTGGTCGTGCGTGGTTGTTTCAACAGGCAGGATTTTTGCTGGAGGATGCGTTCCTTCGCCCAATGGTCGCATGGTACCATTCCGACTTTGCAATCCCCCCACAAGATCGTGTTGTCATGGACGCTCGTGTCTGAGTCAAGGAGTCTCATGGATTCTTCTCCAATGATGACTCCGTAATTCATTTCCACGCAGCATTCCTTGGGGATGACCATAAATTCGATGGCAAATGTCCTGTTTGCAGATAGGCAGGGCAACATGGCCCCTTTGGGTTTAGGGATTCTGTCGATGAGAAAGTTCCATTGGCCGTGGCAAAGATTTTGGGGGTACTGGACACTGTGGGGAGTTTCAACATTTTGGCCATGTCCCAGGAGATCAGGCCCTTATCCATGCAGCATTGGTTGAGCAATGCTTTGCATAACTTCGCTTCTGCTAGTGATTGAGAAGGGTGATGATGGTTATGGGGTGGAGGTTCCGGTCGTCAGCTTTTGTGACAATTTCCATTAATTTGCAACGTGATGCATGCCAACTGCAATAGGATTCATCATCAAGTCGCAATCACGTTCAAAGCGGACCATAGGCGATCCATTTGCAGGTTGCTGACTTTCTGTACTCTTCACTTCTCCCCGGGATTTTTGACGTGAGCTGGAAGTTTGGGTAGAGGAGGGGGATTGAGGTGTAGTGTGGCCTCCGCTATTGTTGGAGGCTTGGTTCCGCCAGTTGTTGCGACAATCCTTCCACTGGTGTGCTCTGTTGTGTTTCCTGCATGGAGCGGCATCTCTGCATTCTTGATCGTTACTGCTGTTCGAAGTAGTTTGATCGCTTTGTCCTCTGTTGCCGTTGCGATTGTTCGACTGATTGTTTGTGTCAGCTTCTCTTTTGAGAAGAGTCATGATTCGATGACAGAGAACGAGGATGTCATCTCTGTCGCGTAGTTTGCTGCCACCCCTGTCGTAGAACTTGTGGCTGGCGGCAGTCTTGAGATTTTTGGGATGACTCGTCGAGCCATCTCCTGGTCCGAAAATTTGTCGGCTTCCTGGTTGAAGAGCTCTAGATCGTCATTGATGAGGCATGTGATGACGCTCGTGTGGTTGTGGCCCTCATATCGTAGTTCTCGGAATTCCATCGCCTTGCGCTGGTCTTAGATGGCCCCGTTTCTGAGGTATTTTGAGTTGACCTTCTGGATCAGATGGTGGCGTCGCTGCGGGCGCCTTCGACGATGTCATTCCAATATTTTTTGCATTGTCCTTCCAGTGCTCTTCCTCTGATTTGGCAGAGGACTTTCCATAGTCCTCCTTCGAACAAGTCATATCGGTTGCTGAGCTTGAGGAGTTGTTTTTCCAACTCAAAAAGGAGTGCCGGCAGATCGCCGTCACGGAAGGTGTAGACCATCTCTTTGATGTCGTTTCCCTCACTGTCTTTAAAAGATGCCTTGATCTTGTGCTCGTTTCATTTGGCACGCTTGATCTTGAGGAGAGCCTTTGATTGGCTCGCCGTTGACTTGCTCGAATGGTTCTTTCCGTTGCTCCTTCTCTTGGCTCCGGCATTGCCCTTTTGTGCTTGCTCGCTCTTCGTCATTGCTGCCGTTGTCGCAGAGGTACTTGATCCGTTCGTCAAGAGACTGTAGTTATTTTGATCAAAATGTCCTATTCTCTGTGGACTAGGAATCTGGGTTGAGTGATAATTGTGCTTTACTACAAATTATGAGCTACTGTCGAGTAACAATGACGATTTTAAAATAAAGAAAATAACTTCTATAAACTGCGCAAACATCTCATAAAAAATGCAAGTTCGGGTACATGTTGTAGATATTATCCCTTGCACGGAAGTAAAATTCTGTCAGAAATTTTTGCCATCAATATCTTGACGCGATCGTGTCAAAAAAAATCGTCGACCATGACATTCCATTGCCCCCAAAAACGGATTAAGACTGCAATAACTCAGTCAGTTTTCGGCCGACAACATATCTGAGGGCATCACTGTGTAGCCGCCATCACGGCGCATCCAGCAATACTAACCATATTGGTTAGTGCACAATACTTTTGCAGTTCTTGCCTTCCAAGTGTTGCAAAAGTTGCCTGACTAGTCGTTTTCTGTCCGCTCTGGCAACCAACCTCATACCCTGTCGACCTCTTCCCCTAGGTCTGCCAAGTTTCATTTCACCACGTCCTGCAAATCATGGTGCAATTCCTGGGCTAGCTGAGGACCTTTCCAAGGATGTCTTGTATGCTCTACCAGAGAACTATGTGGGGTGACACATATTTCTCTGGTAAAATGTTAGCAAAGCTGGGTCGTGTCATTGTGATCGCTCAAGAACTTCGTAGGTTGGCAGAAACGCCAGATAACGACATGCCAGACACCTCTACAGCAAATGGTAAAGAATTGTTTGAAATTATTCAGAGTTGCAATGATGAAGCACTCCCGACAGAAGAAGAGGTAGTGAACGCTATTGATAGATTGAAACAGGGAGTAGAAGTATGGCTTAATGGAACTTCCTTGGCCCCAGTAACCAATGACAACAGTTGAGGTGGCATTGTCAGTTCTGGATGTTGGTTTAATGGGCAAGACTGTGACAACGCCTACACTAGTTGCCCGTCATACACAGGTAAAGTATCAAGTTTGGCTTATTTTCGGTACTGCTTTCATTCTGAGGTCTCACACGATCTCCGGGCAATCACTATGATCAGATTCTGGGTTGAATTTTGGGCAGGGCTTTTACAACGATCATCACTTCCATTATGGTTACCACATATATGCAGTGGCAATTGTTGCCCAGTATGACTGAGAATGGGGAAGGGCATACTTCGAAAAGGTGATGTTGCTGATCCGTGACATTGAAAATCCCTCAGTCAATTATGAATTCTTTCCGGTATTCAGACAGAAGGACTGGTAAGACTCACAGTTTTATCCATTTGTCTCTGTTTTATGAACTCACTTCTCACTTTCATGTCTCCTGTACACGGCATGTGTGAATTTGAAGGTATCTTGGAAATTTGTGGGCATCCGACATTGCGCTCTTTGGCGGGAGACCTTATATGAATGGGCGGAATCAATTTGCCAAAATACCATGCCAACCAGTAACTGTTTCAGGACCATGCACTCAACATCCGACACCACCAAGGCCCGAACGATGACCTTCCCTGCCAATCTTCAAACAAGTGCAGTTCTCACAAACGTCTGAGGTGTGCATTCTAGACCGCCAAGACGTCACGACCACTAATGATTGGTACAGTTTACAAGACCAAGCATGATTCAAGAAAGAGCACATCTGCAATCTTCTCTCTATGCGTGGTATTCCTACAGAGAAAGCTATAATCCAGCTGGGGTGTCCGGTTGGGCTAGAGCAATTCTTATCGAGCAAGTGTCGCCAACAGTCAAGAGATAGCTGAAAAATGGTAATTCAAGCAGTCCTTACAGAGCAAAATCGTCAATGAACAATAGGGGTTTTGGATCACGATAGATTAGCCCTGCTGGCGTTCGAGTATACTGCCGAAGAACTCGCAAAAGCCATGAAGCGAGGCCAGTTCCAAGAGATGGTGGGGTATATTGATTGATGCCATGACGTACACACCACAAACAGCTGCTGTAAAATTTTGGGTTATAAATAGTCATAACCGGTCATAACACTAGTGCACATATTGTACTTTCAACAAAACATCTTTTAGTCCTAATTGCAAATATTCATTGTTTGTGCTAGCATTCATCACAGATCCAATTATCGGATCAATTACTGTTTTCACTCCGAACTTTTACAGTGATTGAATCGTGAATTGATACTCTTAGCCTGTTTGTTTGGCTGGATCTGCAACTTGTTCTTAAAGGTTTAAACTAAGCAGATTTCAAGAACATATTTTCACAATCGACCCTCCACTCCTTACACTTACCATCAAAACATCAAGAGAAGCAAATAAGAAGCAAATGAATTTGCCTCTTTTACACCACTACTATCACCTGCCCACCACATCCCTTTCTCCACATCAACCGACGCTTTTGAACTTTCCGAGGATGATCTTGTTCGATCATTCTAGCCCACTCATTGAAGTGAGACCACATGCACACCTCCTGATCCATGTTTTGTAACATTCAACCACTTTGGTATTGGCAGTAACTATTTCATCAAACTGGGTAAGATTTTGCTTCACTAGGGTGAACATTAGTTTCTCACTGACAAAGGGAAGAATGGCATCAGTTTCAATGGCGGTATAATCGCTTGATTCAGCGGATGAACGAAGCTGCAATGAAAGGAAAGGACACGGTTCTAAAATCAAAGAAGTGTGAGGAGAGACGAGTCAGTAACAAGGGACCGTATGAAACACAGAAATAAACTGAGGGAAACTGACATCCGTAAAATGAACGATGCATTCTGCAACCATTGGATTGCCGCCGTCCTTCAGCTCGTATCGAGTGGACTGCACATCTGTAACTAACCCTTTCAAATTCCCTGTGTCCGCACCAGAAAATACAAGTAAACCCATTCTAGCACCATACCGCCCAAGATCTCCAATACATCCCAAAATTTCCATCTTTCTTTGTTCAAATGTCTTTTTGATGGAAGTTGATGTCACCATCAAATGTGAAGTTGAAATGCACAGGTTGGATTGGGAATGGGCTTGACAAATGCTTTGGTTCGTGGGTGATGTATGAACATTGTCCCGTCTATTAAGAACTTGCCATTCTTCGAAGCAGCCACAAGCATCTGTCGATTCTCATCCGCAGAATTGGCAATGGGCTTTTCAAGCAAGACGTGTTTTCCTGAATCAAGCGCACTTATCACATATTGCTTGTGCAACTTGGAAGGAAGTGGTATATAAACCGCATTGCAAGATTTGTCTCCTATGAGATTTGAGTAAGCCGTGTCTCCCCCATAAACAATGGGTGCAGACAAAGGAATAGTTCGAAATACTTCCGACACGAAGTTTTCGCCCTTTTCCTTGCTTCGAGATGCAACAGCGGCTATGTCGCAGGAGGTCGATGGATGGCTTTTTTCATCAGCTTTTCTTTGCAATGTGTGCTGCACCGAGGATACCGATAGACAGAGGGTTTTGCTTTACGCAAGAGTTGTCATTTGACATGTTGAATTCACTCGTTTTGCTGCAGTTCTTTCACCCGGGCTCTTTATTGCTTCTTGGTTGTGGTAATGAGCGTCACCATTCTGATGAGCATCAGTTAGCATCTCGCTGAGAAAGCCTCAGTCAGTTCAGTAAGAAAAATTGATTTATCTTTGCATGTATCTTATTATCCCTTGCAGGGAAGTGGGTATGTGGTCGGTCGACAGAGCGTTAGTCAGGCAACTTTTGCAACACTTGGAAGGCAAGAACTGCAAAAGTATGGTGTACTAACCAATATGGTTAGTATCGCTGGATGCACCGTGATGGCGGCTACACTGCGATGCCCTCAGATATGTTGTCGGCCGAAAACTGACTGAGTTATTACAGTCTTAATCCATTTTTTGGGGGTGACAGAATCTCATGGTCGACGATTTTTTTGACACGATCGCGTCAAGATGTTGATGGCAAAAATTTCTGACAGAATTTTACTTCCGTGCAAGGGATCATACGTGCCACTGTAAGGATGGGCCGAAGGCAACTACCGTAAAATGCGCATTCTAAGGTCAGCAAATGTCAAAAGATACATTTGTGAAGAAGCCCAAAGCTAGTGACGATAACATGTAAAAAATATTAGTATCCACTTCTAGTTACCTTGAATTGTATCGTAGAGGCATCATTTTTATGATGAGAGTGTTAGCGCAGTTCGTTGTGGTGAGTTTTGCATGTTAAATGACATAACTCGCGAACCGGAAGGAGCTACGCGGAGCAATACATATTCTTGTGACGTAGTTGAATAAGGCTATCACTTTGTGATAGTTGCTGGCTCTGAAGAGCAAGTTAAGTGCGTGAAAAAGACATTTTTTATTGCGGTCGGAGTCTAGGCCTTAGAATGTGTGGGTCTTAGAATGCGCATTTTACGGTAGGTAGACTTGTTCCTCATTTTGGACTCCCACCGCTGCTAAAAAATCTTGCAGTGGCTGCTTGTTATGTCAAGATTTTTTCTTGAAAAATCTTAGTTTATCATTAATCGAGAATTGTTTCCTCCTTCTCCGTCATGAGACACTTTTTTCACTTTTTGCTTTTATTGGTAACATTTGTTTATTTCGTTTCACATTACCTGTAAATATTCTGTGTTCATGTCCGACATGCATGGGTAGTCTTGCTCACTCAACTTGCAGTTACCTTTAAAATTATATCCAAAAATTGTTAGTACACAGAATGTCACGCATCACCGGGGCTCAGTTCACGCTCAACGCTCAACTTAAACGCACTACGTAAAATCAACGACCCAACGTAAACGCATCACGTAAGCTCCTTCACCAAAAAATAATGTTGTCAACGAGAACGCACACCGAAAAAGGGTCACCAAAAATGTTTTAAACGTTGACAAACTACATACAACTTGAACCACATCGCCAAAAAATATTTTCAACGAACACATCATGTTGTAAACGCTAATGATTTTCAACGAACACGTCATGTTGTAAACGCATAATGATGTCAAAAATTATTTCTACTAAACGCAACACATACACTGATAACAAAACAAAGTTTTTAATGTCTATGTAGTACAACGTCAGACACATCAACAAAAAAATACTTTCAAGATAGGCGCACCACATAAAGGCATCACTATGAATGTTTTCAATGTTAACTCATTACTTACAATGTTAAAACACAGCATTTTTTTTACATCTTAATATTGATCACTCATTAGAATGACACACCACTGACTGGATTGCCAAAAATGGTTTTCCATTTAAACACACCACCTAAATGTATCACCAAAAACTGTTTTCAATGCAAATGCACGAAGACCATATGAAAACACATCATAAATTTTCTCCGCCTAAATAATGCTTTCATCGTACCTTGTAACCAACATGGACAAAATATGTGTATGTCGTAGTGTATAACCTAAGAAAGGTTTTCAACATAAAAGCATCACTGAATGCAAAATTGAGAATATTACCCAAAAATATTTTTTAGCATAGGCGCACCGCCCTAAGTGTATCACCAAAAATGTTTTCAATGTTGAAGTACTCAAAAATGGCCACAGCCAAAATAAGGGATTTGGTCTAACTGAAGAAAGGTTTTCAACACTCGCCGAACCTGATTACCAAAAATGGTTTTCAATATAAGCGCACGACATAAATACATGACTAAAAATTGTTTTCAACGCAACACACCACTGACTGGATTACCAAGCACCACTGAATGCAAATTTGAGTATATTACCCAAAAATATTTTTCAGCACAGACGCACCACCTAAATGTATCACCAAAAATGTTTTCAATGTTGAAGCACTCAAAAATGGCCACAGCCAAAATAAGGGATTTGGTCTAACTGAAGAAAGGTTTTCAACACTCGCCGAACCTGATTACCAAAAATGGTTTTCATTATAAGCACACTACGTAAATACATGACCAAGAATTGTTTTCAACGCAACACACCACTGACTGGATTACCAAGCATCACTGAATGCAAAATTGAGTATATTACCCAAAAATATTTTTCCGCACAGAAGCACCACCTAAGTGTATCACCAAAAATGTTTTCAATGTTGAAGCACTCAAAAATGGCCACAGCCAAAATAAGGAATTTGATCTAACTGAAGAAAGGTTTTCAACACTCGCCGAACCTGATTACCAAAAATGGTTTTCAATATAAGCGCACGACATAAATACATGACCAAGAATTGTTTTCAACGCAACACACCACTGACTAGATTACCAAAAATGGTTTTCCATTTAAACATACCTCATAAATACATCACCAAATACTGTTTTCAATGCAAACACATGACAGACCACATGAAAACACAGCATTCATTTTCTCTGCCTAAATGATGCCTTCATCGTACCTTATAACCAACATGGTCAAAATATGTGTATATCGTAACCTATTACCTAAGGAAGGTTTTCAACAGAAAGCATCACTGAATGCAAATTTGAGCATATTACCCAAAAATATTTTTCAACATAGACGCACCACCTAAATGTATCCCAAAAAAATGTTAGGGTTCACCAAAAATTGTTTTCAATGCAAATGCATGACAGACCATATGAAAACACAGCATTCATTTTTTCTGCCTAAATCATGCTTCCATCGTATCTTATAAGTTATAAGCAACATGGCCAAAATATGTGTATGCCGTAATGTATAACCTAAGGAATGTTTTCAACATAAGAGCATCACTGAATGCAAAATTGTAGCATATTACACAAAAACATTTTTCAACATAGATGCACCATGTAAATGTATCACTAAACATGTTAAACGTTAACCTACTACTGATAATGTGAAATGCATCACCAAAGAATGTTTTGAACATAATAGCATAATGTGAACGCATAACCAAAAAAATGTTTGCAACATTGACACACACACAAAAACAACGTGAGCAAATCACCAAAAAGCATTTTTAATGTCAATGACAATGTGAAACACATCACCAAAGAATGTTTGAGGAATTACAGTTCATGCTGCAAAAGATAAATTCAGACAAAACAATTGAAAAACATTTAATAACCTCTGGAAATACAACCAATGGAGGAAATTATTACCCCGATTCAATGATTGGCTTGATCACCATTGTTGATTTTTGTCCACTGTAAAGTGACCCAACTACAACTACAACAACAACAATGTAAAAAAACAGCAAAGCAACCGTGACGTTACATCATTACATGATATATCCACCAGAACATAACTAATTATTTGTTGTGTGATGCCAGTCGAATCGCAAAAATTGTCACATTTTCCATTCAGTTTTCAGCATGAATAATTCCAATGATTCACACGATTCCTTCTAAGGTGCCAACACGTAGGGAAAAGGCCCTAAATCCACTCCATTTCTTGAATCCTATTTCAGATTTGTTCCACGATTTGAACATAAACAAAACCAATATGGCATGACAATTACTTACCTCCTATGCTGGATTCCAATAAGTGACCTGTAAATGAAAAATTAAGAAGTTGTAAATTGAAATAGATCATAATCAAAAGCAGAATGAGATGGCAAATTTTCAAAATTGCTAGGTTGTGCATAGTGTTGCGTAGTACAAGCACTACATTTGGCACACAAAAGCCAAACAACAAAATCCACTTTCCCAAACTCAAAAACTAGTAAAAGACCCACAGACTGAGTACAATCAAAAAGACAGAAAACAAAACACTTTAACCCTCTGTTGAGCAAAATTTATAGAATGCAAGCACAGGAACAAGAATGCATGAGTCGGAACAAATTCATGATTTGGACCTTAAAAAGGTTGCAACTCCGAATACTCCTTCAATGTTGTTGAGTTGTTCATGTTGTTACATCTTTGGGTGCCACTCCCAAAAGAACAACAACAACAACAACAACAACAACAACAACAACAACAACAAAGCGTTTTGCCCAGAAGCCCTGTCAAGCACTACATTTGGCAAGCAAAAGCCAAACAACAAAGTCCACTTTCCCAAACTCAAAAACTAGTAAAAGACCCACGGACTGAGTACAATCAAAAAGACAGAAAACAAAACACTTGAACCCTCCGTTGAGCAAAATTTATAGAATGCAAGCACAGGAACAAGAATGCATGAGTCAGAGCAAATTCATGATTGGGACTTTCAAAAGGGTGCAACTCCGAATACTTCATTGTTGTTGAGTTGTTCATGTTGTTACATCTTTCTGTGCCACTCCCAAAAGAACAAGAACAACAACAAAGCAATATGTCATTTTGCACAGAAGCCCTGTCACCAAAAACATCTCCTAACTTATTCACTACTGTTGCTTGCATATTGTCATGTCTCACTGTGCAATAGCTAACGGCAGCCACTATCAAAAACAACTTATATCAGCCCTTGCCAACATCTGACAAATGCGCTTACCTGGATTGCTATTGTGAACTAGTTTCCTGAAAAGTAGAAAAAAGGATTCAAACTTTTTTATGAGTCCAATCTCGGATGATCAATGCAAATAGACTAAAAGAAGCTGCTTTCACAACAAGATCGCGACACAATGCCGCAATGACAACAACACAACAACAGCCAAAACAAACAATAACATTTAAGACAGTCCCATTATGATGACAATAAAGCAAGGAAAACGATGCCAGGCAACGGCAAATACCATCAAATCGCAACAGCAGGACAATAATGCTACGACGTAGCCACATGAAGCCACAACCAAAGCCTCACGAGGAAACCAAGAGCAACGCCACAACAAAGCGACTGTCACACCAGCAGCCAACACGAAGCCATAATGAAACCACCACACAGCCACGACAATGATGCCCACTGAATCCACGATGAAGCAACGACACCACGATGAAGCCATGATGAAGCCACAAAGCCACAATGAAGCCACAAAGCCACAACGAAGACACGATGCCACGATGATGAAGCCACATAGCCACGATGAAGCCACAATGCCATGATGAAGACCCAATCAAGCCACCAAGCCAAGACAGACCAACAAAAGAGCAACTCCGAAGCAATGCCCGGAAGAGAAGAACAAAGAGACAACATGCACTCAGGGACTACCCACGCTGCCAAAAATATCAGCTGTCATGTCTATGATTATTGCTCCTCATCTCAAAAAACCTCTTACTGTAATCAGGAGAATGTGGCATGTAAAACTTAATGGGAATTTGTTCAGCCACGTGCAATGCTAAATTTTCTACCTTGATTAAGACACTGTGCAGAGTTCCCAAAAAACACGTGTTACAAAAGTTTAGCAGGTGCGCAAGAACAAATATTCTATTGCCCAAACAATCAAATGCATTCACGTTTTAATAACACAAGACTGCACAGGCTCCCACAAGATCAAAAATGATCGTTCTACAGTACTTAAACATTCTTCTTATATGACAAGACACATACCTGTCTCCACGTAGCCTAATTCATATAATACATGCAAATTATACTCGTGAAATTTTGTACGAACAAAATGACTGCATTGATAACTTCAACAAAATAGCCTGTCATAAGTCAGTAGATCCTGATATGCAAGGCCTATCCATTCTGCTCATGCACGAGTGAACCATACAATACACCTATCTATGACTGCATATGTTAGGCCAAAAGCTCGGGAACACGCGATTCCTTAGGAATCGAAATTTTTTTGGCAATGTGCACTTCGAATCCAGGGGAAGTTCAACTTTGACTACTTTTTGCACTTTTGTAGGGAATATGTAGAACAATTCTTTGGGAACAGCCTCATTAAATTTAAAATGCGTGAAATATGCTATCTTGGTGGCTGATTTCACGAAATATGGCGGCAAAACGCTTGCATTAGTCTGTGTTGGTAGCACATTCTTTCAATTATGGCGGCAAAACGCATGCAACTGTCTGTTGATGTTGTAGGTACTAATCCCTACGTAATGTCAAATCTTTTGACACCAGTGTTCTTAGAATAAAATCAGAAGCATGTACGATTCCTCGGGAATCGCATACGTGCCGCGAACTACAGATAGTTACCATTCCCGAGGAATTGTAATTTGCTTTTCTAGTTAAACACAACACAATTCCTAAGGAATTGAAATCGACACTACTTCTGAATAGTGACCTAACAAGTCATTCTAGTTCTGAATAGTGAACTAACAAGTCATTCTATTCTTATGTCAAATCGTCAGGCTGCTGTGCGAAAGTGATGCCAACCTAGAGACGTGAACGGAAAGGGCATTGAAAAGTGATGCCAAACTGTCACAATTCACTGAATACCCAGGCTAAATCTGGAAAAACCACAGTTCACGAGGAATAGCACATCAAAAATTGCATTTCCTAGTCAAAGTCCGCATTCCCAGGAATTGAAATCGCCAAATTTTTTTTCATACAATTCCTAAGGAATCGCGTGTTCCCGAGCTTTTGGCCTAACACATACAAACAGCTTCATGCACAAACAACATCTTCTGCAAAAAAATCTTGCAGCGGCTGCTAGTAATTTATATCAAACCAGCCTCAAACCAGCCATCCGACGAGCATCCGACGACGCTACACCCATATGCTTGCCATTCATCTATCTTCTCGTCTTCGCAGCAAGCAAACAGTCAAGTCGCATCCGAACAGCTTGAATTATGGCGTTGCGAAATCGTTCTATTCAGAGTGACCTCACATCCGATCCTGATTTCGGACAATTATCTTCCAGCGGCAATAGCAGTAAATACAAACAGAACAAACTAGTTCCCAACTTATCTGGAAAGAAAGTGCTACTCTTTTCGGCATGTGTGCTGTTGCTGTACCAAGCAGCTAGCCATAGGGACATCCAACTTTATGATGGCAAACAGCTGAACCACATCAAAGTAGAGCCCGCATACGACGAGTCGAAACAAGAATCTTTTGTATCTGAGGTTAAACAATGCACACCCGATCAGCTAGCAGTCATACAAACTCAATTGCCCCCCAATGATTGTGTGGCCAATAAAAATCAACCGTGGGTCCAAGGGTGTTCGTTCACCTACGCTACACGCTGCCCGGATGCAAACTGGTTATACAATTACTACAAACAGCTGCATCGGAATACAAAACAAAGTCAAAAACGAACTTTTGTTGGTATCTTTATAGGGTGCAATAAAGGTATGGATGCAGTAAATGCCATGCGAATGGGATCTGGCAATTCAATTTTCGACAAGTCTAAATGGAGAGATGCCATTACACAAGGTGGTAGGATTAAGCTGAGCAATGCTGTATGCGGTCAAGACAAAAGTGAGCAGTTCAATCTCGAAGATAAGGGATGGCAGGACAATTCAAAGTTCGCACAGCTCCACTGTGTCGAAGCTATGCCTGGTACAGCAACAGCTCTCGAGGAATCTGCTCGTCAACTTGCTTGGGATCAGCATGGTTTTGTTGTCACTCATGCAGCCATGTCAAGACGTGATGGCTCGATTCCTTTCCCTGTTGCAGCATCTGTCGGAGTTGAAAACAAGGGAATCGGAAATTGTAAGGAGGGGCATAGTTGCGTCAATGTTACGATGTATAGCTTGGATACTTTTGTTACCAAGTTTGTGCCAGAGAATGTTCCTATCAATTATCTCTCGGTGGATGTTGAGGGGTACGACATGGATGTTTTGTTGGGAGGAATGGAGACGGCTTTGTCCCGTGTTCATTATTTTGAATTTGAGTATAATTGGATGGGTTCTTGGAAGAATCAGCATCTATTGGATTTGGTCGAATTGTTGGATCATCAGGGGTTCACTTGTTACTGGCCCGGATTCAACAATTACATTTGGAGGATTACAGGTTGTTGGTTAGAGCATTATGCTATTCATTTTTGGTCAAATGTTGCTTGCGTCAATAGAAACGCAAAAGAAGCACAGTCTCTCGCAAAAAACATGGAGCAAATGTTTGAATACACTTTGTCGAAAGGAAGGAGTCTTGTCATGGATCATGTATGATGGAACTGATCTGCAAGACCTGTTGTGCCTGTCTATTGTTGATGCCTAGAGTTATTGATGAACTCGAGGTATTACAGAGGTGGCAAAACCACAGGGAGTACCTTTGAACTTTGTTCTAACAAGGTGATAATTTAACAGTATGTACCAATCTGGTATCAATGGAAGGCACTTTCAGGTCTAAATTCAACTACACATCCAAAACGTTTAAGAGGATATGGAATGAATGTTTTTAATTCTGAAAGTTGCGGAACACAAATAAGAAATGAAGGGCCTGCTGTTAGAATCTGCATTTAACTATGAGATATCATGGCGCTTTATTCTGGCATTTACATAAGTCATGCAAATCCACTTGGACCTCACGACCTTATGGAAAAGTCCCTCAGAACAGCTTCCACCAAATTCTTAAAGCACTAATATTCAAAGGAGTCCCACAATGTATACCCCCATGCACAAGAACCAGAAGCACACCCTCCCTCCTCTCTCCATGGTCAGCCTTGCCTTGAGTTGGAATAACCCTCTGCCAGGTAGATGAAAGAGCCTTACTTCTTTACTACAATTCAAATAGAATTCTTGACCAGGAACAAATCCTTTTGACAAGATATTTAATCATTTACTTTTGAATTATAAATCATACGATACCTTTGAGCCTAAATCTGACCTGAGCCGTTTCGTCGCAAAAAATATCACGCGAAAATTATAGGTAGATTTGACTGGTGTCGAAGTTTTTAATTTTATGAGCTTACTTTGCTCCAATTGTGAGGATGGAAGGGCAGTGGAACTGCACTTCCAATCCAAACAATGCAACCGAAATTTGTGTGGATTCTACACACATTGGTGTGCTCTTAGCCTTCTCCAAAGAAGGGGCCATGGACTTTGGTGTTCCGGAGTCCATAGGGCAGTGGACTCCTGTGGTGGGGAGTCGTTGCCTTTTGGACCAGGGCGGTGGGCTCCAATGTTGGGGAGTCCTTGCCGTTTGGATCATGGGCAGTGGACTCTCTGCCTGGGGAGTTCCGAGAATGATCCTTTTGTATTTTGTACCAATGGGTACAAAAATGGGCTGATTCTTGGCCTATGTCAAAATCAACTTTATTGGTATTTTTTTGTTTTTGTAACGTCAATCTTGCTATGCTCTACCTACATACATGATGACATCTGCCAAGTAATGTTTTTCAGGAAGACCACCCTCATTGCCAGTCCCGCTTTGAAACCAGGGGGGGGACTTTGCACAACTCCTCTCTCTCTATTCTATTGTATCTCATTGATAATGGCCAAAAGTCGGAAAGAATATCTGGCAAAAATTCATACAAGTTAAATGTAATGTTCATTTGGGATTAATACAGACTACTGCCACCATTTGTGTAAAATCTTTGCAAATTGATGTGAATACCATCCCTAATGTGCCATTATTTGTGCATTCAGGATTGCCTCTCCAGTGGTGTTGCAAATTTTCTTTTAGTAGTTTTCTGGATATTGCCAAGATATATCAACACTTTGCCACATGTCATAAAGATAATGTAAATTTCACTCAACCCAGCACAACCCAGTTCAATTAGGCTCACGCTCACTCAAATGTTCTCACGTGTATTAAAACCCACTCAATTGTGTTCACTGTCATTGAATAGTGCTTAAATCAGTTGTTCAGCTATTGCAATTGATCAATTGAACAATTGATCCATTTCAAATGAACACTTTCACATGATTAAACAACACTTTTTCTCTGCTTGAACATTGCATGTTGCACTTTAGCTCTAAGGACACTGTTTATGATCCAGGCTCTTTCTACCTGATAAGTAGTGAATACCCCTAATTATCATAAAATATGCAGCACTCAATCAAATCTCTTTGAGTTTTAATTCGGTAGTACTAAAGGTATTATGCATGCAGCATTGATTTTACTGTTGGGGTTATGTGAACAAATAGTAAAAGTTTTTTTATCACTTGTTTGCTCAACTCAATATGATTGATAGTAGTTTGCTTTCGTGTATGCTAAATGGAGTTTGTTCTGTATAACATTTTCAAGGTTTGTTTGTTATTTGTTCACATATGCATTTACTTTTGAGGCAATTCGTACAGTCTTTTTACTTTTCTCGATAATTCATTAAATTCTGGTTCATTGTTGCTCTTTGTTTTGTTTGCTGAGTTTGGTCCTCTTAAGATGATGAAATCTAGGGAATTTTATAGGTACTGAAAGATGCAGAAAAATACATGCAACATTGAATGGCTATTAGAAATATGCGGCCCTCCATGTATTTATGGTTGAGCTGCACCCTCCACCATTCATCCCCTCCTGAATAGACCGGTGACATCCCACTTTTATCAGCCAGGACTGAAATCTAGAGTAAGCCCTGGCTGAAAAAAGAGGTGTTGTCACCAAAGTCCATGCCAAACCTCAGTGCATCAATAGGTCCCACCTAGCGACAAGAAAGACCACAACTTAGTTCCTGATTCAACATACACCAAGTATCTATTTATCCCTCATGGAGACAAGCTCAAGATGTAGTTTATTTTAAGAGCTTGCCATTACTTTGACTTTGACATAGGCCAAGGATCTCCCTAACCCTAAGTACATGCCCAGGGTGCACCCAACTTCCTGCACTTTGGAAAAAGTCCAGTGCATCATCAGCAACAGTCTGATGCATCATCGCGACCAGTAACAAACATCTGTCCAACCAAAATGCTTTGCCAGGTGAGCACCACATCATATAACACAGCAGCCCAGCATGGAACACAGGGTTCTGTAAGACCACCGCAGAAACATATCGCATGATGATAATAAAATTATCATTTGTTTGCAAATTAATCTTGTACTTTTTCATTTACTATCTACACCTAAACCAAAATGTATTTCTAGCAAATCCACTCTTTTGACTCGGGTCACGATTTCAACATCAAATTTGAATGAAACATAAAAACAGATTTTACCTTTCCCATTATTTTTGTTCGTTACATAGCAATTACTAGCAGCCTGTGTGAGATTTTTGAGCTAGACAGAATGCAATCCGTAGAAACAGACATAGCTTTAAACATAAAATGGCTTGTCTATGCTCAGTTTTAAATGGGTGCACGTGCCTCGCATGCAAGCACGCCCATTTTTGAAATAAGATATAATTTTAACCGCAGACGGTCATGAAAATATGATGACAACCCATGTATGACAACCTGAAAAATTAATTATTTACAGGTATATTCGCTTTAGATTACTGTGGAAGTACCTATTATGGCAAAAAGTGAAAAACAGTCTCACTGGTGGAGGAGGAGGAAAAGAGAGGAGGAGAAGGAAAAAAGGGGCTCAGTTTCCAATACACCTAAGATATTGAAAAATCTTGATAATGTAGAAATAATCCATAAATGTTCAATCTGAAGAATACAGATCCATTTAATTTTCTTTCACTGCAATTTCCAACTTAAATCAGTGCACTGAGTTGTGACAGATTATATGGCTTATCATTAACAGGTAGTAATTAATTGAAAACTTATTGTGTGTGGTGGACAATAAGTGTGAAAAAGATGAAGGAGATAACATTTCACCCCAAAAACTTATCTGTTGCTTTGTATTGTTATTGGCAAGGATGGTATGTGGGTAAAACTTCAATATGTAGGCTGAGTTGTGGCCATTCCCAGAACTTGACAGTAGAGTATAATTGGGATAGGAACTGAGTATCACAAAAAACAATGGTAAAAGTGGTCAAGGAGATAAAATCCCGCCTTCAAAATACATCCACTGCTGTGTATTATTGTTCACAATATAGTGAGGTTAGTGGGAGGCCATGCTTTTATCTATGTGCTCAGTTGTGGTGGATTCCATGACTTGATGGTAAGTATTTTAGTGGAAAAGTAATGGACCATTGCAAGTGTGGCCTTGAAAAGGGGTCCACCATTTGGAACACTTTCCAAACCGTATATCATGTGGTTGTGATTTTTGTGACTCTTAGATTGGCGTCAATCATTGTAACAAATGGTATCCTATTTTCGTTCAAAGTGCTGTCATTTTCCGTTAGTCACATCTGTCATTCGTCAGTGTCCCCTACGTCAGACATACCATATCGTCTAATTTTATCTCTCATCATAACCACCACAATCCCAGAATTGAGGAAAGAAATAATTAGCCAACCGCATGGCAATTCCTGTCAGCACTCTCTTCATTGGTGCAGCTCGTCTACAATCAGCCTATTGATTTCATTTCTTTGCATTCATATCCCAGGGGTATAATTTCCTCCCATCTGTCAATTGTAGATGAGGTCGTGTCTTGCACGTGTTTGAGATTTTTGTGCACACTGGATTTACAGCTTGATCGTTTGTTATACGGGCATTCGTCACGTGTTGTTATTATATGGGCTAACTACTCCTTTCCCCTTGGTCTACATCTTATTTCATCTTGTTAACCCTGCCCACATCACAACAAGCCCATCAACACTTCATTGCTTCCATCAAGTGACATTCCCTTGCCACCAAGTAGTGATACTGTCCATCATACGGTGCAACCCTCCCAGAGTGTGTACGCAATTCATACGGTGCCGTACAATCTATCCAACATCGCGCATCATAGTGTAAATCCATCAATCATCATATTGCATATCATACAATGAACTCCTCCCAGAGCGCGGCCACAATTTGTACGGTGCCATATACTTGACATGGCATCGCAATTTATACCGTGAATCCATCAATACTTGGGTTGCACTGATTTGTTGTGTGATGGTCGTCTCCCACCTCTCTCCTTACCTAGCTGTGATTTTAGAGACAGCATCTTGTTAGTGGCACTGCCCCACATTTTCCCCATGTCATCAAATTCTGTTCTCCTCTGAAACTGAATTCTGCACCAGATTCCACATCAAACTGTGATACTGGGTCGATGCCTCCAAAAACTAACAATCCTCCTGTCCATGGTGGAAAAGATGTTGAGAAGTCTCTGTTGATTTCAGAGCCTTTGATATTGCTTTGAGATTTTTAGCAAATTTTGATTTGAACGTACCGTATGATTGATCTGTCTCTTGACTAAAATAGATGATAAATCCTGAGTCCTGATGTTCGTGCCTCTGTTAAAAAATCTATCTCCAACCTTCCTGGACCACTATCTACCTTGACCATCACCCTTTTACCTCAAGATTAAATTTTGCCACTCTCATGGCTTCTGGTACCTTGTGATTAGGATGGTCGTCTAGAGGACCTGAGAAGCCTTTTTGGCCATGGCCTTCAGGATGACCTTTTCCCTAGACATGTTGAGAGTGTGCTGATATAGTGTTCACACAGGTTTTATTGGCTCAGGACAAAGTTATGGTTGATGTAACACGATGGCTTCAATTCATCTTCCTGTCGTTATCACAGTAAGTTGTTCAGCACTTATTGCTGCTATTGGTGACATCGCACATCATTTGGTTTCCTCATCCCATAGTGACATCACACATTGTACGGTGTCACCATTCCATAGCGACAATGCAGATCATACGGGGCCACAATCCCTTATTGCCCTCGCACATCATATGGTGCCACTACCCATAGTGTCATTGCATATCATACGGTGCGCCCTCCATGGAATAGGGTTGAGACATTCAATTGAAACTTTACATTTGCTTTTAATTAGAATTATAGCAGCTAGCAAATAGGGGACACAAGGGTACCACTGGAACAGGAGGCAGCAGCAGCATCAATTTTAACAGGAAATAAATGAAATGGTCATACAAATTGAAAGAACTTGCCTAATCCAAGAGGCCCCTTTTGAAAGCGATTGTTAAATGGGAATAGGGTCCTTTTGGAGGAGGGGGTGGTGTCAGTTGTGAATGAAAAAAGGTCATGAAAATGGCAATATGCACCGCTGAGATTTATTATAAAAGGAATTTACTTCTGTGCGGATAGGATTGGGTGTTAGCTGTTGTCTTGGGGGGATTGAGGATTGGGAAGAGGGACAGTTTTGATGAGGCACCACAGTGTAAGTTATGAGTGGCGGGAAATATAAAATTGTCAATAAATGCGCAAAGAGAACATGACCAACTCAAAGCCAACGCTGTCAAGGAAGCAGGAAAATACTGGAATGCAACAAAAGGCATTAAAGAGTGTTGCGACACCCTCAGCTCACCAAATGCACCGCCAGCACTCCAAGGGTGGAGAGACAAGAGAGGATTGTGGATTTTCCTGATTGCCGACAACCCAAACATCAATCCACTTTGTCACGGTGTTCAAATGCTCCAGGCCAGAAACAGCTATGAGTGTGTACGAATTGCCAAGTACAAAAGAGTGTGTGAGATTTTTACACGTGGCATTGGGATTTCCAACAGAGGCAACACTACTCACCACAGCGAGACATGGGAACCTCGTCACATTCCCAAGCCTGATGCCTGAGAACATACCCAAACACTTCCCTGAATTGGACGAGACACCTACCGTGCCAAAGCAAGTGGTTGTATTGTAGCAGGGGTCATGGCGGTTAGGGCCGCGCTGGAAGATTAGTGATACCTGCCATTGTCATGGTGTGGGAGGACAAGATGTGTTGAGCGGTGGAAATTCTCATGGTGCCTGAGAATTGTGTTCTTTTTTCGTGATGCATGGAGCTTTGTACAATCATGGCAGACCTGCGTAACATTCAGCGCAGTGTGGCAGAATGAAAATGCACAACGAGAAAGAAAAGATACCAATGAGAAAAGAAGGCGACATAATTATATATGTTTCTGAATATGGAACATACATTCCAATTTTTAAGACCGCATGGTATTCGGTGTGGAAAGCTCTCCAAATAGTGGACCCCAACCACACCCTAGTATGCTCTCCACAAATGGGCCCAACAGACGATCAAATCTGAAGCATCAAGAAGACACATCTATGACCTCTTCAACTTGACCATGGCAATGAACAGTATTGTACAAGGCTACAGTCCTGAGGGATTGGACTAGGTAGGTACCGTAGAAGGCTGCAATGCAATGCATTATATAATAGGGCCCTAAATGTTTATCGCACAGCTCTTCTTACAAAAATTAACTACCGACATCTAGGTAAGTAGATTTTTTACCGAGATGCATGACTCTATCGTACGAAAATATACCTATTGCACTCATACTTTATTACTCTACCTCTAGAGGCTCTTCACGGCACCATTGTATATTTGCTTTGAAGTATTGAAGTATTTCGAAGCAATGGAGGAAGGAACGCCAGCCGCCATGGAACAAACGACCGAATCTGTCGGCGCAAATGACAACGAATCGAACACCGCCGCCGCTGATTCGAAAGACAGCATGGAGGAGGCAGGCAACGGTACGGAAGCGTGCGAGTCAACCGAAGCCAACACGAACACAACCGTCCCCCCCGCCGTCGCAGCGCTCGACGAAACGCTCTCTCCGTGGATGAACGCCGCCAAGCCGCAGAAACAATTCATCGCCGTTCGAGTCGGTTATGCCGCCTGCCCGTCGTGTATTCACACCGCAGCCGCTGCGTCAGGCGAATCGCTCACCGGCGCAGATTGTGCGCGTGATCGCGTGACGGCTGTTCGAAATGCCATCTTTCTGTCGTGGGACGACGCTCGACACTTTGTCGATTTTGCACGGCAAGACGCCGAAAGGGCCGACGGCGCTGCTACTGCTGCTGTTGCCGGTGGAGAGGGCGTCGCGGGAAGTGCGGTGGAGGCGAGCGGACGCAGTGTTGTAGAAGTTCCGTATTATTCGAATGTGGAGTGGCGTGCGTTTGATACTTTCAGCGCCGCGGAGGTTGGTTCTTGCTCATACTTTCTTTGATTTGGTGTGTCGCTTGACGGCTTTCGTATTCACCTCTTGATTTTTCCCAAATTGAATCTTTTCAACGAGACAGGCGTATTTGAGAAGAGTTATGGTGAGCCAAAGTTCCTTCTTCTAGCAAAAAATGTTCCTCCATATATATTTAGTCTTTATGTACAACCACAGCTCATGATGGGCTCATCTGGTTGCCACTCTCCCCCCAAAAGGAACCATCCAGTACCTCCGCACCATTGCGCAAGACGAAAAAGAAGAAACTCAACCGCAAGAAAATTTACTCCAAACACGCCATCCCTTCCACCTACGTCACAACTGCTGCACGACCTCGAAATCGTGGCCCTCCCACCAAAAAATGGTTGCAAATGTATCAACTTGCGACCGAATATAAATCCACTCACAATACACTCGTTGTTTCCCCCACCGACGTTGACAATGCCCCTTTATATCGATGGATCAAATATCAACGCGATTCGTACAAATTGTATCTCGAAGATGCGTTGGGAGGATCACACAGCATGACCAACGAAAGGTCAAAATGCTCTCCGATTTGGGATTTTCGTGGATTGCGGGCGATAAGAAAAGAATGCTGGAGGCTGGCATGAGTGTGAGAACGGGGAAGAGGGGCCGGCCGAGAAAAGTGAATCCTGTCGGGGAAAATGATGACGCACAAACTACCTCAGGCATACATCAGAAATGGATGGGAATGTATGAAAAACTCAAGGCTTATGCACAACAACACGGGACCACTCATATACCGAAAGATACTACCGATGAAGAATTGATTCAACTTCGTTTATGGTGCTCTACACAAAAAAGTCGATACGCCATGCTGCAAAAGGGGACAACCTCCAAGGGCATGAGTCAAGAAAAAATAGATTTGTTACAATCCGTTGGA
The DNA here is from genome assembly GCA_013187285.1 of Cyclotella cryptica. Lineage (NCBI taxonomy): Eukaryota > Bacillariophyta > Thalassiosirophyceae > Thalassiosirales > Thalassiosiraceae > Cyclotella > Cyclotella cryptica. The sequence continues at coordinate 115,407 of JABMIG010000301.1, forward strand.
TTTTCGTTTCCACCCAACTGGAATGAGATGTATGCAAAGCTTGTGGCCTTCAAAAAGGAACACGGGCATCTCCGCGTAACTCCAGCGGATGATGACGCGCTGGCTCAATGGCTGGTTCGTCAAAACGAAGTGCTGGGGAGACATTTGCAAGGAAAGAGTACGAGGTTGAGTGATGAACAGGTGATGAAATTTTTGAGTTTGGGTGTGGTGGGTGGGAGGAATGTGGTTGCGGCGCAGGAGATAGATGTTGAGAGGGATGAGAAGTGGAATGAGATGTTGTTAAAGTTGAGGGCGTACAAGGTGTGTGTTTTTCGTATTTGTGTGGTTCATGTGTATTGTCAAGTGACTGACTCTAAGGTTAATATGACGGTCTCGTTTTTCACTATTTGCAGGCAGAACACGGTCACTGCAATGTTCCCACCTCACTTTGTACTGAGTTGTCAAACTGGGTTGCTTCTCAGCGAAGGTATGTTAGTTTGTTACGTGTGTGACTCCGATCTCACCATCATGTACCACTAAGTGTTCATCTCCCGATTGCTGTCCTAGGATGTACAACAAACTCATCTCTGGCAAACCTGGTAAGCGCGCTGTTCTCGACGCAATCAAGATGCAACGCTTAACCGAACTAGGCTTCCAATTCCGCCCTCGTGGCTCGTATGAATCTTGGGATGATCAGATCGAGAAGCTGCGACGTTTCAAAGAAGAGCATGGACATTGTCGGGTGCCTGTTTCTCATCCTATCCTTGGAAATTTTGTCAAACTTGCTCGACGCGAATACAAGTTAAAACAACAAGGGAATAAGTCCTCCATGACAGCGGATCGAGAGAGAGATCTGAGAGAAATCGGGTTTGTGTTTGAAGGGGGTAAGACACCTCAGAGAAGGGAGGCTATGAATAAGTCGTGGGAAGAACGCTTTCAGGAGTTGTTGTACGTCTCGTTCGATGTTCTTCTATCATAATCTATTACACTTTCACTCTCACCATTGCATTGGCACCTGATGACTGTTCTGCTCAGGAGGTTTAAAGAAGAAAATGGTCACACAGTTGTCCCCCAGAACTCAGGCCGGCTCGGCCAGTGGGTGCACTGTGAGTGACACGAACCCGCCATAGATGTGTAATGCCAGGAAAATTCTTTTTAATCTCAGCTATTCACTTCCTTTTTCAAACATTTCCAGCTCAACGTGTAAACTACAAAAAGTTCAAAGAAGGCAAACCAACTTCGATGACTGCGGAGAAAGCATTGAAACTCACTGAAGTGGGTTTCTGCTTCAATGCTTCCGACAGGTTCCGTGGAAACAAGCAGGAGGAAAAGGCTCCACTTGAGCACTATCCCATGTTCCATCCTGAAATGCCTCAGTTGACTCATACTCTTTATTAGTTTAGTTTAACCTATAAAGACTAGTTACAGATCTGTGAAACAAACAAGTTGAAAGTAACAACTGATGATTGAATCAAATCACTTTAAAAGTAATTCCGTTGCACCCTAGTATCCTCAGTTCTTGCTTTTCGGCATATGACCTTGCATCACTGACACAGCAACAACAGTCATATCCGGAACCTCTACACTCAGTAGCACTTCGATTCACTGAAAAGGTGGATCCTCTTCATGTGGTGGAACTGGCCGCCGAACGATCAGCGCTCAATAGCTGAAAGTGAATAACAACCAGTTCTGTGGGCGACGGTGCCCTTGTCCTGATACCTTGCATCTCTTGAATGCGGAGAGAGATGAGTAAAAAGAATGGGACTTCGAAATGGAACCTGTTGTGTAATGACGTGAGGACAAAGCAATGTGTTAGGAGATTTTGATGAGTTGGAATAGAATAAGCAGGTTTACACTCACATAAAAGCTTTTGAAAGTGAGCCAATAATCAACCGGTACTTCTTTGATGGGGATGGTGGTAATAGTATGAAGGTGGTGGTAATGGTGGACCACAGGAGTCTTTTGCTTTTCCAGTTCCTTGTCAACAACATGATGGCGCATCGACGAAGGTTCTGGAGATTGTCGGAAATGAAAATTATGAGAGAAAAATGAATGAAAAGTGATCTTTGTCTTTGCTTGCTTTCCACTAGCTTTCTCTCGATTTGGCAAGGATTCGAGGATAATGAACTAATCGTTGACATCCGAATTCTGTAGATCAGAATTTGATCTGAATGATTAGTATTGATTCCTTTGTATTTCGAAAGATCCAACGCTTAATTTTCGGCGCGTCATGTCATTGGATGAGAAAATATTAATTTCTATATACAATATAGTAAGAAAGTAAGTAAATGGTAAGAGATGGTCAAAAAGTATCAATGGATATTTAGAATTCTCGCAGTTATCAAGTAGAGTATGAGTGTCTGATTTGCTTCTTGTCGTAGCACATGCACACATTTGAATGGTATGTTGTGACAAGTAGAAAGAAGCCTAAGTAGTTTGCTCATTACGCCATCGGTCGGGAGTTGATCAAGGCAGTGAAACGGCGATACAATGCAGCGAAGGTTGTTTCAGATATAAGCAATGAAGATGACATTGTGTACAGACCAATCAACATGTTGATGTAAAAGCCTATGACAACTAACGTGAAAGAAGCAAAAGATCTGCATGATTTGTTGGTGGAACGTCAGATTGAAGGTTCGGTGAGTGAAGGACGAGAGAGATCGGAAATAAATGAAGCAATTCATATTGGTGGTGGGGTGGGGTGTTTTTTGATAAATCATTCAGCCAATTCAGAGCTCAGGCAAGGGCAGCGCGTAGTTTGATTCAATCAGGAAAATTGGAAAAAATACATCATGGTAGGTGCTTTATTGACGTCACGTGTATGGTACTCATCTCTTTTGTATCCCTGTATCATCCATGAAAGTTTCTGCCTTCTTTGCATCTCCACTATCATGGATTTTTGACGACCCGGCAAATACAGGATAGAACAAGCCAGATGACTCAGGAGAAATGCTTGGCAATGGCTTTGCATGGTGAGTGTGTTTTCACTGCTATTTTCCAGTTTCAGTAGAAAAACGCATGCTCATGCTAGCCTTCTTCACCAGGGGTCAAAGCTCTCATCTCCTTGCATGGATTTATCACGTAGCCGGCTCTGAGAATTTAATTCCAACTCGTGTCTATTGTGCAATGACGACGAGTGAACGTACCGGCGCAGATGTCAGCCATGCCGCAATGGTACTTTGCAAGAATGGGGCCACCTTTAGTTTATCGGGGACCTCTCTTCTACCTGGCAATGCTCATTCTGATCCGCCGGTGGGGAAGTGAATTGCAATCAAGATTTTGTGTGATAAAGGTGCACTGATTTATAGTGGTGAGTACTCTCTTTTGTGAATTTTGAATCAAAAGCTTTGCACTTTTTTGTCAGTGAATGGTCGCGATATTTAAAGGCATTGATAGAGACCCATCATCAGGAAAATTGGAATGGTTGCAAGGCAATGACCATCATGAGAATTTGGGAGCGGTAGAAATACAAGTTCCTGATCGCGGCTTTGAATTTGGAACAATCAGGTATTGGGCCAGAATCTCTACAATCTTTTATTGATGCCATCTTGGTGGTAATAATTTTTATGTCAGCGCCGATGCATTGGTTGGGTTGCAAAGCGTCCAGACAATTGACGCAATGTACCGATCCCATGTGTCAGGAAATGCAGAGTCTGTTCAATACTGCTGAAAAAGTTTTGTCTTATTTGTCTTTTTGGCCTTGCATTGCCATTTTTCATCACCTTCTTGAAACCTTCAAATGAATCAGACTCGGAATTCTGCGCTCCATCTTCGGATTATTAATTATAAATAAATTTTAAATGAAAGTCCCTCTGTCAATTAGGAGCACTCTCGTTCCGCCTCTTCCTCGTTCGCTGTAACATCAAACAAATGACAAAGAAACTCTTTATTAGTTTGAATTAAAAAAAGGGCGATTACAATTAGGGCAGAAGCAATATGCTCTACTTTGTGATATGACTTTACATGCGGATGGAATGCTAGTTAACACTTCAATGACCATTTTAGTGGATGCATTAAGCCAATGAGTAAACGCAAATCTCGTCAAAAGCTGCAGAGCCATCCCAAAACTCACAGCTGCATCTACGCAACACCCCATAAGTCAGAATATGTAAATAGAACCATTTCTTTGGTGTGCGTGCATGTGAAATTTACTCATTGGTGTAAGTTGCATGTAATGTGCATGTCACCATGTGTTGATGTACAGTGGCGGTTAGTAAATTTATTGCATGCTTAAACTTGCAAATTGCTTGTTTTGCTAGAGAAGTTAAGATCTAAGATCCTTAATTAATGGTATGCATGCAAGACCAGAGAATTTGCAACTTACCATGTGCACGTGCTTATTTTGAATGCAGTTCAGGCTTTGATTGAGTTAAGGCATGAAAGATTGCATAGATATATATAATTTTTGGTTGCCACATCATGATGCGCATTTTTATTTTATGCCTCCTGCAATATTTGAAATCCAGACAATCACTTTTCATATGAATTTAGAATACCCACAGTAGGGAGAGCACTAATTTTTGCTGTTGGTTATTTACAAGGTGTCAGGTGTCACTTTTGCCATGTAGTGGGATATTTTTATATTCAATATCTATGTACATTGGGTATATAACTTAGCATTGTGTTGTGAATACTAAGACAATTTGTTGGTGCTTATCTGCAGAGGAACATCACTGGTTCAGACTTTGCATTGTTTTTGTTTTCATGGTCACAACAAATGAAGTGGGTATTATACTTGCTATTATAGTGGACACACTGCAGTTGCAGTGAGATTGCTGATCAATATGTACATGCTATAGCTGCACGTGTTTATAATGTTTGTGACAATTATGAATGAGTTACTATGGTTGGACTGATAATGTTTTTACCTGTGATACAGCGTGTGTTGAATATATTTGCTCATTTTTTGGCAAATGATAATCATCACATGGACATTGAATGCACACTGGGTTGGTATCATTGATTAGTTTTTGGCATATGAATCTATGGCACATTCTGATGTTACTACGCAAAGTCACCAACTGTATTATTGTCACATTGAGATCAAACACCTGGTTGTATGTTGCTACTGTACCAAAAGCTGTACTTGCCCTTTTTGTTGACATCTGTTGTCATTTGTACATCCATGTGTCATTTGATCAATTTGTACTGTCATCTGTATCCTTTGTGCTGCATGTCTAATATTCACACACAACTCCATTATGATTGACGATGTGTGTAGTTTAATATTGTGAGTACCAACTTCATGTTGATAAAGGTGTGCTTTGACAGCCTTAATTATTGCAGGCTACGCCTCATGTTATCGCACATATCACTGACATCTCTGCCAACAGCAGTCCCACTGTCTTAGTTCTTGAAATGAAGTCTTTACCTGCTGTTGTTGTCATCACTCCCTTGCTGTTGTCAGAGAAAGATATTTATGCATGCAGATTATTGTGTGATATAGATGATTTACCAGCCTCAGAAAATTTACTGAACTTGAAATTGGTACATATTATTAGATTAGTGCAATTATGTACCAATCTGATCAAAGTGCCAATTTCAATGCTGGAACATATGACAAATATGGCTTATAAAATTAAACATCCATAATCTGTGGATGATCACTGTGACCAAAACGAGTGGACAATTCTATGGATCAAACTAGTTATCGTCGGCAGTTCTTTAAATTCAGTTGATGAGCACGAGTCTTGACACTCCAGCATTTAATCATATTTCAGTGAGACATATAGAAATGAAACGCCATTGTGAAGGTACATCAAAAGAAAACAGAAAGTGTCATTTTATGTGCTAATGTGATTGCTATATAATATTGTTCCTCTGCAAGCTTTCTGTCAACTTTGAGAAAACTTTGAACATGTTATCTTAACTTACAAGTTGAGCACTATTCCCTGATGATTTGCAACAACAATAAAACTTCTCATGTGGACAAGTTTCCTGCAATGGCATCGACTTCCCACCAAGACCACGGAGAGAATAACTCAACTTCCCCAACAATAGTACTTGTGGGTGTTATGGTAGGAACCATGGTAGACTTACTCCAATTATTGGAAAATGTTTACCAAAAGTTCTTGGGGAAAATAGGAGTAGTGAATGTGGCAGGAATCATTGTTATACTTGCAAGTCAAAGTCATTTTGTGAGTGAGTTGTTAATCATCTGGATGCTTTTACCAAAAACATGTTGTGGTAGGATTTCTGAGAAACCGTTTTTAGTTTTGTGGTAATGCTACAAAGTGATATGTGGTTATTCCCACTAAGATTTGTTTGGGATTTGTGATAGAGATCTTTCAAAGAAAACCAAATTTATGACTTTTGCCAAGAGAACTGGGGTTGAGGGAAATTGGTGGGTGTGACATCATGCGGATCCCAAAGTAAGCAAATCACATGACATGAAAGGTAGGAGTAGTAACATTGAAATTTGTTTTCATTGTTGGGGCTGGAGTGTGCTGGTGACTGTTACTTTGGCAGAAAAAGATTATTTAAGATGGCTATATACAATAGGAGCACTATGTATCCTAGGGGTATCTTGATACCCAGCCGACCAGACAGTGGATTCCAAAAAACTGATTTGGAGTAAATTAAAAAAAGAATATTGGCGCCAAAAAGTAGCTATATTATCATAATAATGTAGAAGCGTACCAATTTTCTACAAGGATGAACGGATCAGATTGTTCTGATACGCTGCATTCAACTGACAATAACTCGTGAAAGACTGTTCAAACAGAAATAATAAGAACACCATTTGAAATCTAGGAAAAAGATCTTTTGATTGATATCAGGTTGTAAATATTCTGTACTCCACCTGTGATGTCATTTTGACAGGCAAACGGACGACAGACAGAGCAAGAGTGCTCCTATTGTAGTTAGCTGTCTTATTTCTTGACAATAGTCTCATTTTTTACAGATAACACTATTTTGATACATAAGCCTTTTGCAAAAAATAAGACCATCTTGGAGAAATGAGACAATAAGCAAGGTCTACGTGAACAGATCCTATTCCTCAGTACACAAGAGTCTTGTTTTTGAGAAATAAGCCTTCTTCAAAAAATGTGACTATCAGCAAGAAAAAAGACTATGTTCGAGTCATGAAAAAGTCCTATTTCCCGCAAAAGACTTATTTCTCAAATACTATCCAATTCCGTTGGATTGTAAGTTTTGTTTGAGTAAAGCATAAAAATAATCATGAAGAGGGATCTATTTCTAGCCGAAACAAAAATGTGCATTATACGTGTTGACTGTGTCTTTCATACAGACACGGATGTTTTATTCCCGCTCATGTGTTATGAAATGTATCCTTTCTCAAAATGTTTCTTGCTTTGCCCAAACCTTCCCATGCATTCTTGTCATTGGGCATCTGCATTTGGTTAAAATTCAAAGCTGCACTTTCACATAGAAAGTTCTCACTGCATTCATGGCGTCACCCCCATAAATCAAAGTAAGGCAATGAATCGTCCAACAACCATGGCCAAGAATTCCAAATCACACACAGCAGAGCCCAATCATGGGAACCCTATGGCTGATAGAACCTTAAATGATGCCAAAAGTGACCTTCCTACTGATGCACCTCACCCCATGTCTTCTCCTTCTCACCATAAGACGTGACGTAAAAAAAAGAGCAAGCAACTCACCGTCAACCCCATCAATGAACACTTGATTGCAGAAGAAAGCCAAGAAGACCATGCTGTTGCATTTATCCTCTGTATATCCAACTGATATAACAATGGTTCTCAGGTCATCAGACACAGCCCCCTATTGCTGGTGAGTTTAAAGCACGTCAAATTATACGTTTTCACTCAAATTTACATGCATTACTCCTACATGTTGTCCCACTTCTTATGCAGGACATTTTGCTCTATCATTGATACATGAGTCCTCTTCTCTGTTGTCACCACCCCAACAGAAACCCAAGAGTGTAAAAAAATCAAACCATCCCTCCAAAAATAGCAAATCTTCCAAAAAGTCACATTGCACTGCAAAGAAGATTGCAATAAACCCATGATCTCCAACTCATGCTTTAACTCACTTCTCTCCTCCTTTGACATTTTAGTTATGACAATACTGACCTGTCTCTTTGTCCCCTCTTGATGTCTACCAAGAGCTGTATTGCCAATTTTGATGGGCTGAGAAGTGAGGTGCATCGACCTCCTCTCATCTTCATCACTCCAACAGTCACATGCAAAGATATGTTTCCATTTGGAAACCATTGCATCTTTCTTCATTCCAGATATGCCTTTCACCTGGTGGGACATCAAGAGGACAGAAAGCTCATCTTTAGTGTAAGTTGTGTACAACTTTTGCTGTTGGAGAATTGCATTAGCTTTTGCTGCAACATCACCCATTCTTAACGACACATCTTTCTTCTTCTTCAGTTGCTTTATCTCTGCCTTGACTTTCTTCTTCTGCCACCTCCTGTTCCATGGAACAAGTCGCCGTGAGTTGTTGCTTTACTTATTACATCAATCCATTCTTGTGAATTCCTCACAATCACACTTTGTTTTTAACCTTTTAATTGAAGCCTTCAATACGTCACTGTTAAAGCCACATTCCTTTAGGAAGTAGGTTGAAAGATCATTTTAGTTTGGATGTGTTGCATTGTGTTGTTTGCTGCATCTTTGGCATCACCCATTTCATGGCTGACTTGGTTGTGGTTTTTCAGGCATGATCAGGTGAGAGGAGCGACACCTACCTTATTCCAGACTTCACAATTTTGCTCCTTGGAAAATGCAAGTTCAAATGCACTATCTGACACAACAACTTTTGACACAGGATCCACACCACCAAAGACAATTAGCCCAACCAAATAAGGTGGGAGCCTTGTAGGTAGATCTCCCATAATTCTAGTGTTCGACACTCTCTTAAGATTTTTAAAAACTGTGTCTTAAATAGACCGTAGTTTTGATCTGTCTCTTGTGTAACTGCTGTTGTGTTTGGTACTTTCAGCTAAAAAGTCTTCTTGTAACCTTCCAGGTCGGCTATCTACTTTGACCATCACTCACCATGGTTGCATTTACTGCCATCCATCACAAGACAAGTCTCATCAATATTGAGAATCCACTTAAGTTGTTCATCAGGGATGATGATATTGTCATTGTCATTGCGGCTAGCAAAACCAGGCTTTACCAAATCATTCTCCCAATTGTCAAACCAACATTTGGTGTTGAAGTAAGTTGTCCACTTTACCCTCCTCTCCTCTACATTATTGACTTTGCCACAGCTAAGTTCAGTTGCAGTCTTTTTTAGAAGACCCTTCAATAACCAACCTGGATCACAATCTGCTTTCAACACTTGAATTAGTTTATTGTGATCTTGTGTGAAAAGTTATGACTGGTCAAAGAAAAATGTGAGAATTGTGATTTTTTTTGTATTTTTATATTGATTCCAGGTGCCCACCCAAACTTCATGAAGCCCATTCTTGAGCATATGGGAACTGTCACCGGGGTATTGTCTTGGGGTGGTTACATAGAACAGTTAATGTTTGTAGGAACATGTAATGCAAGTGACATCAAAAGCTACTATGATGCTTTCCTCATGGATATCCAGAACTTTCTGGTTCGCCCTCCATGAGATTCTACCTCTGACAAGAGCAGTTTGCTGTCTGTTAATAACCACACTTCTTTCTAGCATAGCCGTCCCCAGTTTATATCCAACCAGCGAAACCACCAAGATGCTTGTTTGCCTGTGTCATTGCAACAAATAATGTGTTGTGCACCAAATGTCTGCCCAAATCATTTCTAAGCATTCCCAAAAACCCATCTAGGGGTATAACTCATGATGAGATTCAAAGAATATCCAAACACTCATTTGAAAACATGATCAAGATAGCATGAAGAATGTACTATGATATTGGTTATTTGTTAATTGACATGATTTAGTCTGATTGAGTTACTCAAGGTGTCAGAACTAGACAACTGAAGCTATGGGACATCGATGCTCCATGGATGTCGTTTGTCAGGTCCAGTGAAATAGTCAGAGAGAGGTGCAGTGGTAGAGAGAGAGGAGTTGTTGTATTGTGGAAACAAAAAATTGGTCATTGACCCAACTCCTTTTTACCTCATTACTTGTTCTTCAGACCCTTTGTATCTGTTCCTCATGCAAGACTGACAGTTTTGGCTTGCGAAGAATTTTCTGTTGTTACTCGTCCAGGCAAGGTGTATCATGATCGTGCACGGAATATTAGGCCCTTGGCAGATAGCAGATAGAATCCTGGCAATAGGCAAGACGATTATGAAGAACAGGGGAAACCTGATGAATCAGAAGACAGTTCTGAAGATATGTCTAAAATGGTGATGTTCATCATAGCTCCTGTGAAGAAAATGCCCCTATTGGAAGTCCCGATGGATCCAATGAAGACATGTCAGAAAATGGTGATGTTCATCATAGTAGTGAGTCCTGTGAAGATGATGCCCCTCATGGAAGTCCTGACGGATCCAATGATGAGAGCTACAAAGAAGAAGTTGTAGATGAAGATATTGATGGAATTACCAAGCCTATCCATGGCCAAAACAATGCGCCAGGGGATGATTGTATTGCAGAAAATTGATTTGTAGATTACACGGTAAACAATTTGCCAGGGGATGATTTGATAGCAGAAAATTCTTTGTAGATGTCACTACCATAGAAAATGTTTGATGAATGTGTTTATAGTGATGACCACTTACATAATTTGTTGTCACTAGGACATTAGAGATGAAAAAGTGATCAGTTGAAACTTGCATTCTACTTTGGAATGTGAATACAAACATACTTCCTACACTACAACTCGATGACATAGGGGCTCACACTGGAAGAGGTTCTAAAGTGATGGTAAATTTTAAGTGTACTCATCACGTACAGTATTTGTTGTCACTGGCGTCATGACGTACATTCTCCAAAATGTGCGGAAGATATACATGAGTACCAACATAATAAACTTGGTGACCCCTGTTGGAGTGATAAGTCGAAGCGTACATTCTACGTTGGAATGTGAATGCAAACGTACTTTCTACACTACAACTTGATGACATAGTCGTTCACACTGGAAGAGGTTCTAAAGTGATGGTACATTCTAAGTATAGTCGTCAGGTACAGTATTTGTTGTCACTGACGTTGTGATGTACATTCTCCAACATTTGCAGAAGAAATACAAGAGTATCAATGTATAACCATGGTGACCCCTGTTGGAGTGATATCTGTCAGCCCCATCAGTGGGGTCATTAGGACTACAGAGAGCCATTATTGCAGCACTACAGAGAGCCGTTTGCATCATGTAGTCATTGGTGCGGTACTGTAAAGATCCGTTAGCATCAGTAAAGCCACCTCATGACAAAAAACGGTCATAGATACCTTGGAGGTTTCTTGTTACAATTGTAGTCAAAGGTCAACACGTATAATATGAATTTTTTTGGCTATGAATAGCGGCCCCCTTTTGTTAGATGGATAACAAACTCAGGTGGTGACGTTTATGTATTTGTTATAATGCAATGTAGGTGACTTGAGCCGGTCGTCGCAAAAAAATATTAAGCGGAAAAATTACAGGTAGTTTCGACAGGTGTTGAAGAATTGATTTTATGAGCTATTTTTACTGTGATTGTGAGGATGGAAGGGCAGTGGAACTGCAATTCCAATCCTCATGATGCAAGCAAACATTGTGTAGATCACAAAATTGGTATGATTATACCCTTCTCAAGGGTGTTCCCTTTTTGGGGGCTGTAGACTTCTGTGTTGGGGAGTCCATGCTGTTGGGAGTAGGGCAGTGGACTCCTGCATTGGGGAGTCCATGCCTTTTAGATCAGGGGCAGTGGACTCTCTTCCTGGGGAGTCCTGAGAATGATACTTTTAATTTTAGTATGTAGGGGTACTAAAAAAGGCAGATTCTTGGCATATGTCAGTAAGTACACTACAACTGTTTGCCAGCAACGTGTCTCTTTGGTTTACTTAACTTTTATACTCATAATCAGATAAAGCCATCCGGGCACATATGTTGCTAAGGAGACAGCCACAAAATAGGGGTTCTTTTATAAGAGGTGCAACGAGTCTTTTCTCCAAACAGATTTGCCATAGCAATTATGAGAACGGCAATGAAATGAGAGGATGCATCAATGTGGTATCACTTTCACAACACTACTCCATGATGACTCCCTGGTTAACTCGCATTGCATTGCATAAGCTCAGGGAGTCAGGCGGTCGAAGTCATCACTCAGATAGACATGGTTGCTACTTGTCTATTTGTGTCGTGGAAATTTCCCTTTTCACCTCCAACTTGGTCGAAGCCGTGGTGATGACTTATTGAAACAGTGGTAGAATAGGGTACAGTCATCTGTGGAACTATCAAAACTGGGGGGAGTTTTCTTTTTTGTTGCCACCTCCCTATCACCCTTGAGTTTCAAAATATTACCAAGAAACAAGCCAAGAAACAAGCCATGAAAATTTTCGAAGCAAAGAGCAAAGCTGTCATGAGTTTTCATTGACTTACGAACAAAGAAAATGTAAGTCTGTGTGTACTGCTTGCTTGCAATATTCACTGGTAAATATTTAACTCTGTCCCGCCAATGCCCACACCTTCATACATGTCAAACTAACAAACAATATGCTGCTTATGATTATGGTGAGCTATAGTATGTTTAGAATGGTGTCATAGAGAGCCACTGTTGTACATGTCACTTAATTCTATTCCAAGTTATGTGTTAAATCACGAACCAGTTCCATACAGATAATAGCCCATGATGAGATAATAGTCTATACCCAAGTTATGACATGAAATGCATGCGCTAATACAAAACAAATTATGACCCTGTTGCTGTTGCATTGAACATGGCCAACAATAATTCAGAAGTGCCTGGCTTTACTGATGATGAAAAGAAGTTTAGTCCAGAAAAATAATCTAGCCACTAGTGCAGCATTGTATCTGACAGCATTAGACTGAATAATATCAGTCATTAAACAGTAATTAGCATGGATAATGAACAGTAATATTGGATCATTGTGACAATTACTGTACCAGATTTATTGTATCCCATTATGTTGTTGATTAACAAACAGCAAATAGTTAAATTTGGTGGTAAACTACTGTCAAAAAACTGTAGCAGTGTGATTAGGACATTGAATATATGACAGTAATTTATGGAGTAAAGTGATAAAATACTCCTTAATTGGCCATAGTTGTAATTTGTAGCTGACCTAAGCTGGAAGTAGTTGAAAAGTAGTTGTAGATAAAGAAGTAGAAAAGGGTGTGTTCCTGGTGATTGGAAGTTATTTTTTTCAGCTATTTAATTGGGTGAAAATGAGGACTGTAAACTAACAGTCCTCATGCCTTTAACATGAAATTTTCATGGTAAATTGATTTGTGTCACAATTGACTATTTGTGAAGTTTTAACTGTGAAAACTTATCTGTAACATCAAGTGTCTTTATGGGGGAAGACTTGTTGTGATGTGAAGTACTTTCTTGGGAAGTACTTCTTGTGATGTGAAGTGTTTTTCTGTGAAAAACAATTCATGTCTTCTTGAGACAACACTTTTTGTGAAGTGTAGTGTTTATACGTCCTTTGTTGTGAAAGTTTATTGATTTGGGCTAATTAGGTCCTGGTTTTGGGTCTAAAAGCATTGGGAGCTACCTTGGCTCATATAACTCGCCCCCACAAATGGAGCAATAAGGTGTCAATGCACAAAAATTATAAAACCTCCTGAGGGAAAAAAATAACCTCTGGTAGGAAAAAAGAGGGTGTGCATGTGATGAAGCATAAGTGTTACGTGGAGAGAGGGGATATTGTACAGAGGTTATTTTATTCAAAATAGGGTGTAACTCTCCTGATGTTCAATCTCTCAGATTTAGTTCCGCGTTGAACCCTTATGGTGCCATTCGTATGAACTGAAGTGATGGTCCAAGGATCACTTAAATACCGGCTTTCTGTTTTGAGGAGGATGCCGTCTTTTCACAGCAGTACTTTGTCACCAGGCTGGTAGTCCCAGTCTATGCAGGAGGCATTTTCCCATCTTGTGTTCTTATCTGTTTGCTTTTGTCTGTATTCCCCTATTTTTGACTAGTCCGCAATGTAGGGGACGTCAAACAACATGTCCCTTCCAAAGATGCTCTTGGTGAGGTTTTTAGTACTGTGTGATAGGTAGAGCAAACTGCCTATGCAGCATTTGTGAGAAAGTCAGCAATGTCACTCTTGCTGATGGTATCGGCCATATCTAAGTCAGCTGTGCGGAGCATCGCCATGATTGTTTGATGCACCCGCTTGAGTGTTGTCTTTACTTGTGGGTTTCTGACACTGGCCGCTTTATGCTTCAGACCATATGAATCACAGAGGGTCTTGAAGTGAAGTATAAATCCACTTCTGTTGTTGTAGATAATGTATTGACTACGTGGGTAACGGCTAGACCAGGTCCAATTTATTTTATTACCCACTGTTGCTGATGTCTTGTCAAAGTAGGGTTGTTTGGTTTGGACACGTGTGTCTTTGCTCCTTTGCCCCTTTGTACCCATGGGAATATCAAGCTCCTGGAGCTGTGATACCGGCAACTCTACAATTTCAAACCAGCTTGTTGTGGGATCGATCATTGTGACGCACATGAAGTCAATTTGTGTCTTGCCCTTGCCCTTGAGGGTGTATGATCCTATGAGGTCCACACGTAATGCCTCTCATGGGTTGGTGATTGCAAGTTTTGTTGGCAGTTTCCCGTATTTTAATTGTCTGTGCTTGTTCACCTGGCAACTGTGACACTTTTTGACATGTGACTTTCCAATACATCGAAAGACAAAGAGTTTCTTTGAGACGTGTGGTCCCGGGGTGCTGTAGGTAGTGGTGGAACCAGGCTACCGCGACGGTGTTGGAGGCTTTTGGAATAACCATTTTGCCGTCCTTACAGAGTACTTTAATGTTCTCGTTGAGTAGCCTTTGTTTAAGAGGCTTGCGTCTGCTTGTTGTGCCTCCACTATCTCTTTGATTGTGAGTGGATAGATGGAGTCCTCTTTGTTTTGATTTGCAAACACCTGGTTCATGGATTCCTGGGTGGTTGCTAGGGATGATTTTGGTTGTGCTGTGTTATGATAACACCAGCATTAGGCTTAAAGTCATCCAGGTTGACCTGTCATTTGCAACGGGTCCATAGTCCAGTCGTGAGATGGCATCCGCAACTGTATTGAGGATGCCCTTGATGTACACGATGGTGGGGCCATATTCTTCTGAGAGTAATCTCCAGCAGTACACTCGATCAGAGGTTAGACCTGGAGCACCCTGTACTAGATTTGAGTGGTCAGTGTAGACCGTAATTTGTTGTCCCCAAAGCATGCCTTTGAACTCTTTCAGTGTTTCTACTTTATGGTCAGTAGCTCTTGTTCGGTCACGCTATATTTTTGCTGCGCCTGACTCAGTTTTCTACTGAAGAATGCCAGCGGCCTGTTAAATTTGGAGCTATCTGTGTAGATCTCAAATCCCTGCGAATACTCAGGGTAGGCCAAGGTAACATAAAGAGCAATTGTTGCCTTTACAGTGTCAAATGCTTGCTGGTGGATGTTGTCCCAATGCCATGGCTTTTTCTTAGTTTTGTTGCCCTTGAGACTTTGTGTGTCCACGCTCACCAACTAAGTTGGTTAATGGTGCAAGTATTTCACTTTGTCTTGCCCAAGGAGTCGTTTAACATTTTGTGGCGGTGTTAGTGCGAGGATTGCATGTACCTTCTTTGGTTGTGGCTTTACACCGTCTCTGGATAACACATATCCTAGGTATTCTGTCTCCACAGCTCAGAAAGATTACTTGCTTGCAATCACTGTCAAGCCTGTGTCTCGCAACCTGATGAAAACCCGCCTTTGTTTACTAAGGCGGTCTTCCAGGCTACCCTTGCTGATTCCTAATAAGTCATCAAGGTACGTTCGGACGAACTCAAGGGTTGCCATTAGCTCAGATATCTTAGCTTGGAAGATGTTGGGAGAACATCCAACACCCATTAGTAGCCGTAGGTAAGAGTACTTACCCCACGGAAAGATAATGGTGCATATTTTGGACGCACCTGCATCCAATCTAATGGTGTAATAGCTTGAGATCAAGGGCTGTGGCATATGTAAAGCCTTCTAGCTCTTGTAGAACAGTGAACAGTGCTAGTTTTGGGAATAGGAAACAGTTTTCTCACTACACGTTTATTTACTTCCCTAAAAGTGCTGACAACCCATACTGTGTTGTCTTTCTTTGGTAAACTGAAGGTTGGCGAAGCCCATTCAGAATCGTCTTGCCATTTGAGTACCCCTACATCACATATCCTCTGTACCTCCCTCTTGGTGGTTTCTACATGCTTCTTGGGTATGGGAAAAGGCCTGCCATGGTATGGCTGTGCTCCTTCCTTTAACTGGAGGGAGACCGGCTTACAATCCCAGTCACCTAGTTTCCCGTTAAATAGCTCCTCAAATTCTTGTAGGAGCTCCAGTAACTTTGTTTGTTCTGGGTCACTTAAGTGTGTGCAGTTGTCCTTGACAATTGCCCTGAGATCCACTTTTTCATATTTAGCGTCTAGTATGTGTATGAGGTGTTTGTTGCCTCGAGCGTACTTTGGGGTTTTTGGACGTGTCTTGGTAGATGCTATTATTCATAGTCCAAGCCCGTTCAACTGTCGCTCTTGTTTTTAGTTTATTAATGTCTCTCGTTGGCAGTGAGATGTCATCTATTGTGATTTCTTTTGTCCAATAGTCTAGGACAATTCCTAACTCTTTCAAGGTATTACTACCAAGAATGAGGTCAAACCCTGGTTTGGTCATACTATCCTCTTCGTATTCCACAACATCCGGTTGTAGAAAGTACTCCTTGCTGTTGGAGTACTCAAAGAATTTAACTCTGATCTTCCCCCGTCAAGTTGTCTGGAAGCTCCCATTTGACGAATGCCAAGACTTTGGCACCTGCCTAGTCAGGTAGAGAAAGGGTTTGTCTTTTCCTTTTGGTAGGAAAATAAGGTCTCCATCAGACCCAGAGTCCAGTAGAACTTTGATTTTGTTACTGGGGCGACTCCTCGGAGGTTGTTTGTATGCTCTGGGGGTTTGACTTTCAGTTGCTGGTTCCATTATGCTATTAGTGCCGTAACACCAAGGCGGTCCTTGGTGTGGGATGCAACCACTTGTTTTGGTTGTTTGAGACTATGGTTTGCACTGGGGGGTCTTAATACTGTCCTGGGTGGCTTTTGTTTTATTACTGACATTGTTTTTGTCGTAAGACTTTTTTGAAATGTTTGAGGTCATAGTTTCTAAATTGTCTCAAATTTTTAATTCAGACTTTTTTGTTTTGGAACAGATCTTTTTGACATCCTCTCTTGGGTGACAGTCAATTTAATTTTTTCCTTTTCTTAGTTTGGATAGCTTTAGTTGGACTGGAAGAGGTGCAACTGTCAACTGCAGTATTTGCTTTACGTTTCTTACGTACATTTAATTCCCCAGTGCTATCCGACCCACGCCTTCAAGAACTTTTGTCAGGCGCTATCGCTTTCCAAGTCATTGGCGCAGCGTTTCTTGCGTTTGCCAGACTTCTTGTGGAGCGCTTTCTTCAACTCCGCCCAAACTATCTGGGCAAAGCGCACCCTCTGGTTTCCTTTCTTTGGAATGGGGCTTACCTGTGCCCCCATTCTTCTTGATTGGAGTACCGTCTTGTTATAACAGCGGCAGTCATGCGTGTTGTGACTTTTGTGTGGCCCCCCATGCTTCTTGCATAGTACACAGTGCTAATCAGTCCAGCCCACCTTCTTGGGTTTCTTGGGGATGCGAGAGTCCATTGACTCCATCTTGCGCTTCTGATCAGCCCCCTTTGCTTTGGTCATGCTGGAAGGCTTTGCATTGAGTTACGCATTATTCTCGATATTCTCTAGGACCATGAGAAGGGCCCTAGTGCTGACCAGAGTGGTATTCTCAGTCAAGTTGTATTGGGTCTGCCACTTGGCCGCACACATGCTCAATAAGTGAGTTGCGAGGTTGGGGTCATCCAAGGGCAATACTTTCTTAGTAGCCTGATTTGCCTTTGGGCTGTAATACAGGCAGGGCAATGTCTCGAGGTAGCTATCGAGCTGTTCCACTCGACAAAAACTGCAAGACCCTGTTGGGCTTCTGTAAAGTCGGTTAGTTATGCAGTACTTGAAGGCCTCACCTCATGACAAAAAGGCAAAAGGTACCTTTGAAACGAGTCTTTCTTGTTACAATTGTAGTCAAAGGTCAACAGGTATAATTTTTATGTTTTTCTTTTGGCTATGAATAGCGAGCCCCTTTTGTTAGGTGGATAACAATCTTAGGTGGTGAAGTTTATGTATTTTTTATAATGCAATGTATTTTGCTGAGCTGGTCATTGCAAAATAATATTAAGCGGAAAAATTACAGGTAGTTTTGACAGGTGTTGAAGAATTGATTTTATGAGCATATTTTTACTATGATTGTGAGGACAGAAGGACAGTGGAACTGCAATTCCAATCCTCATGATGCAACCAAACATTGTGTAGATCCTACACAAAATTGATATGATTTTGCCCTTCTTAAGGGCGGTCCCTTGTTTGGGGCTGTGGACTTGTGTATTGGGGAGTCCATGCTGTTGGGAGTAGGGCAGTGAACTCCTGTGTTGGGGAGTCCATGCCTTTAGATCAGGGGCAGTGGACTCTCTTCCTGGGAGTCCTGAGAATGATCTTTCAAGCCACTAGTGCAGCATTTTTTCAGACAGTATTAGGCTGAAAATGCCAGTTATTAAACAGTCCCGGCATTTAGCATCAATTATGAACCGTAATATTGGATCATTGTGACAATTACTTGTGACCAGATTCTGTTGTATCTACATTCAATTGTTTGATTAACAAACTATGTAAGTTCTTGGGAAAAACCTTTAGCAGTGTGTTTAGGACATTTAATTATGTGACAGTAATTTATGGAGTAAGGTGATAAAATACTTCTTAATCGCCCATAGTTGTATATTTGTAGCTATAAACTACTGGTTGTCTCAAAAGAGTAATCGATAACAAGAAAATCTTGAGAGACCTAAGTATCAACTTGATGGGGATGATTTATGCTGGGTGCAACAGGCTGTAACAGGAAAATTTTCATTTGCAGCTGGATAGATGGAGTCAACACTTTGCAGACAACAAGGTGGTACCTTCTATATAAGTTTGAAAGTGGGTTGATATTTTGGGTGATCATTAATGATGTGTTGGTGATATCCGTTTGAGCATATGATTCATTGATTGTGTTTGTGACTTGTGATATGTCATAACTTGTATCAGAGATTAAGAAAACTAATCTTACTTTGGAACACCAAGAAGTCATCAAGCTTTTCACCATCATTGTCTGCCTTTTCCATACCAGCAGATGCAGGAGCTCTACATCATGCATTGCACAAAGGAAGGGTGAACTCAGGCTTGATGGTGCTGACAAAGCTTTTGTAAATGTCAAAAACAATAAAAAAGTATCCGTGCCAACAAAACTTTTCAGGCATTCAACAAAATCTGTTTCAATCTTGTGTGCTGTGTATGTATGCTTTGTCATCATTGGCAAACTTTGACAGTATAAAGAGGGATTTTGGAATTGTTTATTACTTGCTCTGTTTCTTTGTTTTCATTGAAATTGTCAAGACTTCACATGTTCCATTTGCATCAC
Organism: Cyclotella cryptica; assembly: GCA_013187285.1. NCBI lineage: Eukaryota > Bacillariophyta > Thalassiosirophyceae > Thalassiosirales > Thalassiosiraceae > Cyclotella > Cyclotella cryptica. Next base: position 134,969 of record JABMIG010000301.1, read on the forward strand.
AACTCCAAATAGTAATCATCTCTACTTTGTCTTGTCCCAGAAATTTCTAGAGCATTTGAACTATTGAACACTACTAGCCAGTAGCCTGACACTTCAAACAACAAGATGTGCAGCAATACTTTATGATTTGGGGGGGGGGCATAGCAGGAACCGGGATGTCACCACATGCCTGGAATACATAGTAGATATGTTGGGTCCGGAATTGGCACTGTCCTAGTTCCAGCACCGGGACACCATTTTTTTCCAGTGCTGGCACTGGGACATTTTTGTCCCCATATTGGAATTGTGCCACTATGGAGCACCCAGTTCTGGAAGTGTAAAATAGTGAAGTTGTCCTCCCAGAGCTGTGTGTGTTTTTTTTTGTTGAACTGAACCAGAGCCTTGAAACCCCAAATTGGCACCCGCCCCCATTTTGGCACTGCTGCCAAAATGGGGCCCAGCCAACACATTTGCAATAATGACCAGTCCTGTGCAATTGAACAAAAACCAAACATTTTGGCTGCTTGGGCAATACTTTCATAAGCTGGCTTGACAGGTATGGTCTGAGCCTTTGGTGATAGGTCATTTTCTTTTCTATATGACCATTGCAAAGCTTAACAAACATCCATTAGTATCCAATCCCTCTAAGCCAAAATGGAACATTGTTTACTGCTAGGGCAATATTTGTATAAGCACAGCAATGGTGATTGCTCACACAACACAAATCTGTGATATCAACGTACCTCAGATTGAGAATCCACAATTTGTCCCCAGGATGATTTGGGCTGCTAGTGCCAATACGGGTATGTAAACCTCCCAGTTCCAGCACTGGACAAAAATGGTGTCCCAGGATGGAACTGGGACTGTGCCTATTCTGGGCGCAACATATGCAAATCTGTAGTAGCACCAACACATCTTGCTTCGTTAAAAACTAAATCCTAACTGTCTTCTTTAATATATCCATAGAATGTTACTCACAATTGACTTGCATGCAAAGGGGACAGTTATATGCAACCTGGTGACTGTGTCTGACAAAGTGCACTTTTCTAGTTGTTTCATCTCAAAACTGGCAGGTGTTATCTACGCATACAGACATGAATATATCAAATGGGCATCCTAAATTGCCTCCAATGTGGACGGATATCGTGTCTTAGTTAGGAGACAATTTTTTAGCATTATGTACATAAAAACGCTCTCCCTTGATGTGGATAGGCTCAGAGGTTAAGATAGACTTGTGATAGCTATGGTCTATTGTTAAGTACCTGCCTTTTGCAGTATAAATCCGTAGGTTTTCATTGGGCCAAATGTATCTACTAGTGTAATGCATGTAATTTTCTTTTCTTCTCTAAGACTTTTCCCTTCCTTTCGTATTACAAAATAGCATAAACAATTGGATCTGTCATGTGAAACAATTCTTTGTTTTGAAATTTAATGAATATTTTTTTCTCTAAAATGTTGTCAGTTTGGTCACTAAACTTCCTAATTGACAAAAATGCTTCCTCTGACAAAATGACTTGTTTCGTCAGACGAAGTCCTGGGGTTCCATAAAACTGCCCCCATAAAACTCAATGGAATTAATCTATTTACCACAATCCATTTCCTTGTTGGAATGTTCAAACTATAAGTGAGATTTGTGGCAGATTATATGGAAACTTCTTTGTTCTACTCTTGATAGACATGATATGCTGTTAGTAGTAGGATTTCAACTAAAAATGCCAGTATGTACCAGTTTAATTGTAAGTGACGCAACATCTTGCATTCATACGAACGCAGATTCTACAGAGCTCAAAAAAAAAACGACACTACTCTTCCTCACCATGAGATTTCTCCGCCCCGCATCACCATGATCCGGCGAACACCGTCACAACACAAGGCCGCCACAAACCTCCCCAACATCCCCACAACCATCCTATCTTTTTTCATCCCGTATTTTACAAGAATCACACCATTTCTCCAGCCAAATTTTGTTACAAGATAGTGTTCCTAAAGGAAAAAGCAATTCAGAAATGTAAGTGCTTTTTGATGTTTATCCCCTTTATTGCACTAAATCATCGCTCATCAATGCCTTCAATGTTGTTCTTTCTGTGCTGTCCTGGGTGTACTGTTCATCAGGCTTGATGGAGACTTTTGCCATCCAATTTGGGCAAGACCAAAATAAAATGAGTGGTCTCCTCTTCCTTTTCATCCATATTTTCCAGCTTCTTCTTCAAATCTCTCTTCCCCCATGAAATTTTAGTAACAACTACTTACCTGTTTCTTTATAACCTGCTGAGTAATAACATACTTGTTTGTTGCTTGGCATGAGAAGCAAGACTCGACAATCAACAATATTTTACAGATGATCTGTCAGCTAAGGCTAGGTTTTGTAAGGGCTCCTCATGCAGCAGGGAAATGTTTTAATACTTGATTGGTTGGTGCATGTTATCAAATGTGTGGTGTAATAAATAAGTTTTTGATCGTAATTTGTAAATAATCAGTCTTAATTTAATTATTTATAGATTGAATTATACAATTACATAAATATTGCTTGTCTGTTGGCTTTCCTACACCATGCTAGCAAATTTTCAACCATTCAAGGTTCATTGTTGATTCTTGGTAAAAACAAATCAAGCAGCTGCTTTGGTCAGATATCCTTCCAAGATGATTGAGCTGATTACATCTCCCAACTCCTCTTCTGCCTCCCGCATCCACTATCTATCTGCCCCTGCCTTGAGATTGTCATGCACCAGCATATCAGGTATTAGGTTGTTGATGGTGGTTGGTGGCATCCCAGCAGACCCGGTGCAAACTTGATCCTCCTGATTGGTGATTTTGCGGGCTGCCGGTCTGAGGTTGGGTCCCCCTGTATCTATATCAAAATGATCCTCATGAGTCAAGTGAAGAATTTCTGTCATTTGCCTACGGCCCTGTGAAAAAGTTATGATGGGGAAGAAAAATGTGGGTTTTTATTTTTTTGTACAAAGGGTGCGTCAGTACTACAATTAAACTGGTAGTTCAGATGGTGATATGCAACTATAATTAACCTTGATTTGTTGGAGACTCTTAGGGTGGATATCTTCCTATAAATAATCTACCTCAAGTAAGATGTGCTCAGTTTATTATAAAAATCACAATTGTAATCAAGAGTGGGAGTCCGTGTCACTTAAAGATTATACCCTCAGCTTTCCTAAGGGTCTTATTCAACTTTGCTAACCTCTACCCTCTGACAAAGAAGAAAATTTCTCTACCACAGATTCAAGATCCGAACTCTCTACAGAGAGCTCTACTTCTTGCACTGCCTCACCAATAGCTCGAACTTCTTCTATTGCTACTGATTCCTCGTCTATATATTAATGCAGATTGTTGAACCATAAGAAAAGGAAGTGATCAAACAAAAAAATGGATCGTGTCGTTTTAGAACTCACGTTTTGCCCAAAGACTCATTATAGCAATCACTCTTTCTGTTGATACTTCTTGTGCCCTCCCAAAACGCCTATTGGCAAGCTTGTGCAAATCTGACTTCAGAGTTTTACTTGCAAGGTGGCTTTCTTTAGCTTTGATGACAGTTGTGTGGGACACTTGAGGCAATGCTTCCAGTTTCACCTTCAGTTCCTGGATTTGAAAAAAGATAATTGAAAGTATTCCTTTGTCAGCGATGCAGAACAATATGTGGCAATTCATCATAAACACAATAAGATGTAACTTTCCTGTACAAGTTTTGGTATTCGTTTCTTTGTCGCAACATTTATAGCAGTTGATATATCAGTTCGCTTCTCCCAAGCTGAAATAGACCCCGAAGAGGTGCGATAACGCAATGATAAGGAAAAATGCTGCTACACTTCGACATTGTACAAACTACATATGATCTCACCTGAAAGAGCTTTAGCTCTGACTTTGCTGCAATGCTTCTCAAGCTGAATACCAACACAATGCATGTACACAAAGCTTTCAATGCCTTCTAACCGCTGTTCATACTCTCTTAAAAGCTTTAACACTCGAGAGATAAGAATGTTTGCTTGATAATCACGCTTCTTCAGGTACCGCCGTGCCGCCTCTCCACATCGGCGTCGTCGTTGATTCTAGCATCAGTTACGAAACAAAACATTGCATGGAGTCTCCTACAAAACAAAGAACAAATTACGAAAGGTATCATTGGTGAGCTTACTTTCGATTCGTCGTTATTGCCGAGCCATCCTCCCTTATCGTGTGTTGCAATTCCAACGCTGCATAAAACTCTTGTTGAAGGTGAGTCCATGCTCTGCTGATCTTCCTCAGGTAGTATTTTTCCACTGAAAACAGTTGAGATTGCTCCCCAAAATTCTCGTCTGGACCTAGCAATTTGCATCTGACTCTCGGCATTGTGTATGAAGGCTAACCTCAACCCTTCTGCTGCTTCCCTACACCTCGTAACATGTTCCCGAAGCGAAATAGCAAATTTTCTGACATGGCGTAATTCACGAGATGTTTCGTCCATTTGTACTTCTGCATCTTCAACTCCCGCTGCTTCCATAATAGCCAGTGCAGTCTCTGCATTCCATCGACCTGCCCGTTGCATAGCCATTCTAAGAGCTTTTTGACGCCTAATCTCAATATCTGCATAGTTGCCAACATTTAGATCATCTTTGCTAAGCCCAAGATCAAGAATTCGCTTCACCAGTTCGATCTCGGCATCGTTGTCTGTTAATTCAACCTCATCATAGTTCCTCTCTTTCATCGCGATGGCAGTGTCTGCGTCAATACTTAAGGTCTGCCTCAGAGCTGTTGCAGCAGCATGGACGTTTGACGCTTGCTTTGCTTCTGTCTTCAGATACCACCATGCCATCCGAGCAGTTCTCAGTGGACATGCTTTGCAAAGCAAAGTGATGGTATATTTTAGCATTCTTTCATTGGTTAGAACTCGTTTTTGAAGTGCTTTCGATTGTGTTGTGTTGAGACTATACATCTCTTCGTCCGAAGCAGCGTCTGAGTCTAACGTCCTTGTTGTAGTGTCTGGTGGTGGCCCCACGATCTGTTTTGCTATGTTTGAGGTAAAGGCTCTCAACTGGTCGAAAGGAGAAAACCAGTCATCATCCTTTTGCTGTCTAGTCTTCCAATTGCCTGGATGACTGCTGGAGGCAGACGCCATCTCGTTCAGTTCATGCAAGTGATTGATCACATCTCTGTGAAAGCATAACGCGAATGATTGTAGAGGAATGACGGCCAAAAGGCAAAAAGAGCACGAGAGTAGATACGTGTTACCTGTATTCTTTGAATGCCGGGACAACAGAATTCAAATCGGCATAGTACGCATTCAACATGGATCGTAGAGTCGACAAACTTGGCTTTGCGCGATCTATCTTTCCCCGCGCCAGAATTCTCAGACCATCATCCACTGCAGTTTTGCGCAATTTGCGAAACGGTTGATTTCTCTTGCTTGATTTTATCTGGTCACCGATGTGTGCAGTTTCTAAATCTTTTTCGACGGAAAATAAATTAGATAAACATACCGCAAATCGTTTCCAGCAAAGACCAACGTATGCTTCATCTTTCATCAGACAGTGGACCTTTGTCATAGCAACCGTTGAACACTTTATGTAAGAAGCAATGAGATCTCGCTCAGCCTCCAACAATTCGGAATGGGTGGCGATAATTGACGAAGAAAGCTGGAACCCTTCAAAATCGTCGCCCACGCTGGAAACGATAGATAAGTTCGAGTTGCAACTCTTAATTCCGGGAACACCAGTTGCGCCCGACGAGCACATTCTTGAGAGCGACATCGCTTCGTTACTGTCGATTTTATCATGTTTGGAGGTAGCAAATGATGGTGAACTGCCAAAACACGTGAAAGGGTTCTCCAGAAAGTTAACAAACAAAGATTTGTTGCATCCATCTTCCCTGTCTCCTCCCATTATAGAAAACAAGTTAAAAGGAGATCCCAACGCAGAGGCCCTGCACGGATTGAGACCCACTCTCCCTATTCGTGAAGGTTCTTTCAGAAGTTCTGTATGTCGAAACAAAAAAGTCTCTATCGCTTCTGACTCAGCAGCATCACATCGACCAGTCAGTAACAGCTCTCCGTTTCCTCTGACGCCGTTGAATATGTCGCTCAGCCAATTGGAAAGAATACTCGTCTCCTGTTTTGAGGAGCAATCCACAATGAGCACGAAAACGCCAAAGTGAAAATGCGTGAAATGGTAAGGAGACTTACAACGATTTCATTCCGATCCATCTTTTCTTCGAGATATCCTATCGACTGAGAAATTACGTTTCCATCCAAAGGCATTCGTCGACTGCCCTCACTCACCATGGACATATTAGCGAATGATTTGGATGCAACGGATCCATCTTCGCAAGCGCCGTCGGTCCCAATCTCAGAAGAAGCTTCAAAATACAAAGCCAATGATAGCAAAGGTACCAACATGGCCCCATGGTATTCCACACGCAAAGCTCGCTCCAGCCAAACAAAATCTTGCAAAGACCTACTAGTTGTTGCCGAATTCAGCGATGTTGGAGTCGATGTCAGCTGTCTAGACATGATTCCCGGCTCGTTTTCAAGGCTCCCGTGATACATCGAAGGAGAAATACGAGATGAATTCTTCGTTGTTGGATTTCGAGTTAAATTAATTTTGTACTTATACCGTTCCTCTTCCGCGTCCCATGTAGGTTGTTCTACTTGCACAGTCCACTTTTGTTGATATGTCGGGGGGAGGTGTAATCGTCCAAATGGACGTGATAAAGCAGATCGTATTCTATCGTCGGATTGTGAATTGAGGACGGGAAATGCCTATTTATGAAAAACGCGCGCCAGTCAGTGGCGAGCACACACCGTGCGAAGCAAAAATTTTAGCAGTACGAAAAACATTGAATTCAAGGCACACATCCATATTGGTGACAACTCACCTTTCCAGATCGAACACCGGGAGATGAAGGCAAATCATCCAAACTTTCTATGTAATGCTCTGAATTCATGGCGGTGGATGCGTTTGAGATAATGCTCCACCCACTGCGGGTCATGGCTACGGCTCCAGACATGGTATTATTGCCCATTACTGTACTAGATGGTATAGGGTCAGACGGAAAAGCTGATGATAACTCCTGTGCATGATGTTTTGACATATTGTGTTGATGTTGTTGCTGTTGTTGTCTCGAATTCCCCTGATTCAAAGATGAAGGCCCATTACTCGTATGATTGCTGCTGGGTGCTCTTTTTGAATACGGCATCTGCTGATATTGCTGCTGCCGTCTTTGTTGCACAACATTTGATCTGTCGCCCCGAGAACAAGTCGTGTCTTGCTGAGTCGACCCCTGCAATGATGAAGGATTGCTGCTTTTACTATGGTCAAATAATGCGCTCACGGAAGAAGTGTTGGACGTAGAAGCTGAAGTCGTGGCGGTGGTAATTGTTTGGGATGTCACTGTTGCATTGGATTGATTTCTCGCGTCTTGATTTTGTCTGATTTTTATGGTCGCTCGCGATTGTGGCACAGCTCTCTGGTACTGGTGAGAAACAGCAACTCCCTTAGAAGTGACATTATTAGCTCCCAGCGGTCCAACAGACGGATTCGTTTCTGGATCCCTGACATTGGGTATATCTTGGGGATCATCTGTTGCCTTCCTCGAAGTCGTTTCCGCAATAACATTAGCATTGCCAGTTCCCGCTCCAAACAATTTCTTCTTGCGGGCGAATTTACTCCCCTTTGCTTCTTTCGATGCTACCGGGCGATTGCCGGAAGAATCGACGATGCCGGCGCCAGTCACATCTGCAGAGTCTGCGTGATCTAAGAAGTTGTTGCTTGCATCAGTTATTGTATGGGATTTGGTCGCTTTCTTTTTGTTGCGTAGGAATGGCATCTTCGAATGATCAGCTGCAACGATTTCTCTGTTCCCGTGACCAATGGCTGTTCATGAGCTTTCGCCAGTCTACGAGCGTTCATTAATGTAGACTATGTGCGAAAAAATATATAACAACCGTCTCGCGACATAATACCACCAATAATTATTGTATTGTCGGCCCACCCATTCAGTTGTTATTGTACAATACCCACATATCAATTGTTTACGATGTCAGGCGGGCGGGCCTGGGAGGGGGGTTTTAGATTGGTTTTGAGTTAACATAGGTACCGTACAATATGGTGCGAGGTCGTACGTACAATGTTGCTCAAAATGAAGTCTACATTCCGACCTACAATAGGTATGGTACACACAAAAAATAATATTGTTCATCAAAGAAGAACTTTTCTCCGTCGTTTTCTTACTGTGTCCCGTACGATACCTCTGGTACTCTACCTTTCGAGAGAGAGGAAGTGGTATGTACAATCGTCAAACAATGCAAAACAAAAGCGAGTCTCGTAAGAGACGTCCGTTGGATCTTGTAAACGGCATCGAAGTTTAACATACACGATGACATCATACCATACTCATAATATTTTGGGCATAAACCATCATTAAGATTTTTTCAAAATCTTCATTGTATTGGAAAATGAGCCTCTTTTCTCCTCGTCCTCCTACTCCTACTCCTACTACTCCCCCTACTCCTCCTACTCATCCTCCTCCTACTACTACTCATCCCCCTCCTCTACTAATACTAATACTACTCCTAATTACTCATCCTCTTCCTCTCCCTTGTCCTCGTCCTCATCATCATACTCATCCTCATCCTGCTTGTACTCCCCTCCTCCTCATCCTCCTCATCCTCCTCATACTCATACTCATACTTGTCCTCACACTCCTCCTCCATCTCAAGTGAAACCGTTTTTTAACTATTGACTAATGTAGGTAATTAATTGAGTTAGTATGCCTTGAAGCTTAATTACCTGTAAATAAATTAGTTTTCGGTTATACATACATGGGTATTCGCGATGATTTGATGCAGGCTTATCTGTGAAATTGTAACTTCTTGCCTAATTAGCCCGTGTGCTGAGCTCTCGAATCACGAAACATGCATGGGCTCATGAGCTAAGCTTGGACAACATGTACTGTGGTATATCATGCCGTGTCAGTCTCATGTCTCCTTATAACATGCTTGCAACATACTTCTACTACAATATTTTCTTGTTTTCTGCAAAAATATTGCAGTGGCTGATTGTGAATTTTTTAATAGAGTTGTTGATGATAATTTTAAATGAGTACACAAAAATAATAATTAGAGAAGTGTCTTTTGGAGACATAGAAGTTACTTTCTTGCAAAAGATACACGTGAAAATTGTAACTGTGCATGACTGTTTGTGAATGTTTGGGGATTGTCTATCCTCAAAAAATGACCTCAGGCATCCATCATTGCAAAGACATGGGAAAAGGACTGACTATAGCAGGAAACAGGCAATAGAATTCATGTTTGGAGAACAAATGCTTTATGCTTTGTGAGCTTTCATTTGTAAATCCTTCTTATCACATTGCAAGTGCACACAAAGATGCAACAAAAATGTTCATATTTTAGAAACAAGAGTTACATCTGGTAATGATTCATCAAAAGTAATTATGACCCAACGATGTCAAGTGTGTGGTAGATATAGATCAAACACATGTTTTAGGGGCATTCAGTTTATGTTCCTCTTTCGGCTACTGTCAAATGAACAATATCCTTTTGACTAGCTGTGGTACCTTTGTTTCAAATAAGCAACAATGTTTGAACTGCTGATAATGACATAGGCCAAGAATCTGCCCTTTTTGTACCCCTAGGTACAAAAATTAAAAGGATCATTATCAGGACTCCCCAGGAAGAGAATCTACTGCCCCTGATCCAAAAGGCATGGACTCCCCAACACAGGAGTCCACTGCCCTACACCCAATGGCATGGACTCCCCATCACGGAAGTCCACAGCCCCAAACAAGGGAACACCCTTGAGAAAGGTATAATCATACCAATTTTGAGTAGGTTACAAACAATGTTTGTTTGCATCATGGGGATTGGAGTTGCAGTTCCACTGCCCTTCAATCCTCACAATTATAGCAAAATAAGCTCATAAAGTCAATTCTTTGGCACCTGTTGAAATTACCTATAATCTTTCCGCTTAATATTTTTTTGATGACCAGCCCAGGTCACTATCTTAAGATAGCCATGGTGTGAGCTTCGCGCACCGAAGCCATTAACCTCCATTAACTCGAACACAACATACAAGCAATATTTTTTGATCGCGAGCAGCAATTTTAATTTTTTTGCAATCGGTGATACATTTTTTGCACGATCGATGATCTCTCCAAAATCATCTTCGCGCTCGATGAATTCCTCCAGTTTTGCGATCCTCAAGCTCTCTAAATTTTTTCTCTGTGATTGGCCAAGTAAGCAATCATTTCGAGGGATTAACTTTGGCGATCAGGAAATCCTAAAATTCGAGTTAATTTCGTGATCGAGAATTCTCATGAAGTAGTTGGAAGCAAGACTTTCAAGAAATCAAAAGAGAAGAAGAATAATTCAAATACCAAAAATATAAAGCCTGGGCTGTCATTAAAAGCTTGGCAAATGAACTGCAAAGTACGCAAGATGTGACACAATGTGTAGTTAAAATCCTAGATGCTAATTATTAAAAGGCAGACCTCAAATCAATTGTTAGCACCCATTGTACTCACCTTAGTCTCCAAGACCAAAACTCATTACTGGAGTTGCTCCCAGAATTTGAGGAACTTATTGACGGAACACTAGGTGATTGGAACACAGAGCTCGTGTCCCTTGGACTCAAGGAAGGCGCAAAACCAAATCATGGCAGGGCATACCCAGTAACCAAATCTTGTAAAGAAACAACTATCAAAGAACTGAATAGACTGTGCGGACTGTGTGCGGACTGGCAATGTTAGAGTTTCAGCCCAAATTGGAATGGGCGTCACCATCATTTATCACTGCAAAGAAAGACGGAACTGTACGCTTTCTTACTGATTTTAGAGAAGTAAATAAACGACTAGTTAGGAAGTTGTTTCCATTACCCAAAATCAGTACAGTTCTGCAAGAGCTAGAAGGATTTACCTACGCTACAACCCTAGATTTAAACATGGGTTATTATTCCATAAGATTGGATCCTGATTCATCCAAAAGATGTATCCTCACTTTCCCATGGGGCAAGTATTCTTACCTCCGATTGCCAATGGGAATCGCAGGTTCGCCAGACATCTTTCCAGCAAAAATTTCAGCACTAATGGTAGCCATAGCGTTCGTAAGAGCTAACCTTGATGATTTATCATGCATCACAAAGGCAAACCTGGAAGACCACCTTGACAAACTGAAAATGGTTTTCTTTATCCGTGCCATTGAAACAAAATATCTAGGTTATACCCTCACATGTACGGGATCAAACCTCAACAGAAAAAGGTACAAGTGATTCTCACGATCTCGTCACCAAAAAACGTCAAAGACCTCAGTAAGTTCCTGGGCATGGTCCAGTATTATAGAGATCTTTGGGCAAGATGCAGCAAAGTGCTTGCCCCGCTCACCTCACTGGTAGGAGAGTGCGGTCACACTAATGTCACCAGAGCCAATATGACAAAGAAATGTCCATGGTACTGGAACATGGTCAATCAAAAAGCATTTGATGATGTAATGACTACAATTGCCAAGGATGTAGTCTTAGCCTATCCAGCTTATTCAAGGAAATTTGAGATATACACTGATGCCTCATCTAAACAACTGGGATCAGTTATCACCCAGGGTAATTGGCCACTTGCGTTTTCCGCAGGAAACTGTCGACAGCGCAACAGAAATTCAACGTGACAAAACTAGATCTACTGGCCATAGTGGAATCGCTAAAGAGCTCAAAGGCATGTTGTGGGACAAAGATTATAAAAGTCTACATAGACCATAAAAATCTAATCCAAGACGCCCTTGGATTAACCTCTGGCCATGTCTACCACTGGAGATTACTCCTTGAGGAATTTGGCCCATTAAAAGCACACATAACACTGTTATCAATGCCATCTCTCGCCTAGACATTGGACCAATTCCGAGTGAACATGAAAACTGGATGACATTCACAAAATGCTGGTGCCATTACACCATGCAAGAAGAGAGTGCAATAGGCACCTCTGCATACCAATAGGAAACGAATCTGGTATTTGCAAACCACAGCAAAGAAGACGTAATCTAGCCATTAAAAGTACAAGAGTTTGCCCAAGCACAAAAACTTGATGCCAGCTTGAAGATGCTTAAATACCAGTACTCGACACAATTGGTCAAGAGTACGGAAATCCTATGCAAGGATGGAAAAATGGTCATTCCAAAAGAACTTGAACACAGTGCAGTTTGTTAGTACCACCACTATCTACAGCACCCTGGACACACTAGACTCAAAGAAACCCTTTGTGTCGTGATGTTCTCGAGAGGTATGCAAAATACGGTCCGTAAATATGTCAAAAACTGTCATGCATGCCAAGTCAGCAAGAGGCATAAGCATAATTATGGGAAACTCCCTACTAAATTTGTCATCCGATAATTACTGAGGCGATTATTCCCCTGGATACAAAAGGGTGTAACAACAAAAAGACCCATAACAAAAAGACCCAGGAGGAACCTTAGCTAGCATACTTTGATAAATCATCAGCAATAATCAGCAACATACTGAACAAAACCTGGTTTAGTAGGTATCCACGCTGTCAATACATAATTTATGACAATGGAAGTGAATTCAAACTTCACTTCAAAGCCCTATGTGAATCATATGAGATCACGAGAAAGCCTACCAGTGTCAAGAATCCACAACCAAATGCTATTCTAGAAAGAGTGCATCAGGTTATTTCATCTATGCTCCAAATAGCTGAAACTGAAATAGACATGGACCCTTCAGTAGATCCAAGCAATAAAGTAACATTTGAGACAAATGTTGCTTGGGCCATTTGCTCAACTTACCATACAGTACTAAAAGCCTCCCAAGGTGCAGCCATTTTTGGTTGGGACATGTTGTTCGACATTCCCTTCCTGGTCGACTGGAATAAAATAGGAGAATATAGACAACACCAAACAGACCAAAACACAGAACGGGAAAATCGCTTACGTTGTGATTGGGACTACAAAATTGGTGATCAAGTACTTCTTATTAAACGTGGCATACTCTGCAAATGTGAAGTAGATATGAAAGTTATCCTTGGACTGTCAAATTAGTTCATACGAATGGCACCATCAGGATTCAACGCGGAAGAAAAGCGGAAAGATTAAATATACGAAGAGTTACACCTTTTTAACAACCAACACTAAAACTAAAAAAATGCCAGTTCTCAAAACAACTAAAATGGTCTCTCCCTCTTTGATCAACCCTTACTCGTCAAATATGTTTGACAAACTCTTCAATTTGTTATAATTACTCTCATGAGAACCCATTTTTCACGTAAAAACATTTGGGTTTCTTTGTTCCATTTTTACCTGATACTCCATTCATTAAGCCAAGAAGCTGCCTTTTTTGTACCCCTAGGTACAAAAATTAAAAGGATCATTATCAGGACTCCCCAGGAAGAGAGTCCACTGCCCCCGATCCAAAAGATGTGCAATCAAAGATTTGTATCAAATCATGTGCCTTTTTTTGAAAAATCTGACACTCAAAGGCAGTAAGAGAAGCAATTATTATGGAAGAGGAGGAGGCATTTGGCACTCAACAGTTGATGAAACTTGATTCCGTGTGAGATATTCCTTCTCGGTTTTGATACGAACTTAATATTGTCACCACTATTTTCCATGATTGGATTTGCTTGAGATTGGAGTAATCCATGGGCCCCAAATCAAAAGTTTTATCATGTTTTATCATACAAAATGCATTTTGTCTTTGAGAGAATCAACAATAATATGAAGACTTGGCAATTATGTATGCAGAAGACAAAGGCATTGTAACAGATGTGGGAGGAATTTAACAATTGCAAAATGAAGAGTTCTTGCAATTGGCAGTTGAGGTGAATGTAGGGCAATTGCTGAAATCTCTATGGAAACTTTGCATCAAACATTGAGTTGATGAATGGAGGCATAAAATCTATGAACTCTCTTTTGAAATGTAACAATGCCATTAGAGTGTTTCAGAACTACCTCATTGAGCTCAAATGTTGCCTATGGCTGCTTCATGTTTTAAGGCAAAGCTAATCAGTTAACACAACTTGGACAAATGCTCAAGAAGTTATGTCAAGAAGAAAATGCATTGACTTCAGCTCCAAAGGAGGATAAAGATGTTGATGAAGTCATCAAAAAGATTTGACATTATTAGAGAAAGGAAAAGATGATGACACATTGTCCATAAAAACCAAATCCAAACTGAGCACAGGTCTATAGTTTCTCCAACTAAGAAAACAGCACCTCCTATTAATAGAACATCACACCCATGATCAATATGTGAACCTACAAAGAGTACCGTGACAACCAGATATATCAAGATAGAGGAAAGGGACCTTTTGTTTTTTGTCATTGGTGATGTTCCATACAAAGCAACAGAGCTTGATCCAACTGCTGGGTTTCTCATCAAGTTCAAAGGAATACCAGATGATGCAGAATTTGTTGTACATGTTGGAGACATAATTACAGCAAAAGAAACTGAATATCATCTGTCATGGCATTTGCAAGATTCCTACATTCTAAAATAGTCAAAGCCCCTGTATTCATCACACCACGCAACAAAGTCTGACTTAGTGAGTGCATTGGTTTGTTTTCAGATTGTAAGAAGTACATTGGGACAAATGTTTGGGTTTCATCAATCCACTCCTCTTTGTCTCCTAAAAATTTGATGTCCAGACCAGGCTTCAATAAAGGAAAACATGATTTTTGTTCAAAAATGTGTTTGTTCCGTATATGACATCTTGTCAGCAACTATCACCACAATCAAAACAAATGAAGGTTGTGATAAAGCATCCAACATGCCTTTGTAAACAAGCAAATATCAACTAATAAGTCAAGACAATAGTGATTATTGGCCATTCACCACCATCTTGACTGAATAGAGACTTGGACTCACAAAGGAAGGTTGGAACAGTAACCATAATAAAAAATCAAATGTACATGTCATCTAAATCCATGGCAGTGGCCACAAAGTTTGTTGAAGAAGAACAGTTCAAATCTAGTGATTTTTTGATGTTACAGATCCCAAGAAGACAAGCAAGTCCTCTTTCTATAGATCAAAAGATTCTACCTTATCATTTCACTAATGATTACATGCAGCCACACCGAGCTCCGACACTGTTTGAAGAAGTAATTTCCTATCCAACATTTTGACAAAAACAATATCGAGTAACTTCCAACATACATTTTTACGCCTTACGTAATCGTAATTACAGAATTTGATGTGATTCATTTCCACACATTTTCTCTTGCGAGATGTAGTAAACTGGGTCATTGGCCTGGACTACTACGTAAACGGTTGGAAGTTGAAATGAAACCGTGTTCTAGTAGTTCAGGTCATTGACCTGAAATACGAGATTAACTCCAAAAATTCCCTCAAATCCTGTTGTGTTCATGTAACTCTCGTCATTTGCCAGAATGATAAGATGAATACAAAAAATAATTATTTCATTCACCAATCAAATTATACACAATGATATCTTCAAACCCTAACAAAATTTTGTTTATTCTACATACACAGCATGTTGTAACTATAGGAAAATACACTGCCCTTACCACCATAGCAAATTCACTTATCATCACTACAACATCAGTCAATAAGCAGTGTATCATGCTGTAGACACTTTGACAAAAGCAATATCAAGTAACTTCCAAGATACATTTTTAGGCCTTGCGTAATCATACTTATAGAATTAGATGTGATTCATTTCGACACATTTTCTCTCGTGGGCTGTAGTAAACTGGGTCATTCGCCTGGACAACTACATAAACGGTTGAAAGTTGAAATGAAACCGTGTTCACATACTTTTACTGCTTTATTATGTAGTAGTTCAGGTCATTGACCTGAAATATGAGATTAACTCCAAAAACTCCCTCGAATCCTGTTATGTTCATGTAACTCTTGTCATTTGCCAGAATTTTCACTTATCATCATTACAATATCAGTCAATAAGCAGTGTATCATTCTGTAGACACTTTGACAAAAACAATATTGAGTATCGTCCAATATACATTTTTATGCCTCACGTAATCACACTTACAAATTAGACATGATTCATTTCCACACATTTCTCTCGTGAGATGTAGTAAACTGGATCATTCGCCTGGACTACTAATAAGCGGTTGAAAGTTGAAATGAAACTGCATTTGCATGTTTTAGTGCATCCTTAATTAGTAGTTCAGGTTATTGACCTGAAATATGAGATTAACTCGAAAATTCCCTTGAATCCTGTTGTGTTCATGTAACTCTCATCATTTGCCAGAATGACTAGATGAACATGAAAAATAATTATTTCATTTCACAATGATATCATCAAACCCTAACAAAATTTCATTTATTCTATAAACAAAACATATCATAACTATTGGAAAATGCACTGCCCTCACCACCACAGCAAATTACTTATCATCACTACAATATCAGTCAATAAGCAGTGTATCATGCTGTAAACACTTTGACAAAAGCAATATCAAGTAACCTCCAACACACATTTTTATGCCTTACGTTAATCATACTTACAGAATTAGACGTGATTCATTTCCACACATTTTCTCTCGTGAGCTGTAGTGAACTGGGTCATTTGCCTGGACTACTACATAAACGGTTGAAAGTTGAAATGAAACCATGTTCGCATATTTTTACTGTTTATTATGTAGTAGTTCAGGTTATTGACCTGAAATATGAGATTAACTCCAAAAACTCCTCGAATCCTGTTATGTTCATGTAACTCTCGTCATTTGCCAGAATGACAAGATGAATACAAAAAATAATATTTCATTCACCAATCAAATTATACACAATAATATCTTCAAACCCGAACAAAATTTCATTTATTAGACATACACAACATATCATACCTATTGGAAAATGCACTGCCCTCGCCACCACAGCAAATTCATTTATCATCACTACAACATCAGTCAATAAGCACTGTATCATGCTGTAGACATTGACAAAACAATATTGAGTAACTTGCAAGATCCTAAGATGCACCGCGCCTTTGTTGACAACAACAACACACTTAAAAACGTTACCACTCTCCAAGTACTTTATACTGCTTTGATGCAAACCACACATGACTGCTGCTGTAGCTTAAATCCTCTGCGTGATCACTACACATCCATCTATTTGATAAAAATTAAGAATGTGGCTGTCATCCACAAAAACAGAATTCAGTTCGTAATCAAACCAGACTCACTATCACATCAACTCAGCAACCAGACAAACAGAGCTTCACCAAACCAGCTCTACTACATCTTGTCTACAACACAACCACAAAAAACTACATTACCCTGTCTCATCCATGTGCTGTAGCTCTTCATTCAAGCATCATGATAACAATAAAATTGCACCAAACGACATCACATTGAACATACCAAAATGGCTGTTTGAATATTACAACAAAGCAGAAGCGAAGCTTACTTTTTGATATTTACTCATGATCTAACTTATGATTGCTTAATATAGCAATACAAAATATCACCCCTATGACTTAATTGAACAGCCGGTATGGCCTGATATCTTTTTCACGCAATTTATATTATACCATTTGTGCGAGTATTAATGACCCCACATATTGAACCAATACAGCCCGATTTAGAACTTATTGAAAACGGATGTTCTATGTGTGCTCTGATATGGTCCAGTTTTTAGTATGGGTCTTGATATAAAACGCAAAGGCCTTATCGGGCCATTGTAATTCTTCGAATAATGCACAAGACATATGACCTCATGAACAGATCTAATACAGCCCGATTTAAAACTTATTGAAAACGGTCATTTTTGCTTGTAGTTTGCTAGGACAAACTCAAAGGGCCTTTAATTGAAGTTAAAACAACTCGAAGGGAGTTACCTCTGTATGGGACCGCTCACACCCCGTTTATGGGGACAAAAATGCGGACGGTGCAACGACTTTGGAAACACCATCCGGAGAATATTTAGGTAGAGGATAGTAAGTAAGGCCAAAACTAGGTACCATCACACTATACTATCAGAGTACAAGCCCTCACTCGAACGGAGCTTTGATACTATTCATACCCATGTTATAAGACAGATGGTCGGAAACTCCTACCCACTTTGTTTAGTTGATCATCATTGTAATAAGTCAATCATAGATATATGAGTAATGTTAGTTGAGTTTCATCCTATGGTCACTTTGGTCGACATTAAAAGATTTGTTATCTATCTGTGCACTAATGTATGCTTGCATCTCATTAGTCAATTACTGTCTCTCTCAGGCATGAACAATTATTTCTTGTTGGATAGTGACAATTAATTTTATAGTGAGGACTCGTGTCTTGATTGAAGCAGCTGGAAACTTCTAGGGTTTCTGGATAACATCCAATACAGATGAAATCCAAAGTAATACAGTAACAATGGATGTGATTGGTCCACTAAGTCCTGTAATGTGAAACCAAAGACTGCAAGATACATTTTCATTCCAATCTGAATTTAATTCATCATCATGTCTATCTGGACATGTTTTTTATACGTGACAGGGACTGCTGTCTGGTCTTTGATGATAGGATCATGGGAATGACATACTGCCCAGTACCTGATAAAATGGAATGTAACCTCAAGGGGCTGATAGATGAACCAGTGAAGCAACCAGATCTACGGGAATTGTTCTTAGATTTCAGAGTAAGTATTGAGAAGCAAGAGATAGAAAAGGTGTCTTTTTCGTGAAAAAGAATGAGTCCAATGGTGATATATAGCTATGTAAGAATGAGTCCCTAGGTGACTTGTGGTGACTTGCAGTGACTTGTAATGACTTGTAGGTGACTGACTGTGAGTGGTTGGTGACTTGCAGTGACACAAATGGTTCCAACATTCACATTTGCACTAACAACGCTGACACTATTTGGTGTCACAAATCACACCTTAGGCCAAACAGCAACACCATGCAACCCTGTGCTACTGTAGACCCTTCTGCTTTGGACATCAGAATATACACAGTTGACTAAGCTTTGCTCTGTCACTGATATCTGTCAGTGGAATAATCTGCATGAATGGTATCAGCAGAGCTTCCGCTCAACTGCTCCACAATACAGAGAACATATTCATGATAACAGCTACAAGTATGAGGACCAAACCTGCAATGTGATAAAGACAACAATGATGAGGACAACAATCACACAGATCCTGAGGGTCGGACCACGCAGCATGAGTCATTTTTTTACAAACATTGCAATTTCACCATAAAATTAGATTCACTTTCTTATTATTTTGAATGCACAATTGAAAACGATGACTTTCGGGATCCTTCTGGTGATGAAAACAAAACAGACCACAAGAGACAGCTGAAAGTTGGGGTAAAATCTGCAACACCATGTTGGCTATCACTGCCGAATTGAAGAATGAAGCATCTTCTATGCATCAGTTCAAATTGAGAGGTAAGAGACATCTGTTTATACCATTGCTTGACTTCAAAATGCTTTCCATCTTTTATTCAGGCTCAATTGAATTCAATTTTATTTCGCCAACTTTGTTAAGAACAGTCATCATGATGCAAAGATGTGAACAAGAAAGTTCACAATTAATGAATCCTGAAGAATTACAAGAAACAAACACAGGAGTTCAAACTGATTGATGATATAGAGTCTTAGACATCTATATCCAAGAAGAGTCGGGTTGGAATCTGTTGAACAACAAATTAGTTACTGCAGCCTCAAAGGAAAAGCTGATTCGTTCCTGTGAAAGTGGAAGACATCCACCAGTGAACTCCATGTTTTTGTTGCAGCATTCAAAAAATATCCTCACAATATGCTCAAGCTAACTCGTGAGTAATTTTCAGCTTGTGCTTCTGCTCTATTGTACTGCTAATAATCTTTTCACTCTTTCATTTAGACAAATGTGATTTGAGTGTAACGAAGAAGAGCCAAGCTCCCAGAAATACTTCGGAGACTTTCCTGCAAATGAGATGACTTACCACAGTGAGCACTCTCGAACAGACACCTATTGCAAAGGCTTTGTTGGAGCAGGATGTCAAAGTGGCTTTGCCTATGAACTGACATCAATGAAACCATATGCAACAACAAAGGACTACCAGACATTCCAGCTTCATACATTTGGGTAGCACATACATGAAGAAAAGGAAGAGCTGCACACTGCTCCATTCTGGAGACTCAAGCGCAGGTATAGATGCTCAGATTCAAGTATCCAAGGAATGATCCCTTTGTAAACAAGAGTGGATATAGAAGCAACAACAAATAGAAGTAGATAAAATTGAATTTGAACTTGGTGGCTCCAGTTTGTAATGTAAATGAAAATGGTTTTATACATTGGTTATTGAACAACATAACAACTGTACAGCTGCAGTTGTGTGTCGTAGTCAGAATACATACATATGATACACCATGTCCTTCATCCTAAGCTTTAATAAACTCTCCTAAAACTTCGTCTGTCATGTAAAATTCCATCCATTCATTCATGAATGACACCCAGAGCCACCAAGTACAAAATGTTGGCAATAGTGGCTCACTAAAACAATATTGAGTGACCAACATACATGTGCAACTTGACCCCATTCATGGTGCAAATGCTTCAAGGCAACACATTCAAAGGGTTGAAGGACAAGCTTGTTGACTGCAAATGACACTTGTCTTTGCTGATGACTATCCAAGTGATCCAAAATCTGAGATTGGATTACCACTATGTTCTTCTTGAAGTCTGTGCACCAGGTATTGTTATCCCTGAGCACACAATATGTGCATCCCTTTTACCTCATAGCAAACTGCCATTAGGAAAACGGATCATCATTGGTTTGTGCAGTGTTCAGCCACTTAAAAATCTTGGACTTGCAAGATTGTTGAATTGAATTGTTTGGGAGTGCATCTGGAGCTAGATTTCTGGAGCTTTGAATTGAGTCCCAATCACGACGATGCAACTCTAGTGCACTTGTGCATTTTTGACCCACATGTGGGTCACCACACCCTCTCTGATGTTAAATGCTGAATCTGCATTTGAACAATTCACAAAATAAAGTGGAAAGGATGATGACCCAACATGCAATTTATAAATTGGTTGGGGGCATCAAGAAGGTCAAGGTAAGTCATTACAGCTGCAAGGTTATCTTGTACAATTTTTGACAAACTTATCAATCTCACCAGGTGTTTGGTGTAGGAATCTAAGAGGGCTCAATGTCTTGACTTCTCTTGAGATGGTTGCATTGTGCCACGTCATGGCCATCCTTCACTTCAAGATTTGTATGCCAATGCGATGAGTAGCTGTGAATACCTATTCTTTGGGACTTTGTGGGTATGCTTGGTCGTCACGTTCCGTGGGAAAGGCAATCAATGCATTGCATGATGCATTAGTTAAGATTATGATGGATGGCAAACTGTATTTGGATGAATCTTTTATGAACAGCATATTTTCAATGATCCACACAAATAACAAAGGGGAAGCAGGACCACTCGATTCACTGGAAGAAGCTATGCAATATCAGTATTAGGAGAAGCAGACACCAACAATAGATGGTTCCAAAGCATTGCCAATGGATCAGTTGAATGCTGAGTTGTTTTATCCTCAACGGAAAGAAAATGTTGAAACAACCGAAATAGTACAGTTGATGACATGTGAAGTTGCTGAATGCATTCTCAAGGAGCTTCGTGACCCAAGCAAGGCAACTTCAGACTATCTTTCAAGTGTTGATGATAAATTCAGTTGGGGCCAAACAACAGATGATGAACATGCCGCTTGCATTGGGAAAATGGCAACGAATGACCCTGCAGAAAGTCCATTTGCTTCCCTCACACACCAACTGCAATCGTTTGGACGAGTCCTTGGTATTCATGCCTCAGCAGTAGGACAGGCAAACATTAATGGTGACTTCAAACGAGACTTTGAGAATAGTTCAAATGATGGAACAAACCACAAACTTCCTTTTGAAATGTGGCAGTCATTGTTGCGCTTTGCACTGAATGTTGCTCCAGCTGTTCGGAAGGCAGAAAAAGCAGCATCGGAGAAACAACAGCAGGCAAAAAAGAAAAAGCAGGATATTTTTTGCAGTAAAAAGATGATTGCCGTCCAGACTGAATATGCCAATGCACTGACATATATAGAGATGTTCCATTCAGCTGCTTGTTGGTGCACCAAAGCAGATACAAAAACTATATATGAACTCTTGAACAGTAGAGCAGCAAAAATAGATGCTGTGAAGGAGTAAATTACTATTCGGGTTGCAGGTTTTGGATCGAAAGATCTCCATCATCCATGGTCAAAGAATGGAAAAGAGTTCTCTCCTGATGAACTGCTTGAGCATTAAATAAAAAAGATAATTCCAGAACAGCTTAAACAGGGCATTCCGGATCAACCCACCATGGAGCTCCCTTCCAGGAAGGACACACCACATATGGGTACAAAGACAGCAGACGTTGAGAATCTGGATGGTTGCTATGAAGCAGAGAAAGTGAGTGAAATTGAAGCTGCTGAGAAATTGAGAGAACAGTTAGAGATAGAGGGAACAATAGATAGATATGAAAAATTACAACCACCTAGACCAGAGGTTGATGAACAATTAATTGGTCTTGAAATTGAACAGCTTTGGATATTGGATATATGAA
This sequence comes from Cyclotella cryptica, assembly GCA_013187285.1. Classification (NCBI taxonomy): domain Eukaryota; phylum Bacillariophyta; class Thalassiosirophyceae; order Thalassiosirales; family Thalassiosiraceae; genus Cyclotella; species Cyclotella cryptica. The sequence goes on from JABMIG010000301.1 coordinate 157,479, forward strand.
GAGGAAGACGGGGAAAAAGTTCCACAATGGTGTCAAGGTGTGGTTGTAGCAATTAAAAACAGGAGCAAGGTGCACATTCAATGGAACAAAAATTGTTTACGTGATGGGGACTTACCCATTACAGAGGAAGCATTTATGAGGTCAAAATACAATAAGCATGTTGAAGGAGGATAGAGAATGAGTTTAGGTTGATAATGTTATGATAATATGTGTTAGCGCATAAGTAGTACATGCATAAAAAGTGTGTAGGTATTACAACGTAGCTATAGTATGATAAAAGCATGTATATGTTACTGACCATTTGTAGACCCCCGCCTATAGACCCCACCTCACAGTCTATAGACCCCCTGTAGTCTATAGACTCCACGAAATTCGCCGAAAAACCGTTTGTAGACCCCCCCCCTGTCTATAGACTGTGAGGGGGGGTCTATAGACTATCACATGATAGTCTATAGACCCCCCCCTCACAGTCTATAGCCTCATCAAAAAAGGTGGTGTGAATCAATAGACTGTAACAACTAGTCTATAGACCCCCACCCCCCCTTTTGATGAGTCTATAGACTGTTCGTGACTGGCACTTGTGAACAGAGGAAGGGTCTATAGACCCTTGTATGTAAAATCGCTCCCTAGTCTATAGACTATCTTCGCGAGGGCGATAGTCTATAGACTTATCCATAAATCACTTGTGATAGTCTATAGACTCCACAATCAAAAGAATACAAGTCTATAGACTCTATTGTATAATTTTTGATGACTAGTCTATAGACTCTATCAAGACATTGTGGACGCTACCATCAAAATAATAAATTTGGAATCGTGACTCGTGCCATGATTGTCAGAAGGGCAATTTAATATTTCCCGCCAAACCATTTTTAGAGGGGGGGGGTCTATAGACTGTGAGGTGGGGTCTATAGACAGGGGGGGGTCTACAAACTGTCAGTAACATATACATTTTATGTACTTATGTACATACCATGTACATACCTAACTCACTAGTTGTTTGACAAATGCATGCTAGTAGTGCTACAAGGGGTCAGTTTTTTTTTGGGAAAAAATCCAGAGCACTCTAATGTGATCTAGTTCTCCATGTTAGAAAAGTTATTTCATGAAAAAGGCTAAAATAAAAAATGTCCACTTTTGTGTGCAGCCTCCTAATTGGGGGCGCACAGTTCATACAGACGTGTCGTCCAGACTGAACAGGCAGGCCCTTCATCCCACATAACTCCTTGGCAGCACAGGCAAATTTCATGATTCTGTATCATAGCACCATGATGAACAACAGAAATATGGCTGCAAAACTAATGGTGTGGAACAAGCAACACAGTTCCTGAGGAATTGATGTGCAGCAGATGACGATAAGAACACTGGTGTCAAAGATTCTACGCTACATAGGGATGAGTACCTTTGATTTCGAAGGGCGGTTGGATATGCTTTACTGCCATATTTGTAGAAATATGCTACCAACATAGTGAGTTTCTCGCCCAAAGAGTTGTTCTACATATTCCCTGCAAAAGTGCAAAAAGAAGTCAAAGTCAAAATTTCCTAGGATTGGAAGTGCTCATTGCCAAAAATTTTGCAATTCCCAAGGAATAACGAATTCTCTAGCTTTTGGCCTAACATATAGACTGTCATGGGGAGTCTATAGACTATTCATGACTCCATACGGAAAGTCTGTATGGACTCTTATCTAGACGTAAATTACCTCTAGACTCACAATAATGACATGAGATTAGTTAGAAAAAATGCAAATCATGCGCGCAATAAAAATATCACTTAACCCTCTTACATAAAGTTGGACCAAAGTGCGTTAACTAGACCAAAAAATTGTGCCTCTAGTTTACTTAATTAGATCAATTCTCATATCTTGTTAAGATTCACAAATTACGATAAACTATATATTAGCACCTTATTGATCGTGTTAACGTAACTTACATAATATTTACTTCTAGATAGCCAAATTTTATGTTTTACAAGATAGAGACTACACTGTAAAAGGGTCATTGCTCCATTTGTACGGCAAAAGCATTGAGATGGTCCTCACTGTTTTCGGGACTTGATATGCTGTAGCAAACATGTTGTGAGTATCACTAGGATGTAATTTTTGGTGAGGAATCGAATGGTGCAATCAGATTGACTCAGAAGTGAGCGAAAGTGGGCAATTTTGTTAACTAGGGCCAATTTTTGCTCGAGCTAGTTAATTAACTAGGGTTGGTTTTTGCTCTAGAGATATGGGTGAGGGTTAAGCTCATTCATGACTCGTATGATTTTTGTGTAGTGTTTCAAATGTCTACGTTATTTTTTAAATCTAAATCAAAGATGTAAAAAGAAGCTGTCACGAGTATTTTTGATCATCAAATTTTCCCGCCATTTCATTTTTAGGGCTGGGCGGAGGTGTTGGGGAGTATAGAGAGAGATAGTATCATAGATGCATCAAACAAACTTGTTATCTCTTTGTATCATATGCACAAGCATACAGGCAAGCATAGCCCATGGTAGGCCCATGGTCACCCCGGAGCCAATAGGACAACATAATCAACATTTGTGCACATACCATGCACCTTTTTGCATGCAAATTTCTCACTTGTGCACTTTTTGTGCATATTTTCTTATTATGTAACATAATTCTGTTTTGACTGTATTGTGTGAAGCTAGTAATTTTCAATTATGCTACATTATTAAAAACTTGTGCACAAAAAAGTGCACAAGAAATGGTTGGATCTTTGATGCCTAATAATTTTTATTACTAGTGCTTTCACAGAAAATGCCAAGACAGACATGATGTTTTCGTTCGCATGGTACTAGTCCGTATGTGGGATATAGTACCCTACATACAGATCAGTACCAGTTATTAATAACTATATTTGTGGGCACGCCAGTATGGTACCGTACGAGACAATACAATAAATAGCACATTATTTTGTGTGCAGCTCGTAATCACAAATCACGCTCAGAAAATATACAGATCGACCATGTGTTAGGCCAAAAGTTAGGTAACTTGCGATTCCCAAGGAATTGCACTATTTTTTTGGCGATTTCAGTTCCTGGGTGATAAAAACTTTGACAAGTAGTCGCACTCTTGCCAGGAATACGTAGAACAATTGTTGGGTCACGACCGTATTGCATGTGAATTGCAAGAAAACGGTCATGTAGGTATCATTTTTATGTGTTATTGGTGTCAAGACACATTCAACTGTCAATAAGAATGTGGTGTACAAATTCCCTACCATTGAATCCCAAGACTTTCAGAATCTTATCACAATTCCTCAGGAATTGCAATTTTGCGGTATTCGGACACTTGATACAATTCCTAAGGAATTGTAATTACCAAGCATTGACCTCAATGGAGAATCTAAAGCCCCTTCTCCAACAATGCTGATCATGGTATTTTGATGCCAATCAATCACACCATCATTCGAATTGATGCCAAACTATTGGCCTTCACAGAAATCCCGGGCTAAACCATTGTTCCCGAGAAATTGCAAAGTCGAAAAGTGCGACTACTTGTCAAAGTTTTCATCACCCAGGATTTGTAATCACCTTCGCCAATTTTTTTGCAATTTTCAGCAATCGCAAGTTACCTAACTTTTGGCCTAACACATGGTTGCAAGCCGGCCGTGCGGATTTGCAATATCTCAGCGAATATTGCTCCTTTTTTGATCCGGGATGAGCGCCATTATCCTTATAACCCTGCGCTCATGAAGCTATGCCCAGATCCACACAAGAAGAAAAAACCACCATGCACTCCTTCCCGGGAGATCCATGTACCCAAATTCGAACAATCTGGGAAGAAGACCAGTGCCATTTTTGACCCTGCCAACTCTGGTCTCTTGCTCCTTCCGCCTCTCTTGAAGATGGGAGGAAGTGGGCGTATTTGTCGGTCAAAAAAGGTGAGTTCATTGTATTTTTCCATCTCTCACGCAGAACTCGCATGAAATTTCACCTTTTTCATGCCACCTTTCCCAAATCAGCTGCAAGCATGCAACAATCAACTCTGTAAGAGCTAAGCAGCCAATCACCAACAAATCAACTGAAAGCAATAGGAGAGGGGAGAGAGTCTGTGATGACTCAACACTGGAGCCTGATCATAATATAGCCACCATTTCTAATGCCACGGCTAACAAAACACAACAATCAACCAATATAAATGGGAGCAAAGAAGTTAGGGATAGTTCAGGTGATTAGTTGACCCATCTGCTTTTCAATTAATCAAGAAATTAGTTGACTCATTCATTAATTAATATATTAATATTAGTTACTAGCTTTGTCCTCTAGATGAAAATGTCTTCATGAAAGTATTTTGTCTCCCTCTAGAGCTATTATTATTTTTAGATAGACCATTGAACAGAATTTTTTACTTGTGTTCATAAAGAGTATTTTCTACAGTAAGTGTAGCAAAGAGCCTCTGGGAATACGACGCTGTCTGTTTTCCACGCAAGCTAAGGAAAACCCCGTCACACCTTGATCCTGCCTGCGCCTTAGGAGAGATGAGTCACAGAAGGTGGGAGTACACAAGGGACACCTAATGGTACATTAAGGTAAGTCTACGAGTAGGTATTGAATTCCTTTGTGTAACCATGTCACTACTCAGGTTCTTTGTCTATTCTGTGGTTAGGAAGGAGAACGAACCCTGCTGGTATGCTACCTTCATTGGGTATGGATGGGCAGGGAAAGAGAAAATCGAAGGTCTCGAAGACGCTCGTTCGATGAAGGGAAAAAAACACTTTGTCAACGAAGTGAAAATGAAGTTTTTATGAGGTGATGAAGTGTTACTTTCGTAGCTAGTGATCTCATGAAATTTTCACGATGAGAACCCTTGTAGTACTCTACATAATGGGGACTGCCATCTGCTGTGCTGGGAGTCGACACTTCCCCCGACGTCGGAGTTGGAAGAAGTCTGCACGACAAATTTCCACACAAGCTAAGGAAAACCCCATCACCCCTTGATCCTGCCTGCGCCTTACAAGAGATGAGTCACCAAAGGTGGGAGTACAAAGGGACACCTAATGGTACATAAAGGTAAGTCTACAAGTAGGTATTGAATTCCTTTGTGTAACCATATCACTACTAAGGTTCTTTATCTACTCTGTGATTAGGAAGGAGAACGAACCCCGCTGGTATGCTATTGTCACTGCTACCCATCATGTGACTTGTGCCAGAGGCACGGGCAAGGTGACGTAAAGCGGTAGTGGTGTGGTGTTGTTGCTCGAGTAGGCCAAAACAGGAGCATGGAAAAAATAAAAAATGATAAGGAATCGGCCCTTATTGCATAGAGTGAGCCCGGGAGTGTGCATGGCTGTGCTACCGTGACCCCGTTAGAGCAGCCGCGGTGAGGTGTCAGAATACCCATGGTGTGTGTATGGGGAATTTGTCATTACGTACTTGGGCGCAGAGGTAAGCAGTTGAGGTCGGATGAGGGGGAGTGCAAGTGCCCCGTATCCGGTGCATATTGGGGATGACGTCAATAATGGGAGGCCTATGGGAAGGTGTCTTGAGACACAATTATGAAGGATATGTGTGGGGGGTGATGCAATGTGCCTCTAGCAGGTGGGTAGAGGGGCGTAAAGTGGCCCCCAGTTTACAGAGGACCCAGGGGGGCCCGATGGCCCACTGAATGGTGAATCCATGCTGCAGCCAAAGCCCTGTCATGAACAGAGACATGGATATTGGAGAGATTGTGGTGCCTGGCCGCGTAGATGGTGTTGCGAAGGTAGGTTGCAAAGGTGAGCGACTTCCATTGGAGGCGGCGCTGGATGAATGTGTCGCTGACCCCGAGACGGTCAAGTTCATTTCATGTGGTGACTCGGATGCTGTGTAGGCCAAACATGCGCTGGATGAGAGCGTCATCTTTCAGGCCCGTGGTTTCTTTTGCGACATCCCAGATGAAGGACTCAATCTTGGGGGTATTGACAAAGGCAAGTTTGTCGTTGTGGTAGTCTTGGTACTTGCCGATGGGTTCGTTCACCGAGAGCCCGAACCGCTGTGCGCGTTGGCAGATTCTACAGGCTGCACGAAGGGGACACCAGATGGGGTTAACGTCGTCTCGCCAGAATGAGATGACTTGTACATTTTTGCCATTTTTTTTGCCAGCGCCAACGTATGTTGATACGGTAAAGGGTTGCTCGGAGGGGTGCAGCCTTGTCGATCAGGTGTCCCTAACTGTCAAAGAAGAGGAGGTCAGAGGCAATGAGTGCCCTGGCCTCATCAACGTCAGGGCTCACTCGTTCCTAGGAGTTCTTCCGTGATTGTGCCCACTCACTACGTTGGAAGCCGGTGTACCAACCCAGTGCAATCCAGTCGTAGAGACAGGCTGCGAGGTCGTCCGCTTGGGAAGTAGTTGCCCATTTGTGAAAGGCGTCAATCATTTCGTTGGTGAAGGCTTCGTGGTGGTCTGGGATGCCTTCGTATTTCTCTAGTTTGGAGATGATGAGGTTGGTCCATTTTCCCGCTTGGCCCTCCAAAGGGTTGGGGTTTCCCCTCGCAACAATCAACTTGGCTGAGGCTTGGAGATACTGGGTAATTGTCCCAGAGCAGAGGGTGAGGC